>OX439003.1:12598333-12608333 GCA_949316495.1 Amphiduros pacificus | reverse complement strand
GTCTAAAAATTGAACTCAGTGCTGAATAAAATATTATATTATTGTCAGGTGTATTTGGAAAGCTAACCCTGCACGGCAGAGAGACGACATCTTGTATACCTTTGGCACAGAGTGCTATTGAGAAAAGCAAAACCCTTGAACTTGGAGCAAGTGCTTTAGGCTGGAAGAAGGATGATGTGATTTTAGTGACCCCCACAGCCTATGAACCCCGAGAGCTGGAGATTCACACCATCAAGAAGATAGAATCTAACAATGTCACAATTAAACTTAAAAATAAGTTGGAATATGACCACATGGGTAAGCACCATATTGACCTATCCCTTGACTTGCACATATAATTAATTGAATGCCCAGAATTTTCATTTTTATAAAATTATGAGCAATTTAACTCTTAAATCTATCAGATATTCATATTCAAGTACAAGACATGATTTTCAAAAGAAAATTCAAGACTCCATGCTGGAGTATATGAAAATGGTAGCAAAATGACCATGATGGCTCATCTGCCGAGTATTAGGCCATTTGTCATTAGCATATTATGATGACCTGCCGAGTGAGTAACATATATGTGTCAAGCAGACCACGTAGGGGAGAAGAGAGAGAGGACACAGCCAAGAAGCAGAAGACAGAGTAGATCCGATGTTAGAGATGAAAGCCCAGTTGCCACGCTTGAGCCATGTCCTATACTGCCCCAGACACTGCACATATTTGTGTCGTACACTGCTGCAAATAACACATTATGCACAAATAACAAATTATGCCCCATATCATTAATATATATAGCGGCCAGATAGAATCACAACAAGCAAGTCCCCGAGTTTCTACCAAGAAGCCGTGACCCGGTAAATGGTAGCTAACAAATTCAGCCATTATTAATCGCAGCACAAAGTCAAACATCTCTGAACCCCTCACTTCAGCCATTATTAATCGCAGCACAAAGTCAAACATCTCTGAACCCCTCACCTCAAGTGTCCGCGAACTCTCCCATGTATTTATATATATTATATATGTCTGATATAAAATATTGCAGTTCATGAACAGCCGCTGCTCCTGGGAAAACCCTCCTACAAGATGGCCGCAGAGGTTTGTCTTATAACAAGAAATGTAAAAATAAGAGGACAAAAGCTTCTAACAAGTGATAACGCCGTTAAGAAGGAGTTTGGAGTTCGAGTATTGGTGGGAACCTACTTAGCATTCCAAGATGGCGAAATTCATGAAGGCAAAGGTACACAGTTAAGTTATCCTATTGTAACCGAAATTGATAAATATTAAATTTATATGTAGACACTTTATCCAGAGTCAAACCATGTCGTGTATCCCAGTGAGAGAACATGCCACACTGGGATGAGGATCCAGCGTGGGCAATTGAAAAGTTGAATAGTGTTAAATGGGGAGTTCATTTACAGATTTTGTTTTGGGGGCAAAACCATTGGTGATTATGGGAGCAGTCTGGTTGGGATTTGGTTAGGAATTCACTCAAATTTTTAAGGGTCTTACGCGAAATACTTGTAGTTAAGGATTATAGTATGTAAGCAAGTGATGTATGCCAATGACACAAAACATTTGATATATTTTGTATGTGTAATTCTGAGGTCGTATTAATTCCACTTCCAGGTTCTGCCAAAATAAGTAACGTTCAGTTTGAATTTTCTGGACAAGAGGGCTACACAGACTCATTCGATCCCAGATGCAGTTTAGCTTTTCTTAATCTTGGTGACGTCAGTGGGTCTTCATATGTGAGGGACAGTAGCTTCTCTCACGGATTTTCACCGGCAATCTGTGTCTATGGCACACACAGCTTAAATGTCATAGGAAATGTGATTCACCACACAATAGGCGCAGGTACTACTCTCAATTAATTAGCATCGTATACTGGTTTTTTTCTCAGGGATGTATATATATATATATATGGATTATAGTGCCAGAATTCTTAAACTCATGTTTGCAATATCTTTGTTAATATTTTGTTGATTTATCCAATATATAGACGTCTTGTGGGTAATTGTGACATGTATTTACTGAATAATCACACCGATTTATGGTACATTTCTGATATGATTCACATCTGGCAGGTATCATCATCAGTAAATCCCGAAAGGCGAATCTTACATCGAATGTAGTGACTCTTACGTTATGGGAGTCTGGATACTATGATCAACCTGAGCGGTTTGCTTTTGACTGGACTGCCGGCATTGATGTGACAGAAGCCGACGATCTTGTCTTAATTGGAAATACAGTCACAGGTGTGGAGAGAGCAGCCTACAGCATTAAAGGTATGTCATGTCTGTGACATTCTCACCTTACATCATGATGTTAGATAAATGTTTATCAACAGCTTCATGAATCGGGTATTTTCAAGATTAAAACCTTATATATTTTGTATAAAGCTTAAAGCAAGAATTGCCTCAATTTGTGTACACCTATCGTGGAACGGCGCAACCCATCACTCTTTGGCCTAGTCTTCTCTGGTATAGCGCTTCTACTGTCTTCTGCGTGGTGAGTTATCCCCCAATTGGTCCATACCCTTGATTCATGTGGAGTGTGATACTTGGTTATCTCAGGATTCATCCACACTCCCAAACCTCCAAACATACCCCCAGTCTCCCATTAATAACCCCCCTCCCCCCAAAAAAAGAAAATAAAAAAATAAAAAAAAAGAAATAAAAAATACAAAAAAAATTAAAAAAAAATACAAATTAAATATATAATAAAATTATAATAATAGTTTTCACTGTGGAGGTCCCATGCCTGTCACCATGCTAAATATTCAGCCAACTCGGTCTATACACCTGACACAACGCTTAATTTCACATCATATGTAACTGAATCACAAGAGATAATGTATAGTATATGAGGACCCATATCTTTAAATGCTATGGCCATATATGTGTTTTCTGCTGTAGTTGCCATAATTGTATTTCATGTTGCTTTTCTGTAAATGTTAAGTGTCTATTCAGTGTCACGTGTTACACATTTCTGCGAATTAGCCTTTACTCAACAACACATGAATAGCTTTGTAGAAATCTTGAGATGGGAATATATATATATATATATATATATATATATATATATATATATATATATATATATATATATATATATATATATATATATATATATATATATATATATATATATATATACACTTGTTTTAACTGAATGATGACGTCATGTTTCTCACAGGTGAGGCTTGCGGTTCACAATCTCAGTGGCGAGACAACGTGGCTCAAACCTGTCTCATTGGTGTTTACATGATGGGGACCGCCGTGTCACCATGCGCACAGGTCCACGGATTCATCGTCATCAGGGCTTTTGATTTTGGAATTTATTACCAAGGGTCAAGCAGCATAGAATTTAACGGTTGCATTGTCATAGACAGTCACGTGGCAATATTTCCGTTTATCACTGCGAACAACAAATACACCAAAGTTTCTGACTGTAATGTCGTCGGACAGAGTGACATATTTTCCTGTACGAAGGGCAAGATTAATCGGAACACAAGGTCATTCAAAGAATCAAAAAGCGGCAGAGGACTCGGAACTAAAAACGACAAAATGCATACAAATTATGGAGTTATACTTACCACAACCAGTGGACCTAATGGGGCACCCAAATTTGGCTTCAAAATTCTCATGGCTTTCCCGGATGTAGCTGGGTACATATATATCACAGGTAAGATATAAATCATAATAATCCAGCAGACATGAAAAAGCATTGAATCTAATTGGGATATATCGATGACCCGTGCTGAAATGTTAATATAATTTCATCTATCATATTCAGAATTTTTTCACCCTTTGATTTCAGTAAATTGGACTTAGTTTGCGCAGATCTTTGCACCGTGTTTTGTCACGTAATAGGCATGCATGGTCAAATAGCTGCACGCAATAGCCATGCGTGACTATATTATGTTTGGCACTATTTTTAATTTAGACTCAGGATTCTCGAATTACGGTACAAATTGTGCAGGAAATGAAGACATTGCAATCAGGACAAATCCTCTTAACCAAGACATACAGCATCCAGCCTTGGTGGGAGGATTGGTATGGAGACAAGTTAGCAACAGGTTCTATATGGATAAACCACTCATTGAGTTAGTAGCTCTATTTTCTATCTTATGAATACATCATGTTGTTTATGTTTCATCTACCGTTAAAACGGGTTCAACTACCGTTAAAACGGGTTCAATTTAAATAATAAAAATTTAAGACTAGCTGGTTAAGTTTACTTTTACGGTCCTAAATTAACAAATAACATTACTTTGAATACATTTAAGCCAAAAAAACATAAGTCTGTCCCAGTTTTTTCATTGTGGATTATAGACCTTAAGTCTTATTTTGCTGATGGTCAAAGGGCATATTTTCAAGTTATATCTGTGTTTTTAGTACGGTAGCACTGGGTCTGGACATGCCCACGGATGGGATGAGGCAGGTGCTCCTCATAGACCCCAATGGCACACTGATAGAGCGCAGCGATGACTCGTGCAAGGGTCAGCGCAGTCTCATATCCATCGCGGAGTACATGTGGGGGAACCAGAAGTGGGGCCTCGGGGACTACCGCATCCCCGCCCCAATGCAGGTGGACACAAATGGCGTCAAGTTACCCATGTCTAGTATCAAACAAGGAAATGGTAAATCTTGTCCATCATTGTATCACATATATATATTATCAATCTCAGACCTGTCTTGTGGGGCATTGACGTATGGTGAGGCATTTATAATACCCCACTTTTCATAGTGCAGCTGCTTAGTCACAGTTACATAAGTAACCTGTACAGGGCCTTTTCGAGCAATTATGTCTGAGACACATGTTTATACAACCAAGCTGTAACTATATAAATCACTGTTATCTAGTGTCACAGATAGTAATAAGTACCCTGAAGTGATAAACATAAATCAAAAATGCAATGCGAGATGGGTCAGTTTCATTTAAAAAATAAATAAATGTCTGTATATAGTTTGATAACACCTTTCAATCATTTTGTGAAAGGAATTGCAAGACATGGATCGTGCATAAAAAATACCGCCTGGAATTGTTATTCCTGTTGCCAACTTGAGTATGGGATGCTGGTTGTGGACAGCCTGGACCCAGATCATCTAGACCGCAGGATATCACCCTTAGCCGTGTTGTGTAATGGCATCATGAATCTGGTTAATGGAGTCGGCAAGAGAAGCTGGGGATTACGAGAGTCCATGATGAGTGTCATCGTACCCCTGGGTAAGGCTTACACGCTCAGTCTAACTCAACACTATTCCATACACTTTTAAGTTATAAACAATATAATCTAAACAGGATTACACTCTCAGCCCAACTCAACACTATTCCAAACACTTTTAAGTTATAAACAATATAATCTAAACAGGCTTACACTCTCAGTCCAACTCAACACTATTCCAAACACTTTTAAGTTATACACAATATAATCTTAACAGGCTTACACTCTCAGTCCAACTCAACACTATTCCTAACACCTTTAATTTATAAACAATATAATCTAAACAGGCTTACACTCTCAGCCCAACTCAACACTATTCCTAACACCTTTAAGTTATAAACAATATAATCTAAACAGGATTACACTCTCAGTCCAACTCAACACTATTCCTAACACCTTTAATTTATAAACAATATAATATAAACAGGCTTACACTCTCAGTCCAACTCAACACTATTCCAAACACTTTTAAGTTATAAACAATATAATCTAAACAGGCTTATACTCTCGGTCCAACTCAACACTATTCCAAACACTTTTCAGTTATAAACAATATAATCTAAACACCAAAACACGTTTATATAACCTATGCATTAAGGTATTTTATTAAGTTTCTTTACACACTGTTATGAAAATTTCTTTTTAACATTTTTTTGGGGGTGAATATGGTAAATGGAAAATTGATAATTAAAATTGCATTTTTTTCTGTTGTGGTGAAGTATAAATATTATGTAACTATATTAAAACAATGTTAAAATTATAATCAATTTCATTTTATGGGCGGAAAGTTTCATTTTATTGTTTGTGAGGAATGTGTTTGATGAATGGTACTTCACGATGAATTGGTAGTACTGATTAATGTACTACCAAAACCGGCCCGACGAGCACAGTGTGTTGAACAGTTGGAGAACATGAATCATATTCTCGCAGAATAAAGGGGTCATTCTTTTATAACATCTGTTCAATATCAAGACATTCTTAACTAGCTGGTTGCCTGAAAATGAGATCAGTAAAGTAGGTAAAAAAAGGATCAGCTTAAATTAGTAACAAACACTGTACATAACTTAGTTCAGCTCAAAACGACAAAGCCTTTAACTATCTGAAACCTTACTAAATAAAATGGAAATCTCGAAATAATGAAAAGTTTAATATTATCTGAAACTAATATCATTTGGGATAGAGCTAAAGGTGCCATACACCAAATTTTGAATTTCTGACCCCGCCCTCATTTTGAAATGAAACAATTGCAAATTACAATATTTAAAGACAGTATGCACATATCTTATTTCATAAATATATAAAAGCTGATAACCCTATGCCTCACTCAAGGTCTACATAGTCTGGCTGGAGATCAACCATATGCGATAACCTCCAAAATCCTTGGTCATGGGTTTTAATTCACACATTAGTATCACAAGTTACAGAGTATTCGATTGATAGAGGAAGAGCGATAAACCGTCTCCATGGATACCGTCTCCATGGTATTATTATTCACAATAGCATCGCCAATTATAATCAAATATAATCAAGGCTTTTCTTTAGTCCTCAATGTTTTTTTAACCAAATTCCTCTCATAAGTTTATTTTCAAAAAATTAGTTGTCATTTGAATATTTTATCTTGAATGATATACTCCAATGAAATGCTGATTTATAATCACATCTAGTTTGTTTTGTGGAGGAAGGAAACTTTTTTGTAAGATATAGTATCTTTTTGAAAACCAATTTTCCATATGGCAATTGTGAGCTTAATTGATAGCTTATATCTGTCCTGATCGTATAATGTGTGAGGGTTTTTTGTAGTTTTTACAATGTGATAACCTTTATGGAAATTAATCTCTATTGAGAATATCTTTAGATACATATACAGAATTGAAGTTGGTGGAAATAACGTAAAGTTAAAAATAATCATTCGATAAAATAATGTTTGAAAGCGCAAGCTGATTATAACCAGTTCATCTGTGATATTCCAAAGGTTCTGGGTTCAGTTCTCGACCATGCTGAGATTGCATTCATGTGACAAATATCAAATATATATTCAAAGTTATGTAACCATGATGACTTATTTAGAATCTTGAGAATCTATGAATATATTTTTAGGGACACTCTGTCGTCTTTTCCTGACTGGAACAGTGCCTCAATCTCTGGAAATTCAACTGCTGCTGAATGAAGATAAAGATCGTGGAGTCCATATATCTCTCTGGTAAAGAATTCCACAATCACAGATTTATAGTGTGCTATGTGAAACATGTTTCATTATTTGTTTGTCATTGAATTTATCCAAAATACGGAATTCCTTTTTAGCTGTGTTAAACTCGACCCTCTCTGTGTAGATTGTTGAGGTATTCATAGATTAAAAAATGGCAAACCGTGCATTGTTTTTCAAAGGTAATACAAACATAGTAACTGTCAGCCTTTCGCTTATGTTTATTTAATCAAATGCATATATTGATTATGTTGAGATGACATGTGATTAATTTAAAGTCGACGTAAAGGGTGTAACAAAATACAAATCACAAATTTGATATATTTGAGATGTTGCATTGAAATAATTTACTTCAAGGTAGAAATTACATTTCATGTCAGGCATGTAATGTTGTGTGTTTGTGTCTTGCAGGTATAAGATGCGTACTCGAATCAATGTATTTTGTGGAGATATATACATCTTACCATTAAATGTTGAATTAAATGAGAATGGCCGAGAAGTGTTCTTACCACCAGACGCTGCTAAGCCCAACCAATTTATCCCGGATCCCAGCAACCCTTTACATATGAGCGGCACCAATTATTTTGACAGGTAATCAAAAGAAACAATCAAGTTATATATGTAAACTGTAAAAGATATTTGTATTTCATGGGAACTAAGGATTCTCCCGGAGACACTATCATATAAAAGGTTGAGGTCTTCAAATATAATATGATAAACATTGTGTTTAATTGAGATGCGTATTTGACTATGTAAAGGAATGAGTATATATTCAGGGCTAATGTTTGACATGGTTATATGAGTACAAAGCAAGCAGAAAATGCCCATACTCAGATTTTTATTTTTTGATACGGCAATCTTATTTGTCAAGTAATTCAGTATATTTTTTTTTCTATTCTTATTTACTACATGGCCATGGTAAATATTTATAATGAGACGTTTTCTATTTCAGCACATGGCAATCAAGTAATTATGTGTTGAAATGTGTTCACCATTTTCAATTATTTAGCCAGATTTTGTCAATCAACAAAACAGCAATCTTATCCACCAACTAATCAAGAACAAAATATAATTCATAACTTATCAAACTTGTTCTGAGACTTTATTGTTTATTGCAGGGATAGCGGGGAACTTCATGTCTTGGTCAGAGGAGATTGTGTGCTTCTAATCGAGATGGATGGAAATGTTGTTATCATTGGATTTAACGTAAGAGAAAAATATACGGAAGTGAATAAGTCAATTTTAATCTCCACGGATAGAAGAGTGATTTGTATTTATATTTTTTTATTTGTATTATATTTTTTTATTTATATTTGTATTTATATTTGATTATGAAAGGTGCCGGCCATGAGTGTTAACGAGTTCTTTGGACCGAACATCGTGTCGCACTTAGCAACATTCTTCAATATACCGGAACATAAAATCAAGTACTCTGATCCAGTAAGAGAAAGCAAACGACGTCGTCGGCGGGATGTTTCTGAAACCAACACGACAGCGCCTGCTGAGGACATCGAAATGCTAAGGATACAAATAGAAATATCTAATTCTCCCGTGAAAAATAAGTCAGCATCAACTCCGGAACAAGAACTGTCATCCCAGCAAATGCTAAATATCTATGATGAGCTTTCAAATCCAGAGAGTTTAGTAGTGAAGGTAATGACATAAATGTTGATGAAATATAGTTTAAAATGTTCAAAATGGTTTGTAGAGTTGAGGGTATTGAATGTGCAATTGATTATCAAAAGACTAAAATCCGATACCATGAGGAGAATGAAATAAATAAATTAGAAAGGGTCCTAAACTTTCCATGTAATCCTCAGTGTATTGACCGTACTCTTTGGTGACATATTGTGAATGAAAATTCTGAGTCCATAATATCTATTACGATGTTGTTGACGATACTGCATGTAAAAAGGTAAAAATGCATTTTTGTATGACAAGTCACAATATTTGCATAGTCATATTAGCAAGGTTGGCACATTCGAGTGTCAAAACAGAAGAAATTCTTATTTGAGCCCATATGTACTATGGTTTATCAGCAATATATTTATAATGTTATGTGAGCAAGTATTACATTTTGATATGGAAAACCTCCTGATAAATGAACCTTTAATACTGTTTAAAATTGAAGTATATTACTCCAGTTTGTATTTGATTTACGTCTGTTAAACACTATTGTTAATTCGGAGAAGACAAATTATATTATAAAGACTAAATTGCTTATCATACCAAACCAATTATTAAAACCAGATGGCTATTTTCAGCAACTTGAGAAGGAATTGAACACTACTATTCAAAACCTGACAGTGTCGGAGCCAATCCCTTCATCAAATTCCACAGACTGGTTGAACCTAGTAAACAAAACCGATGCCAATCTGTGGGATAACATTCTTCCTCCACCCGAGCCAACTGTGAGTAAATCACTTGCTTCCTTTCCTAACTTCGGTCGCAGTTGCAAGGACCTTTCTAGGACCTATCTTTTACTCGTTTACTACCTACAATGTACCTCTACAAATCCTGTCCAGATCTTTTTTATTTCACACCCGAATCAATTGTCAGTAAATAACTTGCTTCCTTTCTTA
>OX439003.1:12053333-12593333 GCA_949316495.1 Amphiduros pacificus | reverse complement strand
TCCCGGCATCTCACCACACAAACAAACCCATCCTCCACATGCCATGTATCCCGGCACCTCCCCACACAAACCAACCCATCCTCCACATGCCATGTATCCCGGCATCTCACCACACAAACAAACCCATCCTCCACATGCCATGTATCCCGGCATCTCACCACACAAACAAACCCATCCTCCACATGCCATGTATCCCGGCATCTCACCACACAAACAAACCCATCCTCCACATACCATGTATCCCGGCACCTCCCCACACAAACGAACCCATCCTCCACATGCCATGTATCCCGGCATCTCACCACACAAACAAACCCATCCTCCACATGCCATGTATCCCGGCATCTCACCACACAAACAAACCCATCCTCCACATGCCATGTATCCCGGCATCTCACCACACAAACAAACCTATCCTCCACATGCCATGTATCCCGGCATCTCACCACACAAACAAACCCATCCTCCACATGCCATGCATCCTGGGTATCTCACCACACAAACAAACCCATCCTCCACATGTCATGTATCCCGGCATCTCACCACACAAACAAACCCATCCTCCACATTTGTGACCATGTGGGTTGTCATGTCAAGGACCTGCGACATGAGTTGTAATTTGTTTTTTTCTGTGGTCAATATTGTTCAAGGAACCAAAGCCACTGTGGAGTGTTCGTCGTGTACATGCAATAGATTCCAAAGTTCCAAGATGACAACATCGTCGTCACCCATCGCTGTGTGAAATTATTAATTAATATTGCTTGGAAATGCCTTCTAGAGCATGGAATTCTGAGTAGATTTAGTTCAAATTTGGTGTAAATCGGACGATTAGAACAGAAATCACAAGCAAAAGTCTGATCGATGATCTACAGCCGACGACAACAGAGCTGTGGTTCAGTTTATCAATTGATTACCGATGTTTATCACACCATTTGACTTTGTTTGCACATGCAAGTGTCAGAAAACAACTTAGTGTGAATATTCTGAAAGTACAGACGCACTTAAGGTATTTGGATACTCTGGCATTTCATAGTTAAATTTTTCTAGTTTTTTGCATATTGAAACAGAAGACATACCCTGAGTCAAAAACAATTTTTATTTGTACATTTACCATCTGTATATTTCTTTACAGCTGTCACTAATAATGGGAAAAATCAATATTTTACAATGAATTTAGTGAATAACATAATTCAGTTAAAATGCATCCCATGTAACATAAAGGAAAAGAAATATAACTTTTATACTTAAGTTTACATTGTTTATCAATAACAAGCATGTTTTGCATGAAATTAGTCCTTTTTCTATTTAAAGATTGCTTGATAACACGCCATGTAGTGGCATAATCTTACTGCAATATTCCACATCTAATGCATTTATTTAATTTTAGCTAGTTTAATTTCTTAGTTACTTTGCTAAAAATGAAGGTAAATATGTATTCTATCATATAATGGAAAAACATATGGATGTCACCACATTATTTCCTTCTGAAAAACTAATTATTTGAAATAGAATATGCGCAAATATGGGCGAAATTATAGAAAAATGACATTTTTTGTCCATTATTGAGGCTGAAAGATGTAATTACAACATATGTCATTTAAATGATATAATTTGAATCTGGGAAACTTCTTTAATGCCTTTATTCACATATTTTGACCATGCTTTTGGGTATAATGATTCACGACAGCCCTTTTCATTGATTTTCATTTTAATGTCTCAGAATGAGCAAAGCTGATTTGATTTTTGGTGGGAAAGGTTTTACAAGTGGAAGTACATTTATTTAAGATTTCATTTACTAGACAACTCCAATTTGCCATTTTTTCCACCAGGTGGAGATGGTGCTACTGTGGCTCCACCTACAACCAGGGTATCCAAATACCTTAAAAGGCTTTGAAAATGAAACCGCAGCTCTGTTGTCGTCCGCAGCTCTGTTGTCGTCGGCTGTACATGTGGAGCACCACTTTTGCTTGCTTACTCGATATCACACCTGACGACGTGAAATGGCATTTAGAAGAGTCCAAGTTATGACGTCATGGGAACACAAAGGGAGAAACTTGATGTGACTTCAGAATCAACACTGCGTTATGGAGCTTCAGATCATTTCTGTCATTCCTACAATTAGACTGACCCATTTTCACCTCTCTGGGCAAACTTATAATTCTGACAAGCCTTGCGTTTGATATTGAAAAGAGAAGTGTGTGGCCGTTGCCGGAGAACGAGTTCTACTAAAGTCGTGGGATCATTATGATGGGCAGTGAGTTGTGTTTCTGGAAACAGTTGATTTCAAGTCTATTTTGACGATGACAAGTTAATTGACTGGGAAGGGATGGGAAGGGATGCAATCTCGCGTTTGTGCAGCTATCTCTCAATGTTGTATCCATCTCTCACTTTTGAAGCTATCTCTCATCCATGAGCAATGTCTGCTCAACGCTATGAGCAGACATTGGCGGTATATAAATGTCAGAGTATACTGAATGCCTGCGTATTTTATAATGTTTTGACTACGTCTTCAATATATATGTATATATATATATATATATATATATATATATATATATATATTTATATATATATATATATATATATATATATATATATATATAGAAAGAGATTGTATCAGATATGGGGTTTTTACCAATCTCAGACCTGTTTTGTGGGGCATTGACGTACTGTGAGGCATATAAAATACCCCACTCTTCATAGTGCAGCTGCTTAGTCACAGTTACATAAGTAATCTGTACAAGGCCTTTTTGAACAAACATGTCTGAGAAGCATATTTATACAACCTGGCCATAACTATATAAATCACTGCCATCTAGTGTCACAGTTAGTAATAATTGCTCTGGTGGTGGATAATGGCATTAGCGCCATTGATATGAACGTTAGATTTGTGGGGTATGTAAAATAAATTCATTATTAACACCAGATGGCACTCTCCTGTTACACACATTAAGGTATGAGATGGTATCCCATAATAAGGTCTGACAAAGATACCTCCAGTACCTCATATCTGTACCAGCTTCTAAATATATATATATATATATATATATATATATATATATATATATATATATATATATATAATATATATATATATATATATATATATAAGAAAGAACGTACAATGTAAGAAAGAACGTACAATGTAATATATATATATATATATATATATATAGATATTTATATATATATATATATATATATATATATATATATATATATATATATATATATATATATATATATATATATATATATATATACATATATATATATATATATATATATATATATATATATATATATATATATATATATATATATATATATATATATATATATATATTACATTGTACGTTCTTTCTTTTTCCCTCAGGAATGAAAACATCCATGTAAATCCATGTAATTATGATATATTTATTCTTATTACAAATACAGCAGGCCAATGCGTGTCAAATTTAACATTTTAAACAAAAGTGTCCACCATTTCTTTTCTTAAGTGCTCATTCATATGTGATGTGTTTTACCTTGGAGTAATCATAATTACCAATTTTACCAAGCAAGACATTGTTGCTTGTCTTTGTCAGAGAACAAATTTATCTCGACTCTAAATGCGAAAAGCCCAACCCTAACAGAAAGTGAGAGAAGTTCACATTAGGGATTTTATTGAGTGCTAACCCAATCATAGCGCATTGTATTACATGTGAATCAATAACATTAAGTGAGTCTCAAAGACTTTAATTTTACTTTCATTAACATCACATACTTACCTCAGGGCACGAAAAAACAGTTATATACCCACCACGCGTGCACACAAATTGTTTGGGATTTCCGCACGTTGTATTGTTTTAATACATTTGAATATGGTACACATAATTTTTACGTTTTAAAATATTTAGATATCCAGGATTCCCATTTATTTCAAATATGGAAATGTTATAGAACAAATTATTAAGATATTTAGGGTTTGATCTGATGTAATAATGATGATTTTTTTTGGTATTGGAAATGCTTAAAAATCGATGAATAAATACTATATTTTTGATATTATGTGAGAAAATTTAATCTGAGCAAATAAAAATGTTAACTTGCCTTGTGTTGTTGTTAGTTGACATATTGCGCAGAGAGAGTACTATTAGTCTGTCAAATTCTAGTACAGGGTCGCAGTCTTATGACTATTTGTATCATTATAGTATTATAACAGTAAAGCCAAATCATCATGGAGATGTTCTTTTTGGCATCACAATTCACTGATTCACTGATCATTTCATAAGGACATATGAAATGATTCATTTGCAGAGCTTTTGTAGTTGATTCATATCCTATTTCAACAAACATTCTTATGATATAATTGTAACCAAAATAGAAAAACGTTTATACCTATTATAAAAGAAAGATTGATGTGATACACGTATATGGTCAAGTACTAATAGAAGATATGGTTAAGGACTAACCAGTCATTTAAGGCCTAAACCAGTCATTTAATCCTTGCAAGTAGCCCTTTTCAAACCATTCCCTGTATTTTTAATTCAGAGTCTGGCATTCTAGATTTTCATAGTTGATTATTATATCATGGCTGAAACAAGTTCCAATTGACTACAATTGAAGCACGTCTGCACTTTGAAGAAAGCAAATATTTGAACTTTTCTCATTACTTCCTGTGATCCCATGAGGGATGAAGGTGTCATGGCTGCCATAAAAGCATGTTTGAATTAATTGTAATTGTCAAAAGCTTGTGAATTTGGATTTAAATAACTTTTTATGTGTTTTATATTTTTCCACAAAGCAATCAACAAATTCAACATTTTATAAGCCTAAACCTAAAATTTTATAAGCCTAAGTGTGATTGACTTTTTACCTGTTAAAGTGACCAGCATTGTGAAGGAACAACACCTTCCTTAACCACAGTTTAAAATGGCGAGATGACCTAGATAAAAATATGTACAATGTCTGTTGTAAACAATGATATTGATGGATATATTTTTGGAAGTACTGGATTTTGATTACATCTTATTGTTATTTGCAATTAATTTATAACTTGTTTTTTATTGACTGGCACTACTTTAATACTCTTGACAAGATTGCTGTCACCAGCAAAAGATGATTACAAGTTTAGAAAGTTTAATCACAGTACTAAAATGACATCTCAAAATCTTCTTTTCATATTATATGTGTGTTCATATTGATGAAATTTAAATTGCTTATTCACTGTTAATGATTCCTTCCACTTGAATTACGTACAACTTCACACTCCAAAACATAATTGCAGCTGCATGAGAAAATTTATTCAACAGGGGTGAGGACATGGTCGAACATAGATTTCCTTTGAATTTGGGACATGGCTAGAAATCACCGTCAGTAAATATTTAGGTTGGCATGTATGTAACCTTGGAGTAATAATGAATGGAGGGGTGACGGGGAAAGATCAAAAGGGATGTCATAGATGCCGCCATGGGCATTGTTATAATGACGCCATATAGGTGCAAGATATGAAAGTTTTGACGTAATATTTTTTCAGAACTATTTTAAGTTATCAAAACCACAATTTAGAGCTACACATATCGCGAATGAAATGTTTGTCTATTTATGCAGATTATGGGGATATAAATTTTATTTCTCTGCTCCAAGTTTTGACGATTTTATGAAGAGATTTGCAAATTCATATCATATTTATGAATATGAGTTAATATTTCTGTTTTACCCTCACATTATCAGGAAATCACCTACTTTATTGTTATTTTTATCTTTCCAGTTTATTTTTAATTATTGGCGCATATATTGGCAGCTTAGAAAATTATACCACGTTGTTCAGTGAAAAAAATACTATTAGAAAATGTAATTTATAGCCCTGCCAATATATGCGCCGTTATAAATAAATTGACCTAATACATATAATGTCATCATTTAAAATCAACAAAAAATAACAATTTAAAAATGCAACAAAAATTTTATAAATGCTATATCATTAACAATATTTTGTTTTAAAAGTTTAGAAAAAGCAATATGAATATGAATTATGATTTTTTTATAAACATGTATAAAAAATAAAAGATTTGGAAAATGCATTTTTCTTTTTTTCATAATATCTAATATTGAAGAACTCAGAACAGAAATGAACAGATTTATTTGAAGTAATTTTGAGTGGATGGTATTATAAGCTTCACAAGAGGAACTATTCTGAATTTTTCTATAAAAAAAATAAACCAGAATGTGGTATAATACTTCAATAAAACTTTGGCCAATTTATTTTTTTTAAATATGAATCTTCAATTTTTCACTGTTCTGAAGTCGGCAACTATGATAGGATCAAAGGATTTTGAATCCATTGTGTGAAACAATGCGTTGCTATGACGCCATAACTCAAATAACAGCCGTTGCGCCTCCATTCATAATTACTCCAAGATGTAACCATGGTAATAATAATTTTTTCAGAAGTGAGTTTTTGGGCTTAATATAACACTTTATAAATCATATACTAGACCCACTATTACAGATTAAGTATGTAGTTATTGTGATAATTTTTCTTGACAATTGGTACCTTGGTCATTTTCATAAAGATTTGAACATTTTGACAATTCCAAATGCTCTACGTGTAAAAGACTAACACAGTTACCATGACAACATGAAATAACCCCCATGTCATTTTGTGACCATTTTACAATCAAAATACCAACCCAAAATCAAATTGGTTCTTAAAACATTCATGAAATGATGACCCTCGGTAGAAAGGTGTGCATAGGATCGAAATTGATTTGTTCGGTACCAGCAGTGATTGGCCAGTTTATGTGTGAGACACCTGATTACAGTTTATGACCTGATATTGGTCAATTTAGATTTGATGATATTTTTGTGAGCAAGGCAAGTCAATGTGCTGACAACGTTGTCAGCACGTAGAACAAGAACGTTGTTTTTACGTCAGACCACAACGTTATCCTTTTAGGTGGTCAGCACGATGAAAAAACATAAAAAGACAACTAAACTTTATTTCTACGTGCTCACAACGTAGTTTCTACGTAGTGTGTTACCTGGGATCAAATATATGGCAATGACTGCAGAGGCATTAATTCAATACTACCTGTGTAATGCAGAGTATGAAATGATATTTTTAAGCATTTTCTCCTGTATAAATGTTTATATCCTGAACTCTGCAACCAAATGTTATTACCCATCACATTTCCCCTACATAAATATCTGCGACATTTGACAGTAAATGAGTACTCCGCTAAAATCCAAATCAACTATTGGAGAGATTGTCAAC
This sequence comes from Amphiduros pacificus, assembly GCA_949316495.1. NCBI lineage: Eukaryota > Metazoa > Annelida > Polychaeta > Phyllodocida > Hesionidae > Amphiduros > Amphiduros pacificus. The sequence continues at coordinate 12,586,075 of OX439003.1, read as the reverse complement.
CAAGTTTGTTTAGCAGGCCAGGGATTTCGTGCAAACACTTACCCAGTTAAGTTTTGCTAACAATGTGGGCACTTTCAGATTGGGACATTGGAGTGAATTGGCTTACAGAGGCCTGTGTGTCCATCAATGTGTGTCTATTGACACAGGCCTAACACCCTTACAGACCACAATAGAGTTCACATGCTTGTACACATGTAACTATTGTGTGGTCATGTGACCATATATGATTTAAACATACCCCCAAATCTCTGTACATTTGCCTGTGACCTTTCAGCTAGTTTTGATATAGACCAACACGAATGATGGGAGCTAAAAAATTCTAAATTCTAGTCCAGGTCATCCAAAGGTCATCTGTATTCAAAATCATTATCATAAAGATCTAAAACTGCTTATGTTTTGGATTAATCATATATTTCATGCAGATAGATAATGAAAATCAGAGTCTGAAAACTTATAGTATTACATAAGTGATGTTTTTCTGAATTGATCAAAAACTGTATTTTCTTTTGAAACGTGAGCCTTTTAAAACAATCTAGCATTGTATCTTATTGAATCAGATGCTTTTCATATTTGCAATACTATATTTTTCAGTTCTATCTTTAATTGGACCTTATGCTTGTCCAGTGGGGGGAGGTTGTAGGGCTTCGGTGTGTCATGTCTGATTATTATGGCCCCATGCTGGACCCCAGTCTTTATCGCCGCTACATTCGGGCTAAGTGTCTGGTTATCACGGCCCCATGCTGGACCTCAATCTTTATCGCCGCTCTATTCGGGCTAAGTGTGGCATTCTTTATAGAATACTGAGGTTGCTCCATCTTGCGATTCTTTTCTAATTGGATAACTCTCTTTATAAGATAACATTCATGTGTGATGTAGTATTATGTGTTATTTGCATGATATATTAATAATGGCACCCAACCCTGGCTGATGCAGCCTTGTGTGTTTATGAGTTAAAGGTGATGCTCAGGTTTTGCTGTTCTGCTACAAAATACACACTCAGTAATAGCCTAAAAAAAAACAAGTTTTACATCACTAAAGTATAGTTTTATATACATGCATAAACGATTTTAACACTTTAAAGCCTCCTCGGTCACACCAGGTCACATGTTAAGCTCACTTATAAATTAGCCAGTGTGACACTAACCACAGGTGTCAGTGACATGACCCTCACCTCCCATCCTACACTAACCCACTTACGAGTGAGCCCTGCAGACCTTAATATTGGACGCAGCGGCTCGCTATATCATCTCCCATCCTTTGGTTCAATAGTTATCGTCTGAAATGAACTTGCAAAGCAAAGCGTTTTTCAATTTCCGAAGATGAGCTTCGTTGTTTGACAACCAGTCTGAAAGTTGTATCCGCTAAATGTGATTTTAAAACAGATTCATTTATGTCCATGTGAAAACATACCATTGTTTGGCATGATGAATGTGGCAACAACACAAATAAACATTGATAGCTTAGATTAAGACAATTCCTCTGAGCAGGAATTATATTTGTAAAAGATCAAGATATCAAATTGTTCAACGCGCGTAAAACCTTTTTCCTCTCATGATCACTTGTGTTTGAAATGTGTCATTGCTAAACAAATAAAATATTCAATGTCATCTTAAATATATTCTATTTCAGAGTTGACCTTCAGTAAAAACACATCCCCCAGCTTTGCCTCTTTTTGATATGAATTCGTGGTAAAGGAACAGAGAATGTTGGCACAATCTTTTTATAGTGATTGGCATACTCACTTTGCCTTGGCCGACATGATGAAGCCAGTTCTCGGCAGACAGTGCATATTGCCAGGGGACAAAGCATAGCCATAATTGGCGAAAACATAGCAACCGTGGCAACATCTCTCTTTTCAAATATATCCTGTGACTATCAGGTAATAAACCCAGGAAAGATTGTGATATTAAAGGCCGACATCTTGTGTATTGAGAAATTGAATTGCATTGGTAGTGATTCAGGCAGATCTCTATTGACTTGATCAGATACATATCATGTCATGACAAGACCAGGCCGCTACATATCCGCCCACCAGGCCGCTACATATCTGCCCACCGGGCCGCTACATATCTGCCCACCAGGCTGCTACATATATGCCCACCTGGCCGCTACATATCTGCCCACCAGGCTGCTACATATCTGACACCAGGCCGCTACATATCTGTTCACCAGGCCGCTACATATCTGCTCACCAGGCTGCTAGATATCTGCTCACCAGGCCGATACATATCTGCCCACCAGGCCGCTACATATCTGCTCACCAGGCCGCTACATATCTGCTCACCAGGCCGCTACATATCTGCTCACCAGGCCGCTACTTTTCTGCTCACCAGGCCGCTACATATCTGATCACCAGGCCGCTACATATCTGCCAACCTGGCCGCTACATATCTGCTCACCAGGCTGCTACATATATGCCCACCTGGCCGCTACATATCTGCCCACCAGGCTGCTACATATCTGACACCAGGCCGCTACATATCTGTTCACCAGGCCGCTTCATATCTGCTCACCAGGCCGCTACATATCTGCTCACCAGGCCGCTACATATATGTTCATCAGGCTACTACATATCTGCTCACCAGGCCGCTACATATCTGTTCATCAGGCTACTACATATCTGCTCACCAGGCTGCTACATATCAAGCTGCTACATATCTGCTCACCAGACTGCTACATATCTGCCCACCAGGCTGCTACATATCTGCTCACCAGGCCGCTACATATCTGCCCACCAGGCTGCTACATATCAGGCCGCTACATATCTGCCCACCAGGCTGCTATATATCTGCTTATCAGACTGCTACATATCTGCTCACCAGGCCGCTACATATCTGCCTGCCAGGCCGCTACATATCTGTTTACCAGGCCACTACATATCTGTTTAGCAGGCCATTATATATATGTTCATCAGGCTGCCATATATGAAGCAGAGTCACCAAGCATTTCCTCGCACTCTTAGACAGCTTGCGTACACTCATAATTAAACCTGGATTTTCTTTCATTTTAATTGGGCTTTAGATTGGGAACACAGCCATCAGCAACACCACCCAGTGTATATGCGAATATTTCAATCAGATCATCTGCATCTTTAGATCATTCAAGAGTGATTTCTTCATTGCAGGCAGTTTGAAGTTGTGTGCAATAAATAGGCTTTATGAAATTGCCATTTTGATGAGAAGGAAATTGACCATTTGGATCAATGGATCAATGGTCAGTGTTCCATTGATCCTCCTGTACTGCCCATAAGAGATTTAAAACTAAGCTTGTAGAGCATATTTTGAGATCAGTAGAGGTTAAAGAACCTTTACTAGGATAAATCTAGGTTGGTGTGTCATTATTCCAAAGGTTCAAATTATTTTAGTTTAAAAAGTCGTCAACTAAATGTATTTTTGCATCTTTGTTGTCCTTACCATCCCTAGATAACTTAAGGTATTAAAATCACCAAGAATTATACAGGGTTTGGATACAATTTCTTAGATGCATGTATAGGGTAATTGGGTAGTAAATATATTAATAACAGATGGTTATTATAGTGTGAAGAGTTACCCTCATAGCAAGAGCCTGTAGATCTGAAATCAGAGTAATTTCACTGTGTGGGATACAAACAATGAAACTCCAAGTGCCCGATGCATCTGTTGTTTTATGAAATGGTGCAAATCCTTTAATTGCCATGGATTTATTTTTAACTTTCGTCTCCTGAATACAGGTAACAGAAGCATTTTATTCTGGTGTATTGGCTTCAAGCCCTGTAATACACTACTGATACATAAGCCATATCAATTACAATGGAAATACAGAGTTAATGAATTTATGAGATGGTTACTTTTTCTTATTACGGCTCAGTCTCATGGCCTGAGAAACTGACACCTGATTAGTCTGCCTTTTGTCAGAAGAGGGTGTTTTTTTTAGTACAAATCCAAGGTTAACTTTGCCTCCAGGCATGGGGGCATTTAGTGCTGAGCCTTTAATATTTGTTTCAAATGTACATGTATTTGTAGCAGATTCTATAGACGACGAGGAAGAAGAGGTTGGTACAGTAGGTGAAGGCAAAGAGAAGTGCGGGTTGACCTTATCTTGAGTTACCCATGTCATATCCTTTGAATTGCCACTGATTTGGTTTCTTTGGGTTTAACAAAACCAGCATATATGAATTAGGTAACATATTACACTGACTTTTAATACACCTTTCTGACTCTGGAAAAGAAACATTCTCAGTGTGGTCTATCCTATTAAATGGTTGGATAATTTCGTGAATACGTTGGGTGATGCCCTAAAAGATTTGTGCATTTCATATTCTGTGTTTGTCAATCTTCAGTGATTTGATGTTCAGTGCATTAAGGCATTAAGGGTATGGTGCCCGCCCTTTACGCTGATAAGTATAAAGAGCAGGTATATTTCAGGTTTTGTGCTGCTTCAAGTTTCAGGATAAAGGTGTTGATGGCAGTTTTTAAACCATTTTTATTTTGCTACAATCAACCACGTCTTGATTGTTAGATTCTTGTATCTTTCCTTACCAAAGATGTCATATAAATATGATTATCTACTAACCCCTTTCTGGAAATAGAAAAGACCTTTGGGGCATTATATCAACTGGAAATGTTGCACAAGTTTTAAATTTCAACATATTTTTTTTTTCATTGTATATTTCTATATGTAATGAAACAAAAATAAAGCAGAATTTCAAGGAGAATTTCAAGGAGAGTTTCCACAAGCCAATTGAATCAAACTGGGTGTATTTGATACTCACGGTTAAATAAAGGCCAAATAGGCGTGTTGTAGTGGATAAATGTTTCAGATCACACCACCACCCATCTAAAAATATATCTATTTCATGATGAAGGCAATCATGTTCTCATTTTCGTATTGCTTGTTTATTTGTGAATGGCAAATAAGTGTGAAGTACATATATCCAGAGATACAAAAGTTCGCAATAAAGTTCGCACAAAAGTCAACATTTGATAATTGGGGTCTTTTGATTATTATATTCAAGAGAGTAGCAAGATTAATTACTAAAGCACAACTTGTAGGATGTTTCATTTTCGGGACTTTTCCGGTCAAGCTGCTCATTAAAAGATATGTTCTCTGATATGTATTAAACCTCAGGCTTGAGAAAATATTAAAACCATTTGATCAACTTTTACACCCAATATGTATGTTTATTTGTTTGCTTGTCTCAGGTTTGTGTCACTTTCAACATTATTTCAGTTGTATCATGACGAGATCTAATTGTAGTGGATATAGGTGATATGCTACCTCACTGAATTGAAATGACAAGAGAAATTGTAGCATAGCTGGGATTTGGTTTGTTTGGAGTTTTACATCACTTCAACATTATTTCAGTCATTTCGTGATGAGACCTACTTGTAGCAGATATAGTGCTGCCTCACTGAATTGTCATGTCGCAGGTCCTTGACATGACATCCCACCCGGTCACAGATTTACAAGGACAACGGGTTAACCCTTTAGGCACGGGCCTCAGCTCGTATGGGAAATTGTATCATGAGTTCAATCCCGGCACGGCCGGAGTTCGAACCCACGACCTTTGGATCACCACAGAGGAACTAGTGCTAATAAGCTGGCACTCTAACCAACTGCGCCACGGCCCGTGGCCCAGCATAGCTGGGATACGAACCCAAGACCTTTAAATCACCATAGAGGAGCTGGTGCCAATAACCTTACACTCAAACAACTGTGCCATTGACCGTGGCTTCTACATATTTTTTCTGTATATAAACATTGTTTAATGATATTAGTCGTCTGCTTTGTACTAGCAATGTCGTCATTAACCTCATTTATGAAAGAAGACCAGATTCCCGCAATTTTGCCCATAATTCCGCGCATAACTTATACAATATTCTTAATCACAATTTAGGATGGAATCCAATTTGAGTGACATTCAATATAGAGTTAGAGCAATCGGTTCACAATTGATGAACATAAATAAGTCTGAACTTCCAAATGGCAATTTTCATTCTTCATAACAAACATATTTTTCTTCATTGCTATTTGTTAGCTGTGCAATTGACGTTCAGTGGGAGGAATTGTGTTTACCAGCGTGAACTGATTTAATAGACCATGAGGCAAGTGCGCTTCCCATCCTTGACACCATTGAAGATGCCATACAACAAAATACCGGACCAGAATCTGTCAGCTTGCAATTGTGGTATTATGTTGACGTTACCACACAACATGACACCAAGGTCATAGCAATTGTGGTCTTTCAGAGCTGTGTCACACTGGCCATAATGTTTGAAATCCAGAGAGCCAAAGAGCTGCCTTGCCATTTCAAGATATGAAATAATATTGGAAGTAACTCTTTTTTGTGATTCATATTGACAATTGTGAAATTGAACACTCTCATGAAAGGGACACATTAAGGATATATGATACCATGCCATCAACACCTTTTGAAAATCAATATTTGGGTGTGAAATGTGTCCTTAAAGCATGAACGCACAGCTAGGATAAAATGTGTTTAATTGTTTGGAAAATATATTCTATAAGAGTGACAGACATTAACTATGTGAAAATCACCAAACACAAACCCATACCAAATTGAAAGGTTGAAAAAAGGGCTAAATGGTCAATGGCCAAAAAAATGTTAGGCAACACATGGGTTTCAGCATTTAGATATGAAGATCAGAGACTGCACACTAACCTAATCCTCCAGCATTGTCTCTGCCACCTCCACCATAGAGACGGCACACTAAGCTAATCCTCCAGCATCGTCTCTGCCACCTCCATCATAGAGACGGCACACTAACCTAATCCTCCAGCATCGTCTCTGCCACCTCCACCATAGAGACGGCACACTAAGCTAATCCTTCAGCATCGTCTCTGCCACCTCCACCATAGAGACGGCACACTAAGCTAATCCTCCAGCATTGACTCTGCCACCTCCACCATAGAGACGGCACACTAAGCTAATCCTCCAGCATCGTCTCTGCCACCTCCACCATAGAGACGGCACACTAAGCTAATCCTCCAGCATCGTCTCTGCCTCCTCCACCATAGAGACGGCACACTAAGCTAATCCTTCAGCATCGTCTCTGCCACCTCCATCATATAGACGGCACACTAACCTAATCCTCCAGCATTGTTTCTGCCACCTCCACCATAGAGACGGCACACTAAGCTAATCCTCCAGCATCGTCTCTGCCACCTCCATCATATAGACGGCACACTAACCTAATCCTTCAGCATCGTCTCTGCCACCTCCACCATAGAGACGGCACACTAAGCTAATCCTCCAGCATTGTCTCTGCCACCTCCATCATATAGACGGCACACTAACCTAATCCTCAAGCATCGTCTCTGCCACCTCCACCATAGAGACGGCACACTAAGCTAATCCTCCAGCATTGTCTCTGCCACCTCCACCATAGAGACGGCACACTAAGCTAATCCTCCAGCATCGTCTCTGCCATCTCCCGCATAGAGACGGCACACTAACCTAATCCTCCAGCATCGTCTCTGCCACCTCCACCATAGAGACGGCACACAAAGCTAATTCTCCAGCATGGTCTCTGCCACCTCCACTAAGCTAATCCTCCAGCATCGTCTCTGCCTCCTCCACCATAGAGACGGCACACTAAGCTAATCCTCCAGCGTCGTCTCTGTCACCTCCACCATAGAGACGGCACACAAAGCTAATCCACCAGCATCGTCTCTGCCACCTCCACTAAGCTAATCCTCCAGCATCGTCTCTGCCACCTCCACTAAGCTAATCCTCCAGCATCGTCTCTACCACCTCCACTAAGCTAATCCTCCAGCATCGTCTCTGCCACCTCCACTAAGCTAATCCTCCAGCATCGTCTCTGCCACCTCCACTAAACTAATCCTCCAGCATCGTCTCTGCCACCTCCACTAAGCTAATCCTCCAGCATCGTCTCTGCCACCTCCACTAAGCTAATCCTCTAGCATCGTCTCTGCCACCTCCACAAAGCTAATCCTCCAGCATCGTCTCTGCCACCTCCACTAAGCTAATCCTCTAGCATCGTCTCTGCCACCTCCACCATAGAAACGGCACACTAAGCTAATCCTCTAGCATCGTATCTGTCACCTCCACCATAGAGATGGCACACTAAGCTAATCCTCCAGCATCGTCTCTGCCTCCTCCACCATAGAGACAGCACACTAAGCTAATCCTCCAGCATCGTCTCTGCCTCCTCCACTAAGCTAACCCTCCAGCATCGTCTCTGCCACCTCCACTAAGCTAATCCTCTAGCATCGTCTCTGCCACCTCCACCATAGAAACGGCACACTAAGCTAATCCTCTAGCATCGTCTCTGCCTCCTCCACCATAGAGACAGCACACTAAGCTAATCCTCCAGCATCGTCTCTGCCACCTCCACAGGCCACGGGCCGTGGCGCAGTTGGTTAGAGCGCCAGCTTATTAACACCAGTTCCTCTGTGGTGATCCAAAGGTCGTGGGTTCGAACCCCGGCCGTGCCGGGATTGAACTCATGATAGAATTTCCCATATGAGCTGAGGCACGTACCTAAAGGGTTAACCCGTTGTCCTTGTAAATCTGTGACCGGGTGGGTTGTCATGCCAAGGACCTGCGACATGACAATTCAGTGAGGCAGCACTATATCTGCTACAAGTAGGTCTCATCACGAAATGACTGAAATACTGTTGAAAGTGATGTAAAACCCCAAACAAACAAACAAACAAAGCCACCTCCACAAAGCTAACCCTCCAGCATTTTCTCTGCCACCTCCACCATATAAACGGCACACTAAGCTAATCCTCCAGCATTGTCTCTGCCACTTCCACCATAGAGACGGCACACTACGCTAATCCTCCAGCATTGTCTCTGCCTCTTCCACCATAGAGACGGCACACTACGCTAATCCTCCAGCATTGACTCTAGCTCCTCCACCATAAAGACGGTGCACTAAGCTAATCCACCAGCATTGTCTCTGTCACCTCCACTAAGCTAATCCTCCAGCATCTTCTCTGCCACCTCCACCATAGAGACGGTGCACTAAGCTAATCCACCAGCATTGTCTCTGTCACCTCCACTAAGCTAATCCTCCAGCATCGTCTCTACCACCTCCACTTAGCTAATCCTCCAGCATCGTCTCTGCCACCTCCACTAAGCTAATCCTCCAGCATCGTCTCTGCCACCTCCACTAAGCTAATCCTACAGCATCGTCTCTGCCACCTCCACTAAGCTAATCCTCCAGCATCGTCTCTGCCACCTCCACTAAGCTAATCCTCCAGCATCGTCTCTGCCACCTCCACTAAGCTAATCCTCCAGCATCGTCTCTGCCACCTCCACTAAGCTAATCCTCTAGCATAGTTCCTGCCACCTCCACTAAACTAACCCTCCAGCATTGTCTCTGCCACCTCCACCATATAGACGGCACACTAAGCTAATCCTCCAGCATGGTCTCTGCCACCTCCACCATAGAGACGGCACACTAAGCTTATCCTCCAGCATCGTCTCTGCCACCTCCACCATAGAGATGGCACACTAAGCTAATCCTCCAGCATCGTCTCTGCCACCTCCATCATATAGACGGCACACTAACCTAATCCTCCAGCATCGTCTCTGCCACTTCCACCATAGAGACGGCACACTAACCTAATCCTCCAGCATTGTCTCTGCCACCTCCACCATAGAGACGGCACACTAAGCTAATCCTCCAGCATTGTCTCTGCCTCCTCCACCATAGAAACGGCACACTAAGCTAATCCTCCAGCATCGTCTCTGCCTCCTCCACCATAGAGACGGCACACTACGCTAATCCTCCAGCATTGACTCTAGCTCCTCCACCATAAAGACGGTGCACTAAGCTAATCCTCCAGCATTGTCTCTGTCACCTCCACTAAGCTAATCCTCCAGCATCTTCTCTGCCACCTCCACCATAGAGACAGCACACTAAGCTAATCCTCCAGCATCGTCTCTGCCTCCTCCACCATAGAGACAGCACACTAAGCTAATCCTCCAGCATCTTCTCTGCCACCTCCACCATAGAGACAGCACACTAAGCTAATCCTCCACCATCGTCTCTACCACCTCCACTTAGCTAATCCTCCAGCATCGTCTCTGCCACCTCCACTAAGCTAGTTCTCCAGCATCATCTCTGCCACCTCCACTAAGCTAATCCTCCAGCATCGTCTCTGCCACCTCCACTAAGCTAATCCTCCAGCATCGTCTCTGCCTCCTCCACTTAGCTAATCCTCCAGCATCGTCTCTGCCACCTCCACTAAGCTAATCCTCTAGCATAGTTCCTGCCACCTCCACTAAACTAACCCTCCAGCATTGTCTCTGCCACCTCCACCATATAGACGGCACACTAAGCTAATCCTCCAGCATCGTCTCTGCCACCTCCACCATAGAAACGGCAAACTAAGCTAATCCTCCAGCATTGACTCTAGCTCCTCCACTTAACTAATCCTCCAGCATCGTCTCTGCCACCTCCACCAAAGAGACGGCACACTAAGCTAATCCTCCAGCATTGTCTCTGCGACCTCCACTAAGCTAATCCTCCAACATCGTCTCTGCCACCTCCACCATAGAGACGGCACACTAAGCTAATCCTCTAGCATCGTATCTGCCACCTCCACCATAGAGACGGCACACTAAGCTAATCCTCTAGCATCGTATCTGCCACCTCCACCATAGAGATGGCACACTAAGCTAATCCTCCAGCATCGTCTCTGCCACCTCCACCATAGAAACGGCAAACTAAGCTAATCCTCCAGCATTGACTCTAGCTCCTCCACTTAACTAATCCTCCAGCATCGTCTCTGCCACCTCCACCAAAGAGACGGCACACTAAGCTAATCCTCCAGCATTGTCTCTGCGACCTCCACTAAGCTAATCCTCCAGCATTGTCTCTGCCACCTCCACCATAGAGACGGCACACTAAGCTAATCCTCCAGCATCGTCTCTGTCACCTCCACCATAGAGATGGCACACTAAGCTAATCCTCTAGCATCGTATCTGCCACCTCCACCATAGAGATGGCACACTAAGCTAATCCTCCAGCACTGTCTCTGCCTCCTCCACCATAGAGACGGCACACTAAACTAATCCTCCAGCATTGTCTCTGTCACCTCCACCATAGAGATGGCACACTAAGCTAATCCTCCAGCATCGTCTCTGCCACCTCCACTAAGCTAATCCTCCAGCATCGTCTCTGCCACCTCCACTAAGCTAATCCTCCAGCATCATCTCTGCCACCTCCACTAAGCTAATCCTCCAGCATCGTCTCTACCACCTCCACTAAGCTAATCCTCCAGCATCGTCTCTACCACCTCCACCAAAGAGACGGCACACTAAACTAATCCTCCAGCATTGTCTCTGCCACCTCTACCATAGAGACGGCACACTAAACTAATCCTCCAGCATCGTCTCTGCCACCTCCACTAAGCTAATCCTCCAGCATCGTCTCTGCCACCTCCACCATAGAAACGGCACACTAAACTAATCCTCCAGCATTGTCTCTGCCACTTCCACCATAGAGACGGCACACTAAGCTAATCCTCCAGCATCGTCTCTGCCACCTCCACCATAGAGACGGCACACTAAGCTAATCCTCCAGCATCGTCTCTGTCACCTCCACTTAGCTAATCCTCCAGCATCTTCTCTGCCACCTCCACTAAGCTAATCCTCCAGCATCATCTCTGCCACCTCCACTAAGCTAATCCTCCAGCATCGTCTCTGCCACCTCCACTAAGCTAATCCTCCAGCATTGTCTCTGCCACCTCCACTAAGCTAATCCTCCAGCATCGTCTCTGCCACCTCCACCATAGAGACGGCACACTAAGCTAATCCTCTAGCATCGTATCTGCCACCTCCACCATAGAGACGGCACACTAAACTAATCCTCCAGCATTGTCTCTGCCACCTCCACCATAGAGATGGCACACTAAACTAATCCTCCAGCATCGTCTCTGCCACCTCCATCATAGAGATGGCACACTAAGCTAATCCTCCAGCATTGTCTCTGTCACCTCCACCATAGAGATGGCACACTAAGCTAATCCTCCAGCATTGTCTCTGCCACCTCCACCATAGAGACGGCACACTAAACTAATCCTCCAGCATCGTCTCTGCCACCTCCACCATAGAGATGGCACACTAAGCTAATCCTCCAGCATCGTCTCTGCCACCTCCACTAATCTAATCCTCCAGCATCGTCTCTGCCACCTCCACTAAGCTAATCCTCCAGCATCGTCTCTGCCACCTCCACTAAGCTAATCCTCCAGCATCATCTCTGCCACCTCCACTAAGCTAATCCTCCAGCATCGTCTCTGCCACCTCCACTAAGCTAATCCTCCAGCATAGTCTCTGCCTCCTCCACTAAGCTAATCCTCCAGCATCGTCTCTGCCACCTCAACTAAGCTAATCCTCTAGCATCGTCTCTGCCACCTCCACTAAGCTAACCCTCCAGCATTGTTTCTGCCACCTCCACCATAGAAACGGCACACTAAGCTAATCCTCTAGCATTGTCTCTGCCACCTCCACCATAGAGACAGCACACTAAGCTAATCCTCCAGCATCGTCTCTGCCACCTCCATCATAGACACGGCACACTAAGCCAATCCTCCAGCACTGTCTCTGCCACCTCCACCATAGAGACGGCACACTAAGCTAATCCTCCAGCATCATCTCTGCCACCTCCACTAAGCTAATCCTCCAGCATCGTCTCTGCCACCTCCACTAAGCTAATCCTCCAGCATTGTCTCTGCGACCTCCACTAAGCTAATCCTCCAGCATCGTCTCTGCCACCTCCACTAAGCTAATCCTCTAGCATCGTCTCTGCCACCTCCACCATAGAGACGGCACACTAAGCTAATCCTCTAGCATCGTATCTGCCACCTCCACCATAGAGACGGCACACTAAACTAATCCTCCAGCATTGTCTCTGTCACCTCCACCATAGAGATGGCACACTAAGCTAATCCTCTAGCATCGTATCTGCCACCTCCACCATAGAGATGGCACACTAAGCTAATCCTCCAGCATCGTCTCTGCCACCTCCACTAAGCTAATCCTACAGCATCGTCTCTGCCTCCTCCACTTAGCTAATCCTCCAGCATCGTCTCTGCCACCTCCACTAAGCTTATCCTCCAGCATCGTCTCTGCCACCTCCACTTAGCTAATCCTCCAGCATCGTCTCTGCCACCTCCACCATAGAGACAGCACACTAAGCTAATCCTCCAGCATCGTCTCTGCCAACTCCACTAAGCTAATCCTCCAGCATCATCTCTGCAACCTCCACTAAGCTAATCCTCCAGCATCGTCTCTACCACCTCAACTAAGCTAGTCCTCCAGCATCGTCTCTACCACCTCCACCAAAGAGACGGCACACTAAACTAATCCTCTAGCATCGTATCTGCCACCTCCACCATTGAGACGGCACACTAAACTAATCCTCCAGCATCGTCTCTGCCACCTCCACCATAGAGACGGCACACTAAGCTAATCCTCCAGCATTGACTCTGCCATCTCCACTAAGCTAATCCTCCAGCATCGTCTCTGCCACCTCCACTAAGCTAATCCTACAGCATCGTCTCTGCCACCTCCACTAAGCTAATCCTACAGCATCGTCTCTGCCACCTCCACTAAACTAATCCTCCAGCATCGTCTCTGCCACCTCAACTAAGCTAATCCTCCAGCATCGTCTCTGCCACCTCCACTAAGCTAATCCTCCAGCATCGTCTCTGCCTCCTCCACTAAGCTAATCCTCCAGCATCGTCTTTGCCTCCTCCACTAAGCTAATCCTACAGCATCGTCTCTGCCACCTCCACTAAGCTAATCCTCCAGCATCGTCTCTGCCTCCTCCACTAAGCTAATCCTACAGCATCGTCTCTGCCACCTCCACTAAACTAATCCTCCAGCATCGTCTCTGCCACCTCAACTAAGCTAATCCTCCAGCATCGTCTCTGCCACCTCCACTAAGCTAATCCTCCAGCATCGTCTCTGCCAACTCCACTAAGCTAATCCTCCAGCATCATCTCTGCAACCTCCACTAAGCTAATCCTCCAGCATCGTCTCTACCACCTCAACTAAGCTAGTCCTCCAGCATTGTCTCTGCCACCTCCACCATAGAGACGGCACACTAAGCTAATCCTCTAGCATCGTATCTGCCACCTCCACCATTGAGACGGCACACTAAACTAATCCTCCAGCATCGTCTCTGCCACCTCCACCATAGAGACGGCACACTAAGCTAATCCTCCAGCATTGACTCTGCCATCTCCACTAAGCTAATCCTCCAGCATCGTCTCTGCCACCTCAACTAAGCTAATCCTACAGCATCGTCTCTGCCACCTCCACTAAGCTAATCCTACAGCATCGTCTCTGCCACCTCCACTAAACTAATCCTCCAGCATCGTCTCTGCCACCTCAACTAAGCTAATCCTCCAGCATCGTCTCTGCCACCTCCACTAAGCTAATCCTCCAGCATCGTCTCTGCCTCCTCCACTAAGCTAATCCTCCAGCATCGTCTTTGCCTCCTCCACTAAGCTAATCCTCCAGCATCGTCTCTGCCACCTCAACTAAGCTAATCCTCTAGCATCGTCTCTGCCACCTCCACTAAGCTAACCCTCCAGCATTGTTTCTGCCACCTCCACCATAGAAACGGCACACTAAGCTAATCCTCTAGCATTGTCTCTGCCACCTCCACCATAGAGACAGCACACTAAGCTAATCCTCCAGCATCGTCTCTGCCACCTCCATCATAGACACGGCACACTAAGCCAATCCTCCAGCACTGTCTCTGCCACCTCCACCATAGAGACGGCACACTAACCTAATCCTCCAGCATCGTCTCTGCCACCTCCACCATAGAGACGGCACACTAAGCTGATCCTCGAGCATCGTCTCTGCCACCTCCACCATAGAGACGGCACACTAAGCTGATCCTCGAGCATCGTCTCTGCCACCTCCACCATAGAGACGGGACACTAACCTAATCCTCCAGCATCGTCTCTGCCACCTCCACTAAGCTAACCCTCCAGCATCGTCTCTGCCACCTCCACCATAGAGACGGCACACTAAGCTGATCCTCGAGCATCGTCTCTGCCACCTCCACCATAGAGACGGCACACTAAGCTGATCCTCGAGCATCGTCTCTGCCACCTCCACCATAGAGACGGCACACTAAGCTGATCCTCCAGCACTGTCTCTGCCACCTCCACCATAGAGACGGCACACTAACCTAATCCTTCAGCATCGTCTCTGCCACCTCCACCATAGAGACGGCACACTAAACTAATCCTCCAGCATCGTCTCTGCCACCTCCACCATAGAGACGGCACACTAAACTAATCCTCCAGCATTGACTCTGCCTCCTCCACCATAGAGACGGCACACTAAACTAATCCTCGAGCATCGTCTCTGCCACTTCCACCATAGAGACGGAACACTAACCTAATCCTCCAGCATTGTCTCTGCCACCTCCACCATAGAGACGGCACACTAAACTAATCCTCCAGCATTGTCTCTGCCACCTCCACCATAGAGACGGCACACTAACCTAATCCTCCAGCATTGTCTCTGCCACCTCCACCATAGAGACGGCACACTAAGCTAATCCTCCAGCATTGTCTCTGCCACCTCCACCATAGAGATGGCACACTAAGCTAATCCTCCAGCATCGTCTCTGCCTCCTCCACCATAGACACGGCACACTAAACTAATCCTCCAGCATCGTCTCTGCCTCCTCCATCATAGAGACGGCACACTAAGCTAATCCTCCAGCATTGACTCTGCCTCCTCCACCATAGAGACGGCACACTAACCTAATCCTCCAGCATCGTCTCTGCCTCCTCCACCATAGAGACGGCACACTAACCTAATCCTCCAGCATTGTCTCTGCCACCTCCACCATAGAGACGGCACACTAAGCTAATCCTCCAGCATTGACTCTGCCTCCTCCACCATAGAGACGGCACACTAAGCTAATCCTCCAGCATTGTCTCTGCCACCTCCACCATAGAGACGGCACACTAAGCTAATCCTCCAGCATTGTCTCTGCCACCTCCACCATAGAGATAGCACACTAAGCTAATCCTCCAGCATCGTCTCTGTCACCTCCACCATAGAGACGGCACACTAAGCTAATCCTCCAGCATTGACTCTGCCTCCTCCACCATAGAGACGGCACACTAAGCTGATCCTCCAGCATTGACTCTGCCTCCTCCACCATAGAGACAGCACACTAAGCTAATCCTCCAGCATCGTCTCTGCCTCCTCCACCATAGAGACGGCACACTAAGCTAATCCTCCAGCATTGTCTCTGTCACCTCCACCATAGAGACGGCACACTAAGCTAATCCTCCACGAGCCTCAGCACATGTGAGAAATTGGCCGGGGTTCGAACCTACGACCTTTGGATCACCACAGAGGAACTGGTGCTAATAAGTGGCCCGTGGCCCATCAGAACATTGACTCATTTACAGGTAGTAGGCAAATTACAAACTTATAAAAGTCACTCTGTTTGGAATTTAATGATTTTGAGATTCTGTAGCTCAAAAGAATTATTTTCTAGGTATAGGAGTTACTCTGAACCAAAAGGGGTCTCCAGTGTCGTTATAAAGGTCCAATTCTTGCAAGTGATGATTACTCAGTTGCACTGCAAATTTGTTTCATGCTTCATATTTCAGTTGATATTATTACTCTGAAATGTTTCATGATCTTATTTAATGCTGGATTGATCATGAAAGAATGAACTTAACTTTTATATCATTTCAACTATTAATTAACATGAGCCGTTCAAAATATATTTATAAGCAGAATTTCTGCAGGAAATATAATCAGAATCTCTGCAGGAATCTAACACAACCTATTGTGTACTAATGGTTAGCGCATTCTTCTTATATTATATTCCAAATGTCAGGAGTTCAAACCACTCTTAATAAACTCTTTTCTTTACTTTCTGCCTTTATTCAATTCCATTTTAATCATGTTAAAAAATATCAAATCTCTTGATTTATGTGTATCTCCATATGACATCTCAATCTGTTTGAGAAATGTTACATCTGAAATCTTAAAAAGACATTAAATTAATATATACTTTGCATGCATAGATTCCCAACATACCATTAAGTCACTTAAATTTGATATTTGTCTTCTATTTTACATGTTATGGGATATGTAACTCATGCATATAAGAGATGACATTTATTGTTTTTCATACAAGATTTATTCAACTTGCCTTTATTTGACTTGTACAATAGACTATTTCTTCATGACTCACACGAAAAATAGTTTTTGTTTCTACTTCGAATACATTTTGATAGCAACGTTCTATTTTCATTATTTATTAAACTAGTATTGTGCAAACTAATTGTCAAAAAGAAAAAAAAGTATTGTGCATATGTGTTCGCCATTTGAGTACATTTGACCTGTCTGTTAATTCAAGTATTCAAGTGTTTATCAAATATAGAAACTGAATCCAGAAATGCAGCAGTGATATCGAAGACGTTTATGGACAGCACATTGTTGAGAGGACTGGTTTTCTCCTTCTAACACAGATGCAGAAGGTTTTAAATGTGTTTTAATGATTCAGTTATTAATATCACACAGATATGCAAAAACCTGTAGCTATTTGTTACATTTAAATGTAATGTTATCTTTAGTCTATTGTTTCACTAACAATGGCATTTAGTGCATAATTGTGTTCCTTGGATAGACATGGATAGACAAGTCACATAATGGGGACATCTTATAGTGTGAAGTGTCACGTTCAGATACTGGTTGACCTTGTGATATTTTTTTGCGGCTGAGGATCTAATGGGGGCATCTTTATCCTCCTGTTGTAAACGCCTATTCTATATAGTCTGACAAAAACACCTTTCAGAGACTTTCTGAACATAGTACTGCAGGCATAATATACAAAGAAGTTTATACAAAAACGTGTGAAAAAAAGGTATAACAATAGCTGCTGAATTAGGAAAGTGTGGGTTTTGGTAACAAAAGCAAAATGTCGTCTGCTTGAAGCTATCATGACAACCAGACGCCATAAATGACTAGGTAAGTTCAGCACCAAAAATATTCCGGATGACACTAATATAACTCTGGCAACTCTGACCTGCGCACGAGGCCGGAAGTGTGCTGCAACTGAATTGCTCATGCGCCGTGAGTGCCTGCGATTAGAGCTTGTACTAATTACAGACCTGCGTCTCATGTAAAATGTTCTGACACTAAACGCTGTCAGGATATTCATAAGGAGTATAATGCAGTATGGAAATCCAAAATTGAAAAAAGCATCAAACTTGCTAAGAGTCTGAAGGTCATCCACATAAGCTTGTAAAGGTATACAGATTGAACCAGAGGGTGTAAGGAACGTTCCGTAAAGTAATGATAAGTTAAGGTATATCACTATAGATAATGTAGTCAGTATCACCACAGTTATCTTTGATTTGAGTGTCGTACAGGAGTTAATTCGACTAATTGGGAAGGTGACAGAAATAAATCTGTCTATTGAAGCACACGTTGTCAACCAAACCGATAAAAATGAGCAAATTGATGTCACTAAAGTGACTGCTTGACATCCACCTCTGATCGCATACACATCCACACCGAATAGACCCAACCACACCAGCAGTAAAAGCACCAGAAAGGTAAAATCCACAACGGCTAGAGCCTCCAGGAACGGTGCACAAGTTAACTTCTTCAGTGCACTTCTTGAGAATGCTAGCCATGAAAGGAAGTTGCCAATTGTCCCCACAGCAACCACGCAGGGCGTGTAATAAAACTTCAAGTACTTGACCGTTAGTCCCAGCCTGTATCCACTCAGATCCTGAAGTCTCGCAGCAGTCTCGTTAATCGGTAGATCCTGCAGGAAATACTGCATTCTGATGGCTTTAGGTGAGTTTTCTTCTACGGCAATGAGGAATGTTTTCTATTGTTTTGGTTATTTTTTTATGGGAGGAGGGGGTTCGAACATGAAATAAGTATGAATATAAATGTTTTGTTGTTGTTGATAATTCTTAATTTCAACCAGTCTAGTTCATAAATTCACGTATTATCCACCAGCGTAATTGGATAACGTTGATATTTGATTGATATCTAAGTCAAAATCTAAACAAGTGATACAGCTGTATAATAGATAATAATAACACTTATGTCATCCCTGATGCTTATATCAAGTCCTTATTAGTTTAAGCGATGGTCTTTCTTGGCAAAGTTCAATACCGTGATTCCAGGCAGTTTTCCCATGACACCTTCAGTAGGAGCATGCGCAGTTGCCACTCTACATTGGCATTTTACTCGACAACAACAAGGTGCCGTATTACTTGCCCACAGCAAGAACTGTCACAAGAGCAAACGTGTCTTTGTGATATGTCTAAACACACCTCCCTGGTCTTACTTCTTTGGAGTATCTGCAAAAATACAAGGGAAAATATCAACACCCCAGATCAAACCAGATCAAATCATAGACATTTAATACATGTTTAAATATCTCTGGTCAAATCAAACTGATGTCTTTTTTTGTATGTTTGCGTGTTGATATCAGTTTGTTTAAAACGTAATTATAAGCGTGTGATGGGTAAACAAAGTGAAAACATATTGCGTCTAATGTGTTATAAGGGATGGGATTAAGGGATTAATCAATCAACGGGGGTGACGTGGAAGAAAATAAAATAATTTCTGTTTCAGTAATGGCCCAATTTATGTTTCCTCACAGATAATGCATATGCATATATTCAATCTTGGACACATCAAAGACATGAAATTGCGATATTCCAACCGATCAGAGCATTTTCATGCGTGATTTCCTTAATCACCTTAATCCACAAACCATCACAGAAATTGACTGGTGTCAATATGTAATATTTGGATACTTATGGAGAATGCAAATCATAAATTAAACAAATTAGGATCGGGAAACATTAATTAGATTAGGTTTTTTTTAAATCAGATAAGTTTTTTTGCATTTAATAATATTTTTGCATTTAATAATATCTAGACCAAATATTATAATATATATATAAAACCTACGTATACGGTAATTGTTCATCCCTCTCATGAAGACTATCATTATTAGTATATTCATTTTAGCCCTACCTACATGTATACAAGTTTAACCACATTTTTCAAACAAAAATTGCGTAACTTCCGAATGGATTTTTTTACCGTTATGGTTATTTTCAAAAGAAAGAATATGAGCAATTCAAGTTGAAGGCAGATCACAATCATTGGATTTAATCCAAAATAAGTTCTAATTGAATCAGACAACGCCTAAGAGTAATCCTTGGACATTGAACAGTCCTTATCGGCCACGGACTTCCTGTTGCAATATTGCTCTACTTTAAGTATCAACTGTGACTAGCTTTCAGCTTAAATTGACAAAACTACTGAAGATATATGCATGTTCAATATGATGGAAACATCAGATAGTTCGATTTGAAAGACATAAGATATCGGGGAATTTTACAGGTTTTTACGTCACTTTTAACATTATTTAAGTCATATCATGACGAGATCTACTTGGAGATGCTTAATTAATTTGTCTTTTTGAAAGTATTTGAAATGACAATCCGCCCAGTTACAGATTTAAATGACAAAGAGTTTTCCCTTCGCATACTTGTCTGGTACAGAGGGAAAACGTTGAAATTGTTCTTCTTGACATAGTTATGCGTAAATCAGAAACATGCAGTAAAATTGTCTTGTAGAAGCTATCAGTGAATATAAAATGAGCTATTCCTAAGTATAATTAAGTGATTTTCTTTCCTAGTACTTATTAATATCAGTGACATGAGACAAGATGGAGAAATCGACGATTTTAATAAGAATGAAAATCAGTAGTCCACTATTAAAGATCTCCACTATATTTAAGCCAGCCAGAGATATCTGTAGTCATCTTTATGTTATTTCCTTTTAATACCCGTTACCAAGTTTCTCCCCTACTGACTGCAGGTCACAACCATTATGGTGAATGATTGGTAGACAAATTGCTGACCCCACTGAGATCAGTCAAATGTTGGTCTTTGAGCAGTGGCCAATCTTCCTTCTGTCCTGACAACATCATCTATCTCACAGAAGGGTACAATTCCACATTTTACAGTCTTGTATAGTAGTGTCTAGCTTCAATCCTTTCTAATCCTATCTATATTTTCTCTCTTAAAGAAAGGCATAACAGTGTTTGATCCCAATCTTAATTATATATTCCATCTTATTAAAAAGTATAGTAGTGCCTCTTCAAGTCTATCCATATTGTCCATAAGGTATAGCACGGTACCTTCAATCTTATAAATAGTGTCCTTCTTTAAGTAAGGCGTTCCAGTGTTCCCTTTCAATCCTATCTGTAGTATCCATCTTACAGAAACTTGTAGCAGTGGCATGTCTACATGGAAGTCTTAGAAGAGCTCATACAAATACCCAGCCCCAGTGAACGAGTGTCACATGCGGTCTTCTAATTCAAACTGTCATTTCATGCAATCTCTAAGTGGAGACAGAGCTGCATAATGTACAAGCCCCTTTCAACAAAAATGTGAAATTTGCACGGAATATTTTCAAATATGGCACAGATTCTATGGAAATAATTGCCAAATTGATCCCCTGCTTTGTATGTTTAAAAGATCTGATCTCTTGCTTTATATTATTGTGTAAGAATTGATATTTTGCTTCACATTTTTGGAAGCTAAATTGATCACTTGTTTAATTCTAATGTAATTGGAGTGTCACTGTTTTCTATCAATTTTTTATTCATTTCCATTCTAACAATGAGGATTAAAATGACACATAAAATATCTGAATCCCACCTTAGAGATAAAAACAGAAAATTTTAAAAAAATGAATATGAACAGTAATTAAAATCTTTTTTGACATCTTTTAATTAATTTTCTTGGAATTGCCTTAAATCAAGCAACGCCTTGTTGAACCAAGAACCTTAAGGTATCTTCAGTGAAGACCACTGTCACTGAGTCTTAAGTGAAGCTTTACAAGCATAAGATGTGGTATTACTCCATTGCGAATAGAAACGGGCAGATATGAGGGGATTAGCGGTGGAGCAAAGATTGTCAGTCTGAACTGTGCAGTAAGTGTGATTTTGAAGATGAAAATCATTTTATGTCATATCCAGTGTTTCATTCAAAAAGAGAGATTTCATTCACTTCAGTGTCACAAACTATACATGATTTTACCGATATGTCAGAACATGATAAATTTGTGATATTAATGAATGATGATATATAATGTATGTAAATATGCTGCTAGAGCTTGCCATGATATGTTGAAAAAGCTTCACCTACTACTATGTATAAGAAATTAAAATGGAGCAAAGATCTGTGACAGACGTCTATGCAAAGTTGTGGTTATGGTAGATAGTTGTCCGTTGGTTTCATTAATTTTAGAGAGAAATTGTTGAGAGAAATGAATATATTTTAATAATAAATATGTTGTATGTTCATTGTTATAACAGGGTCTCAAATGGCTCAACGTGAGCTCCAATTTGTCATATGAATCATCAAACAACTACAATTGAATGTAAAAATAGATGAGACAGTAAAAACGTTTTTAAGCGAGTGACAATGTCAGTGAAATGTGCGGTTGGAATGTGCATATGACGTGCATATTGCTGAAATATAACCCTAGAATATGACGATTTTATCATTGTTTTCTGTACAGATATATATGCGCCTCCATGTACAATTACTCCAAGATTGTATCAACAGGTTCACAATTATGAACCCAATATTTCAGGATTAAAATTGTTGTTCAACAAAACCAAACAGCACAAAACGCAACAGGACCTTCTCAAAGAAATTCAAATTGCTGATCGTACAAAAATAAACCCTGCATTCTCTGCACTAACAAATTCAAAGCATAATATCTGAAGTCTAGAAAGCCATCCGTCAATATAACAATGGCTTTGGGCAATATTTGATATTCATTTCATAGGCTGCATACTCTGATGACGAAATGTCCTCCTACACTTTTCCTAGGGTTCTGAATAGGATGTATAGGCATCTTTTAAGCAAAACAGAATCAAGCACAAGAGATGGTCATGGTATCTATGTTACCGTGCTTTTTATTTGCTTTTTTTGGAGTGTTCAGACGTTTTTGAAAATTATCTTTTCATAATAAATAGGTTTTCTAATGGTGAAATTTTGGATATTTTCAATTGAATAGGCTATTCCCCCACAGGCCCTTAAAGATATTAAAGCATTAATCCTATAATTTGGTGCATCAAAAACATCTTGATATATTGATGTTTGGCAGAGAGTAAGAAGAATAAGAAGTGGCACCATTAGCTCAGATCTGTCTTAACCATAAGCTGCAAGTGATGGGTAAACACGGATAGTGTGAACTTTGTTTGATTTAGGTTGTTTGGTTTGTTTGGGTTTTACATCACTTTGAACATTATTTCAGTCATTTCGTGATGAGACCTACATGTAGCAGATATAGTGCTGCCTCACTGAATTCTCATGTTGCAGGTCCTTGACATGACGACCCGGTCACAGATTTGCAAGGACAACGGGTTAACCCTTTTGGCACGGGCCTCAGCTCATATATGAAATTGTGAATTATGAATTCAATCTCGGCACGGCCGAGGATCGAACCCACGACCTTAGATCACCTTAGAGGAGCTGGTGCTAATAAGCTGACGCACTAACCAACTGCGCCACGGCCCGTGGCCTGCATTGTTTGACCTTAGATGAGACTCAAAGAAGGGTAGCACTGTTTGACGTCATTCAGGCACTATTTCAAAGCATACCTTTTGATGATATCATTAGCATGTTGTCATACTCTCATGACGTCATTTTACCTTTCAGTGCTCGATGATAAAATTCCACATCAAAATGACGCCAAAAAAGAAGTGTGCTTTCACAAGGGGCAATAAATTCGGGTCTTGTTCAAACAAATTTAACAGACACTCATCGGTATGCATAAGTTTAAAAAGTTGATAGACATGAAAGATGCATTTAACACCTATAAATGAGTTTTAAACTTTTTGATTTTGCAAAATTACTGCTTCATCCCTGTAAAGCTTTTTCAATAACTACATGGCATAGAAAAATTATCTGTGGATAGAGGAGTGAGATCATCATGGTGAACAGTATATTTATAAGAATTGTCCTAAGAATTGGTCACGAATATTTTTTGAACTCAACATATCAAGTTGAGAAGATTTCAGTTTAACATTTTAGGGAAACAATTCATTTGTATTGATCATGAGCGAATAATCTGGAAATATGCAACTTGTTATAAAATTATTAGAATCGTCACGATGTAGTTCTAAAACTAGTCCGTGATGAGTTAAAATTGTCACAAATTGAATAGCGTCATACGCTTCAAGATTCCCATCCATAAAGTGTCATAAGACAAAATTGAGTGGCGGTAACACAAACTGTACCTTTGATCTTATGGCGTCACAATTCCATTCACATTATACTCCAAGGTCTTATAGTGAGACTGCTGATACAACACAGTCCATGTGATTCTTTTTGATAAAAGCTTCTCACAAGACCTCAAAATCGCATCAAATTCATCATAAAATGTAACGAATTTCGTCACGGTTGAGTGAATGACAGTATCTGGATTATGGTTTGTGTAAATTATATAGTAAATATTTTAAAGTGATTTTTTTTTGCCCCAAGTTTGGATTACTATTCTTTAACTGGGGCACTTTCCTGTGTTAAATTTGGGTAAAAGGTTAGTTGAAATACATTTGATCGTATACTTTTACAAATGAACCTTTTACTTTCTTAAAAATTAAGATGTGGCAGATGTAAAATAAAGATTAAAGAAAACAACACTTTAAGAAAACAACATGATATAGCCATCATTCACCATACGGCACTTAGATTTAACTTGGAATAATTGCGATTTAGACTAATGTCTCAGTCACATTTGTACTGGGCTCCGACCGGGAAATACGAATCGGCCGTCTTCTCGATGTCCCGGATGTCAAGACTATGTTACAGATAAGTGAATAATTAAAGAATGCTGTGGGTTTGTTCACATTACATGCAAACACCGCACGGCTCATGCAAGATTAAATTAAACAGACATCTGATGGATAGAATAGACTATCTCACAGTGTGAGGCCATCAGGTGACTACTTGAGGATTGAATGTTGCACTTCGCAGTTTGAGGCTATTGGTTGGATTCAGATTTTTAGTCCGGCACCATTCAAAAGTCTCTTCCACACCTGAGAACACTATCATCCGTAATATCACACTGCCGCAAAAAAAAAGTTGATACCTTCAATTAATCATACATGTATTGGATAGAACCAGAGAAATATATCGTGTGAATTATGATGAAAAAAAAACTTACTTATTGTTGAATAGTTTCTCCAAAAGCACATGCAGCGCTGGTAAAAATTCGGATGGAACCGATTTAATATGTTAAAAATAGCCGACTAGTAACTCCTGAGAAATGTAGAACATCACTGTGAAGCTGGTGTCGGTCTGTGAGACACACATAATACTTGATGTTGTTCTACCTGCAGCACAAATTGCATCCGCGATATGATACTGTGACTGCGCTTACGGTGTTCCCACAACACCAGTGACCGTACTCTTCGGAAGCAGCTCACAGGAGAAGCACCGCCTCTCTCATGGCACCTCATGGAGCGTGATCATCTTACACACCAGCAGAGCCAGTGCATGTCACCATGACGTCATCAGCATACATTGTGTCTACATGACCGTGTGCAATGTGATTCAGGAGCTTCAGGTTTCTTGCCACTAGAGGGCGGAGTCCACGAGGCCCAATTAAAATACACATCACTTTGTACCAGCGTGTTTGAATGTCAATAAACAACATGAAAGAATATTACTGTTAGTTATAAACCTGACAAATGTTTCAGAAACATGAGTTTAAAGGTGTTTCCAACCTTGAATCATGTTGTTTATGGTTATGATGAGTAAAAGGAGCAACTACAAGATAAAAGATTGACTATTAATCAATATAGGAGAGAAGTTGATATTTTAGTACAAAGTACAAAAAAACTGCACTTATATCCAAAGTACTTTTGATATGGTTAAATGTCAACAAATGTTAATGAAATTAAACCTAAAACTTCATTGAAAAGCCAAAATACAAGACAAAACATTATTTTCAACTGATAGATAGCTTTTGGTCCAAGCACAGGTGAACCAAAATAAACGTTTTAGTGCAAATTGTGAAAATAGTTATAAAATATGTATGGATTTTAGCATGACGAATCAAGCACAGAAAACAAATTGAAATATATCAAATTCAGACAAGAGATTTGACTGTTGCCATCCATTATGAGCCTTGTTTATGCCGTAAGGGCCCACACAGAGGGAGGGGACTGAAGCTCAAACAACAGACTGAGAGGAATTGGACTTTACATAATGAAAAATTTGAATTACGCAGATGTTTGGAAGAAAACGAAGAGCATCTGTTGAAATGGTTAAAGACACCCAAAACGTCATATCAATAAGAAGCCAGAAGTGAAAATTGAAAAAAAAAAAACTATTTCCTGATCATGGTCCAAAAGAACGAAGCGTACAAAGCAGGTTTTATCAATAGGGATAGATAGGGATTTGGAAAGTTTTTGACCGTCATCCTGTTCGACCGTGGCGTGTTCGACCATGGGAAAGAATTCTGTCTCCCAGTTCGATCGTAGCTAGAAAGGCAGACCTCACAGGAAGTGGGCTCCATTCACTCTAAAACGGCTCAAAACCTCCGAAATATCCTTCAATAAGTGTAATTGACCCTGAATCCCAAACATATGTCGAAAAGAAAAAGTAATTAGGTCAATTAATTTATATTAAACTGTCGAACAGGCACGGTCAAAACAGCCAGTCAGCATTCAGAAGCAAGGGCGATTGAAGGAATATGAAGCTAAACATATAAATGTGAAAAGCTGAAATACTAGATTTACAAAAAGCGATTAAAACATTATTTTCAACTAACTGATGGATAGCTTTTGGTCCAAGCACAGATGAACCAAAATAAACGTTTTAGTGCAAATTGTGAAAATAGTTATAGAATAGATATGGATTTTAGCATGACGAATCAAGCACAGAAAACAAATTGAAATGTATCAAATTCAGACAAGAGATTTGACTGTTTCCGTCCATTATGAGCCTTGTTTATGCCGTGAGGGCCGACACAGAGGGAGGGGACTGAAGCTCAAACAACAGACTGAGAGGAATTGGACTTTACATAATGAAAAAAAATGAATTACGCAGATGTTTGGAAGAAAACGAAGAGCATTTGTTGAAATGGTTAAAGACACCCAAAACGTCATATCAATAAGAAGCCAGAAGTGAAAATTGCAAAAAAAAACTATTTCCTGATCATGGTCCAAAAGAACGAAGCGTACAAAGCAGGTTTTATCCATAACTAGATAGGGATTTGGAAAGTGTTTGACCGTCATCCTATTCGGCCGTGGCGTGTTCGTCCATGGGAAAGAATTCTGTCTCACAGTTCGATCGTGGCTAGAATGCATACCTCACAGGAAGTGGGTCCCAGTCACTCTGAAACGGCTCAAAACCTCCGAAATATCCTTCAATAAGCGTAATTGACCCTGAATCCCAAACATATGTCGAAAAGAAAAAGTAATTAGGTCATTTAATTTATATTAAACAGTCGAACAGGCACGGTCAAAACAGCCAGTCAGCATTCAGAAGCAAGGGCGATTGAAGGAATATGAAGCTAAACATATAAATGTGAAAAACTGAAATACTAGATTTATAAAAAGCGATTAAAACTTTGTATGCACACGCATATGAATTGTGTGTATTACCTGAGAGCAATAGGTAATAGTTATATTGCTCTCAGGTATTACTCAGCATATCCATGACAAAAAGTCCGTCCAAAGTTCCATTCTATAATTCTACATATGCCACAGCTCGCAATATCTGACAATATATACATTCTAATTTGTTCAATATGTACAGAATTAGGGAAAACCTGCAGTTTATCCGAGTTTGAGTTGATGTTGAGTCATATGATAATGTTTGGTCACGTGACAGCTCTCCTGCAGATTTTAAAGTGACAACATCAGTTGTGTAGACTATGCAGTCCAATATATAGGACTATCAAGGACATCTCGTTGCAATGGGTTTGTGCAGCGGGCGAATAATGTCACTATTATGGAGGGTTTGCTCTGATTGGTTGACATAAATATAGAACAGGGAAACCCTAAACAACAACCACAAGTTCCAATGACGTGTGACCGGAATTCCGGGCAAAGGCATACGGGCACCTGCGAGCTGGTTTACTGTCCATATATATGGACATGTTATTAGTGTCTATCAGTTGTGCGATGAAAACAATACACACTCGTTTTGAAAGGCAGTGGGAAGTCAAGATGTCGTATAAGATACAAACATTCACATCCATTACAATTAGTATAGTAATGTTTACCAGATGAATGACTGAGTTAAAACAGTCCAAGTTGCAACTGCCGGTTTCATACACTCGCCAGTCACTGTACCTCTTTATTTTCATGGTTTTTATCACGTCACAGATACTTTATTCTTTAAGAACTAATAAATTAGAAATCATTCATTTTCTCACTCGCTTTGATATACCAACATCAATAACTCTTTCCAAAAAATGTATAAATACATGTGTATAAATGTATAAATGTATAAATGTAATCTTCGACGGAAAACATTTCATTTTCCTCATACAAAAATTGTTCCATCAAACCAAACTCTTTCCATCATGTCAGAAATTTTCAGGCACTGAAAAGTTGTTTTTGATCAAGTCCTCTCCATGTAACAATGAGGTACTCTCATAATTTTTGGCGGGGAAATGATGTGCAGACGATTTTCCTGAATAGGCGGGTTGTACACTAATGAGGGTGTGTGGCGGGAATCTTCAGGAACAATGCTATTTTGATGCAATGTAATCAAAGCATTTTCCAAGAAACCAATTGAGCTATTAAAAGATATTCTGCCAATAACACATCTGTACACTTTTACTAAACTCATGTATTTCACGCTGTAACTTTCTATCGAAGGTAGAGCAAGGTGTGATAATAAAAAAGAAGACCAATTATTTCTTATTTCTGACATTTTTTTTTTTTTTTTAAAAACCATATGGCGACTAGAGTGGTTGCAAGATCTGGATATCAATGGGTAAAAAAAGGATTTTCCATTACGTTTAATATAACATTTCAATTCACTTGAAGCTTGTGTAGATCATTTTCTAGTTTTGTAACACTGATGATTCAGACAAAAATATATATTTTTTTAAAACAGAAATACAGTAATACGAGAAATAAAAAAATCTACTTGTTTCCAAACTTGTTGAGGCAAAATTGTGTTCTGTTTCCATGAAAACCACTTACTGTAAATTTTGATATTGAATAATATCAAATGTTCGACAATGACGGCAGAAATATTTAGAAGAATGATTTGTTTGTTTGTTTGGGGTTTAACATCACTTTCAACATTATTTCAGTCATTTCATGATGAGACGTACTTGTAGCAGATATAGTGCTGCCTCACTGAATTATCATGTCGCAGTTCCTTGACATGACAACCCACCCAGTCACAGATGTAAAAGGACAACAGGTAAACCCTTGAGCTCATAATTATGTGAAATTGTATCATGAATTCACTCTCGGCACTGCTGGGGATCGAACACGCATTCTATTTCTCTATTTCGCCATTTTACTTCATTTTTGCACTCCTCCAGAGCTTCATAGTTACTTCATAATGTTTGTACAAGCTCTGGAGGTATTATTCGCGCTTCGCCCTTCACTTTGCTATTTTTGCACACTTACTTCGCTATATTCGCACTTCTACTTCGCAATATTCACACTTCTGCTTTGCTACTTTCACACATCTACTTTGTATGAAGCTCTGGAGGTATCATTTGTACTTCATACTTAGTCCTTCATCTTCGATATATTTGACACTTATACTTTGCTATTTTCGCATTTCTACTTCACTATTATCGCACTTCTACTTTGCTTTTTCTCACTTCTACTTCGCTATTTTAGAATGGTAAAATAGAGAAGTAGAAGTGCGAAATAGAGAAATAGAAGTGCGAAATAGAGAAATAGAAGTGCAAAATAGAGAAATAGAAGTGCGAAATAGAGAAGTAGAAGTGCGAAAATAAAGAAGTAGAATGGCGAGAATAGCAAGGACGAAATTAGCAAAGTAGAAGTACGAAAATAGCGAAGGCGAAGTCCGAGCTTTAGGGTTCAGTGCGAAGCACGAATCATACTTCCAGAGCTTCATATCTTTGCTTTTTCACCCTTCTACTTGGCTAATTTTGCACTTCTACTTTGTTATTTTTGCTCTTCGCCTTTGTATCTTCTCCCTTCGCCATTAGCAGTTAAACAACAAACATTATGAAGTAACTATGAAGCTCCTAAGGTATCCTTCGTACTTGCCCCAAACATCTACTTCTCTATTTTCATCCTTACACTTTGTTATTTTTGCTCTTCTACTTCATTATTTTCACACTTCTACTTCTCTATTTTGCCATTCTGCTTTGTTAATTTCGCCATTCTACTTCTCTACTTTGCACTTCTACTTCTCTATTCTTACTCTTCTCCAGAGCTTCATAGTTACTTATAATGTTTGTTATTGAACTGCTAACGGTGAAGGTAGAAGATACGGAGGTGAAGGGCAAAAGTAACAAAGTAGAAGTGTGAAAATAGCGAAGTAGAAGGGCAAAAAAGCAAAGTTGAATTGTGAATATAGCTAAGTAGAAGTGCAAATATGGCGAAGGTGGAAAGCGAAGTGTGAGGCATGAATGAAATCTCCAGAGCTTCATAAGTAACTATGAGGTTCTGTTTGTTTGTTTGTTTGTTTGGGGTTTTACATCACTTTGAACATTATTTCAGTCATTTCGTGATGAGACCTACTTGTAGCAGATATAGTGCTGCCTCACTGAATAGATATGTCGCAGGTCCTTGACATGACAATCCACATGGTCACAAATTTACAAGGACAACAGGTTAACCCTTTTGGCATGGGCCTCAGCTCATGTGTGAAATTGTATCATGAGTTCAATCTCAGCATGGCCGGGAACAAACCCATGACCTTTGGATGACCACAGAGGAACTGGTGCTAATAAGCTGTCACTCTAACCAACTGCGCCACGGCCCGTGGCCCTATGAGGCTCTGGAGAAGAGCGAAAATAGCAAAGTATAATGGTGCAATAGAGAAGTAGAATTGGGAAAATAAAGACGTAAAATGGCAAAATGGAGAAGTAAGGAAGCTCTGGAGGTATCATTCGTGCCTTGCACTTTGCTTTTCGCCTTCGCTATATTTGTACTTCTTCTTCTCCATTTTCGCACTTCTACTTCGCCATATTCACACTTCTACTTCGCCATATTCGCACTTCTACTTCGCTATATTCGCACTTCTACTTTGCTCAGAGACATTTAATACATGTTTAAATATCTCTGCTTTGCTTTTTCGCCCTTCCACTTCGCTATTTTCGCACTTCTACTTTGCTTGTTCAATAACAAACATTGGAGAAGTAGAGAAGTAGAAATGCGAAATAGAGAAGTAGAAGTGCAAAAGTAAAGAAGTAGAATGGTGAAAATAGCAAAGTAGAAGGACAAAATTAGTGAAGTAGAAGGACGAAAATAGCGAAGGTGAAGTGCGAAATTTAGGGTTCAGTGCGAAGCACGAATGCTACTTCCAGAGCGTCATAATTTTCAGGTGGAATTGATATGTGCCTGTCAGTGGCAGTGTTAAGAACGGCCAGGTGCTTGGAGCTATGAAGCTCTGGAAGCATCATTTGTGCTTCGCACTGAACCCTAAAGTTCGCACTTCGCCTTCGCTATTTTCATCCTTCTACTTCGCTAATTTCGTCCTTCTACTTTGCTATTTTCACCATTCTACTACTTTATTTTCGCACTTCTACTTCTCTATTCTCGCCCTTCTCCAATGTTTGTTACTGAACTGCTAACTATGAAGCTCTGGAGGTATCATTCGTGCTTCGTACATCGCCTCTAACTTAGCCCTTCTACTTCGCTATTTTCGCCCTTCTACTTCGCTACCTTCGCCTTTCTTATCTTCGCACTTCATATTCAAGTAGCCAATCAGAGAGCAGCTTACTGTAGAATATAAAGTTTGCTAAAGGGGAAGGGAGAAGATCAGAAGACGAAGGCTGAAGATAACAAAGCAGAAATGCGAAAATAGCGAAGTAGAAATGCGAATACAGCAAAGTAGAAATGCGAATATGGCGATGTAGAAGTACGAATATAGCGAAACTTTAAAAGCGAAGTGCGAGGCACGAATGATACCTCCAGAGCTTCATAGCTAACCGCAAAGGGAGAAGATTCAAAGGCGAAGGGCGAAAATAATAAAGTAGAAGGACGAAAAAGCAAAGCAGAGATATTTAAACATGTATTAAATGTCTCTGAGCAAAGTAGAAGTGTGAATATAGCGAAGTAGAAGTGCGAATATGGCAAAGTAGAAGTGCGAATATGGCGAAGTAGAAGTGCGAATATGGTGAAAAAGAAGCAAGAATATAGCGAAGTAGAAGTACAAATATAGCGAAGGTGAAAAGCAAGTGCGAGGCACGAATGATACCTCCAGAGCTTCATAAGAAGTAGAAGTGCAAAGCATGAATGATACCTCCAAAGCTTCATAGGTTTGTTATTGAACTGCAAATAGCGAAGGGAAAAGATATGAAGGCAAAGAGCCAAAATAACAAAGTAGAATGGCGAAATAGAGAAGTAGAAGAGCGAAATTAAAGAAGTAGAATGGCGAAATAGAGAAGCAAAATAGCAAAATAGAGAAATAGAAGTGCAACGATAGCAAAGTAGAATGGCAAAAATATCAAAGTAGGACAAAAATAGTGAAGGCGAAGAGCAAAGTGCGAAGTACGAATGATACCCCCAGAGCTTCATACAAAAAAGATGATCATTTACACTCTACAATGTGATTAATAAGCCTTGATAGTTTATCAAGCAGCAGAAGATATGAGGCAACGTGTTGCTGAGATGCCATACAAGTATTCTTGTGACAGTACAGGAAGTCACGTGACAACATATCGGAAGTATACACGACGTCGCTGTCTTCAACCATGCGATTGCGGTGTATTCGAGGTTAAAGTAACAGGAACCTCTTTCATCTAGACACACTTACATAGATTAACATGGACTGCATTGATACTAACACTTGCTAGATTAATTAAATCAGAAATGTCTTTGTATCTCATGAAACCATTTACATGTAAGAAAAACATTGCAAAAAACGAGTGTGAAGTTCGTTTGATATCTAATATTTGACGTTTTATTTCTTCATAAATGTTTATCATATTGTATATCACAATAAACTTATCCAATAGTGTCCAATGTCCAATAGTGTCCTAAACCTGTCCAAAACTTGCTTACAGGGGCTGTAAGTGTCTGAAACCTATTTTCTCTGTTCTAAGATTAATTGATATTCCTTAATATGAATATGAACACTAAATATAAATTGTGGGATAATAGGATTTCATAAATGAATATCATCATTGTCACTGAATATGAGATCTTGCCCAAGTATAATGATATATGGAAGTCATGCATTGACACAATTTGGCCATGAACAAACACCAGTGTCACACTAATGAACATGTATGTGATAAGACCTTCTACAAACATCTACCTTTTGTGAGACAACGATGTTTAATTTGTTGGTGGCACTCACATGTTGTCTTATGAGGTTGTCACTTATGAGCAGTCTTCCCGATAACCACCGGTCCTGGCCGATATTTTTTGACACGGTCTGGCACATTTTCTGCTGTAGTCGGACACGAGGTCCGACATGTAACTTGTCTTAAAATTTATCCCTCGACATGTCCGGCAGTTATTTTAAAAGTAAAAGGTAAATACAAAGTATCAGGGATCCATCATTGCGCAATACATTAATATTTTCAATGTGAATGAATAGCTTCCGATCATTTTCGCGCCAAAAAAAAGAGCTTCTCCCAGTCACTTCCGCTTTTCATAATGGTGACCTCGCATTGTGTATGCTTATTTAAGTATTGTTAAGCTCACATTTTCTCTGACTTGTGCATACTTTAAACTTATTAATTGAAGGCGGACTATTGCTGACACGTGTCAGAATAATTCTATGTGTAAAATAAAACAAAGATTTTAATTATATCGCCGTTTCAGAAGCTTGTACCAGGACAATATGAGCATATTTACTTTTCATGCTGATATTCTTTCTTTTTTTTGGGTCCGGTAAAAATGCTTTCGGTCCGGCAAAAAAGTCATCTTTGTTGGACCGAATGACAAAGTTCACTTTTTTGCCAGACCAAATGTCCGTTGAAGGTCTGGTGACTATCGGGAAGACTGCTTTAGTCAATGTCAGCTGGTTATTCTTTCCATAAGTACACTGATTAGGGTACCAGGGGTTGGGTACCAGGGGTTGAGATTAAAAATATGAGTTGTGGTCCTGCTGGGAATACTTGCTTGCTGAGATTAGTACTCAGATAAGTGCGGTGTGTGGTCACTTTCACATGACTAAAATAGTGGGAAAATCACTGCACACATATCTGATCATTATTACTACACACATTTCTTTAT
The DNA here is from genome assembly GCA_949316495.1 of Amphiduros pacificus. NCBI lineage: Eukaryota > Metazoa > Annelida > Polychaeta > Phyllodocida > Hesionidae > Amphiduros > Amphiduros pacificus. The sequence continues at coordinate 12,551,621 of OX439003.1, read as the reverse complement.
TCAAATTGTGGATTTACTTGACAAATGAAATAATAATTACAATATTTGATTTTTTAAATATATAAATTCTATTTCTATATTGTTGATGGTGTTTAAACAACTGTAAAACTAGAGAACTATTCTGAAGGCATTGACACCATTTCCAAGAGGTGATCTTTGCACAATAGGTAGAGTCATGGCTGTATTGAAATGTGGATCCAGGCAAAAGGTTGAGTGAGCATTCCAGCCATGAGAAAATGTCAAAGCATATCATCAGACATGTGAGTCACATGCTAATAATAAAACATTTGGAACTATTTGCATTACACTGGATATATTCATACATGCCCAATGTTGGCCTCCTTAATCCATGATAAAATCTTGAAATTGGCTCCATGCTATAGTTTCCTTGTAAACATTAAATTCTCAATGTAAAAAAATTCTTCTGACGTGCATATTGCTCAATTAGAACAGCAAAATAAAGATTTTATCTTTTTTTCGGTATCAAGTTAAGTTTCTAACATGCATATAACTCATTCAGAATCCCAATATGAAGATTTCACCTTCAGCATGAAAATATTACTTTTTCCAACAGGGACATCTTAAACACTGAGCCATGTATCACCCCTTAGCAGCTTTGTATTAACTTTGGGGTCACAGCATTGGATAAATTCATTGTATAATTTAGCATGTGAGACAGATGTCTTAACCACTGAGCCATGTTGAAAAGTATGATTTGGCTTTCTCACTGGCAAATCAAGTGTCAACATCTTTATAAAGGGAAATATTTAGTAATTTCACACAGCAGCCTAAGTTAAATTTATAGACTAAATTTTCAAAAATATGTTTTTCTTAGATGACATCAAATGTAATGCAAATAGATCAAGTAGATATCTGCTAATATCTATAGCATTTAATTATTTACAATGAATATGAGGTGTGTCATATAATGCCCGGACACATTCTGTATATTTCACTTGAACTTGTATAACAGAGAGGCCACGGGCCATGGCACAGTTGGTTAGAGTGCCAGCTAATTTGTACTAGTTCCTCTATGGTGATCCAAAGGTCGTGGGTCCGAACCCCGTTGTCCTTGTAGATCTGTGACCGGGTGGGTTGTCAAGTCAAGGACTTGCGACATGACAATTAAGTGAGGCAGCACTATATCTGCTACAAGAAGGTCTCTTCACTAAATGATTGAAATAATTATGTTGAAAGTGATGTAAAACCCCAAACAAACAAATAACAGAAAATTGAAATAAAAGAGAGAAAGTATTTTTTTTGGAGAAGTCATATGGAAAGCAGTCCGGTAGGATGTTAGTTTCATAGGGAGCTAATGTGTTGATATATACTCAATCAGCTCAGTCATCACAGAAATCAAGATGGCCGAATGCTGGTTGAGAATGCGCTTGATTTATCTTAGGGGAAGTACAGGTCATGGAGAAAGTCATCAATAAAGTTATCTTTGCTGGTGTGACTTGTTGGTCCACCTTGGGATATCAAAATTTTGCCAGTTGTTGAGAATTTGAATGTCAAACTTTGTTTTCTCTTTGTGTATAGAATTTCTCCAGTCTTCGATATCTTACTTAATATGAAGCACAATCTTTTACTTAATATGAAGCACAATATCAATAGCACAATATCAATTCTAACCCCAGGCCCACATGGGGTTATAGGATTATTAAGCGCTTTGAACAGACTCCGGTCTGGTATATGCGCTATACAAGTTTTATTATTATTATTATTATTATTATTATTATTATTATTATTATTATTATTATTATTATTATTATTATTATTATTATTATTATTATTATTATTATTATTATTATTATTATTATTATTATTATTATTATTATTATTATTATTATTATTATTATTATTATTATTATTATTATTATTATTATTATTATTATTATTATTATTATTATTATTATTATTATTATTATTATTATTATTATTATTATTATTATTATTATTATTATTATTATTATTATTATTATTATTATTATTATTATTATTATTATTTTTATTATTATTATTATTATTATTATTATTATTATTTTTATTATTATTATTATTATTATTATTATTATTATTATTATTATTATTTACTCTAACTTTTCACTGGCCAACTTCTCACTGGCCAACTTTGTAATCCTTCACCATTTTAGTTTAATTTTAGTTTAATGTTAGAATACAAGGAAAAACTCACATGGTACACATGTACAGAGACTCTCTGCAGATATCAACATCATTAAATTACAAAATGGATGGCAATATGTATAAAATTTTATACATATTGCAATATTACATACTTACATTTACATACATATTTGCATTTACATATTGTTGACAAGCATAACAAAATTTATAATCATATTATAATTTGTACTTACGCTGGTTATGGGAACGGCCAATGAATGACGAGATGCTTTTTAATTTCCAGTTTGTTCCACACCCAGGCCTCCCTCTCTGTCATGTCCCTTGCTCTTGACCCTGAGAATTTTGTGTACCAGTCCCCTATGTCCTTCCACCAGTCCTTCAACTCTTGTGAAGTGTAGCCCAACTCTGCAGCCTTCTGGTTCCAAAGTGCATTCTTCTCCCTGTTCTTGAATTACACAACTTTCCTCTTCCACAGACAGGGGTAATCTTTGATGAACTCTATAGCTTCATCCTCAAGGGCCTGATGTCTCAGACAATGAGAATCTCTGGGCTTCTTTGCCTTGTCATACCAACTGTGCTAGTGGGGCCGATTTAGAAAAGGTCAATATCAACACATCTTTTGGAAAGTGATTTATGCCTATGTGAATGAAATCTCTAGAACTTAATCATGTTTGAATTAACATGACCAATATTTTCTACATGTTGTCCTGCATAACTGACCATGTTATGAGACCAAGTTTTGGTATGGTATTGAGGTATAATATGAAAACAAAACAAGTTTTTTTCATTTCTCACCAAAACATCATTCCATGTACATCACAATAAAACATTCTTGTATTGTTACTTTGTGTTGCTGGTACTTCAGCTTCACTTTCAGAAGATGACTCTTGATGTGTGTCTGTTGCCTCCTCCTGTTCCTCTTGCACCAACTTAAGGAGTTGTTTGGGCCTCAGGGGACCATGGGATCCTCTCCCTTGTGCTCGTGGTCCAGGCATTGTTAATTGATATCCAAATGTATAAACTTAAGTTAATTTGTTCCGAGAATTCTGTTGTTAGCTTCCTAGTAATGAGAGTGTAACGGTTGCACAACTCATCAGCTTTTTTATGTCTGTCATGCGACTGTTTGAATTCGCATATGCATCCGTGTGACCTCAGTTTCTCGTTCCCTTTCTATGCGCACTGCCTCTGATCTCTTCACTAATCATTTGTTCATCTCTGACAGGCAGTGCCCCCAGTAGTGACGTCATCAGGTGATAAATTGCCACTTTCATGATCTAACTCATATTACTCATCTGATATTAAGATGACTATGATTTTGACAATTCATATTCTTTGAATGTCATTAGAGCATACACATTTAAAAAAAGAGCAAACAATATATATTATTAAAATGTTGATGGCAATTATTTTGATAAATTCATATTCTTAAACAAGTTAACGGACATGAGCATGACCTGTACGGACGACGACAACAGAGCTGCGGATGACAACAGAGCTGCGTTTCAGTTTATCAATTGACTGTCGATGTCTATACCACCATTTGAAATTATTGGCACATTAACATATATGACAAACAATCTGATAAGGATATTTTCGAAAGAGCAAATGCACTAAGAAGGCCCTGAAATAAAACCGCAGCTCTGTTGTCTGCGGTTCTGTTGTTGTCGGCTGCATCACGGATGCATACTTGTTTGTGTCACTCTTCAAATGGTGGCAAACATATTGCAGAGCCCAACCAATTACCAAAAGCAGGTGCGTGCTTCAAATAGCCCTCCCTATAATGCTAATCTGAAATATTGTGAAGAAAATATGTTAAGCTCTTGACCATCATGGCTGAGTGTACATTGAGTGTGAACATTAGTGTAGCCTGGGATTAAAATGAAGGATGCAATATGATATATTAGATAACATACAATACACACACACACATACACTAATACACACACACACCCATCATATATACAAATCATCTCATTGCTGTAGAGAATAATGACGGGGGGGAGGTGTTATATTGTAAGTGTCACATTACCATAACATTTTTATATTATAGATAGATTTCTCAGTGTGACAAGGATGTGATTGATAGGCAGTTTACTAGTGTCTTAACATCTGTTATATATGGGGAAACCTTTGATATGAACGCTTGGCTAATTGAATCAGTTCATAACCCCTAAAGTTGGTATATATTATTCTGAATTTTCCAAAATGGATTAGTATTTATTTTCTCTGTTTGTTTGTTTGTTATCATAATATTAATGCTTTCCCCCCACAGTTTACAGAATGGTAGTCATCATATCAGCTGTCATGTCTACAAATCTATCGTGACAGGCATTGTACATGACACAAGAAACATCTCTTGGGTCATTTTGGTCAGCCCATCCCCTTTAAAATCGTGAAGTAATTACATATGATATTGCCATGAAATGCATGATATATGTCTTTACACAAACATAAAAAGACTTCAACTGCAATATTATATGTTTTGAGTGAATGTAGCCGCCTGGGGCCTAAGATTTCCGCATCCAAATCTGAAACATTGCCCTGACAGGAAGATGTCCAAACATGGAAATAAACTAGAGTGAGTATTAGAGGACTGGTTAGAGGGTTCTCTGAGTTTATCCAAATGTCGTGAGTTTTATTCCTGCCCATACTAATATTGCATTCATGTTGCAATTGATGATATGCCTGAGGGGTTAATCTGTTGACTGGCTGGATTGCCATGTCAATAAACTGCCACAGAACAATTCGGTGAGGCAGTACCTCATCTGCAACAAGCAGATCTCATCATGGCACACATGAAATAATGTTTAAAGTGGTGTAAAACCCCAAACAATCAAACAAACCTGATATTGAATAAATCATAATTAATCAATTTTATAATCTATGAAATGAGATAAAGGGAAGATAATTTTTGCAGCTTTTTTATGCAGTTCTCTGATTTACACAAGAGCCTCTGTGCAGGTGTGTCATATAATGCCCAGACACATTCTGTATATTTCACTTGAACTCATATAACAGAGAGGCCACGGGCCGTGGCGCAGTTGGTTAGAGTGCCAGCTAATTAGTACCAGTTCCTCTATGGTGATCCAAAGGTTGTGGGTTCAAACCCTGACCATGCCGAGATTGAACTAATGATACAATTTCCCATATGAACTGAGGCCTGTGCCTAAGGATTAACCCGTTGTCCTTGTAAATCTGTGACCGGGTGGGTTGTCAAGTCAAGGACTTGCAACATGACAATTAAGTGAGGCAGCACTATATCTGCTGCAAGTAGGTCTCATCACGAAATGACTGAAATAATTATGTTGAAAGTGATGTAAAACCCCAAACAAACAAATAACAGAAAATTTAAATAAAGCAGAGAAAGTATTTTTTCTGGAGAAGTCATATGGAAAGCAGTCCGGTAGGATGTTAGTTTTATAGGGAGCTAATGTGTTGATATGTACTCAATCAGCTCACTCATCACAGAAATCAAGATGGCCGAATGCTGGTTGAGAATGCGCTTGATTTCTCTTAGGGGAAGTACACGTCATGGAGAAAGTCATCAATAAATCTTTGCTGGTGTGATTTGTTGGTCCACCTTGGGATATCAAACATTTGCCAGTTGTTGAGAATTTGAATGTCAAACTTTTTCTCTTTGTGTATAGAATTTTTCCAGTCTTCGATATCTTACTTAATATGAAGCACAATATTTTACTTAATATGAAGCACAATATCAGTAGCACAATATCAATTCTAACCCCAGGCCCACATGGGGTTATAGGATTATTAAGCGCTTTGAACAGACACGGGTCTGGTATATGCGCTATACAAGTTTTATTATTATTATTATTATTATTATTATTATTATTATTATTATTATTATTATTATTATTATTATTATTATTATTATTATTATTATTAAGTAAGTAAAGATATTTGTAAAGGTAAAGTAAAAATATGTTGCCTGAGGGTCAACAAGCAACCAAGTAACTTTATTAGTAACATCATAAAAGTTTGTGACCTATGTCACAAAGTGTTATAAATAATAAGCATCATGATAGTCTTGGAAAAAGATTGTGACTTTTGTCAAAAAGTGCTAGACAATAAAACATTCCATGACACTACATGAATATTAATATTAAAATGTCAGATAAAAATGCAGTCTCAAGGTCAGTAAAGCCATTCTTAGTAAATGATGGATTCTACAGATTTGAAATACAAGCTCTTCTGTGGAGGCACAGAATCCTATCTATGTTAATATCCCCAGCCTTGTCATACACTTTGTACGCAGTGATATGAGTTGTGGTGTTCCCTACAATAGTGTTAATCATTGGATGTGTATCTGAAGATGATGGACAGATGGTTTTTGTGTGTGTGTGTGTGTTTCTTCGGTCGCCAGGTGCACTGAACTGGACTTTCGAAATTTAGTCAGTTAGTAGATCTTGTCTTTTTACCAGGCTCTGCCAGTAATAAAATAAATTCGGGATTTTACTTTCATGGATCATCTTAATGATCAAAGCTTTCATGAGATCAAGTTTTCAAGCACGTTTTTAAAATATCAATGTTTGTACCCTAAACTTTGAGATAAAATATTATTTCCCACCTTATTATCAAAATAAAAATATCTGTGTCAAAAATATCTGTGTCATTTGAAAGTAAATGTTAAGAAAGTAAATGCTAAATCTAAATCATCCATTTAATACTTTATCAATAACCTGACCAGTGATCTAATAAACTCACGCTCAGGTTTACTAACAATAAAACAATAATTCACCTCAGATTTGGACACTGGAGTGAAATGGCTTTCAGAGGTCTGTACAAGCCAAACGCCAAGAATATAATGTGAGGAGGAGGTGTGAATTTCACTCACACAGTTAGTTCCGCATAAATCTGACCAGAGATAGAATGCGACTCTGCCTCACTCTGCATGGTATCTTCCTTGTAATGCTGATTCAATTTAACAATATACTTGTTTTCTTAACTTTGTTTGTTAATTTATATATTTCGGCATGGTAGTCCCTACTCAACAGAAGTGTGATATTTCTCAGAGATTCTCAGACAAAACGTTCATATATGATACTATAACACAAGATTCATTGCCATAAAAATGAACTTTCATCCTGCATTATTTTCCTGCAATGTGCGTCATCATATATATATATATATATATATATATATATATATATATATATATATATATATATATATATATATATATATATATATATATATATATATATATATATATATATATATATATATATATATATATATATATATATATATATATATATATTAGTGTTTTATATATGTTTTATTAGTGTATCACATTTCCTTTAATTTTTTGGTTTTTATATTAAAGTTTTATTATTCTTAAACAATCCACCTGAATTAATTTGACTTCACATTTAACATTTAAATCGATTAGTGTTGTAAATTGACCAAGTGAAAAGGGGAATCGAATGTACTTTATGTTTATCAAATCTAACATCTCACAATAACAACGCATTGATAATTGCTTTTGACTTATAACAATGTTGCACCAAGAATTTCTTATACAAAATAACAAACCCAAATGCAAAGAACAAAATGAAACAAAAAACAAAGCATGCTTTTTGTAAGTCTCATTTTTTCAATATTTTTATTTACTTGTATTTCAATATGTGGATTGCAAAATCCCCGCCGTTGTTGAAAAGTGATATGAATAACATCCAAATCAGTCAAGGCAAATTATATAACCTGTTAATGATACATTGCCTGTCATTCTAATTAGGAGATACATGGTGTAACCTATTTCATCAGTTTAGTTGGTGCGTGGGGCAATACACGTTATTTCAGTTTGAAACATAAATGTTCTCTTCGATGGCGCAATGAACTGGTTTCAATAAAATAAGGTTGAAAACATATTATCGCTGTTTATATTCTCTTAATAATATCATATTTTAACCATATATATAGTTTAATAGCAAGATATTCATCTTAAATTGATAAATCAGTATTGCTAATATTAGGGTTATATTCAGGTATATACATTTTATGAATGAAATTGGATGTATTTATCAGTGCATAATCACTGTTCAGGTGTCAAATTCTATTGTGTTCGGCATGGTAAAGTAAATTCTTTCCTGTTGCTTTTTCTGTCATTGAGTAGAGTTTGGAGAATAATTATACTCCAATATTAAATCAACTGGTTTTTTTTCCTATACTTAAGACATGGAGAAATTCTGATGATTATCTGCCAAATGACAATCACCAGCAGTGTTTTTATGAGCTGTTGCCACCTCACCCATTTCTACTTAGTCAAATGTGAAGATCAGTCTGAAAAGGTTTCTTGTCAAGCCCAGTTGACAATCCAGAACGTCTAACAAGATTGTTTGAAATTAAACGTCATAAGAGGTCGGTATTTTGAGCTATTTGGTACAGTTTTAACCTCCTTATCTTTTTCAATTTGTATGGATCTTACCACATTTAATCGATCTTGAAAGAGGAGTATGACTATTACTACATTAATCATGAAAAGATAAATAAAATTTAAACAAGAATTGATAAAGATAAGCTAGCGCTCTTACAAAACCTGCGCCAATGCCCGTGGCCAGAACAAGGAATATCAAGATATGAAACATATATGTTCAGTCAACATCATATTTGAGCTCAGAATATACAATAAAAGGTTATTAGGTTGTTTGTCAGCTGTTAAAGGTTTCACCTAAAATATGGAGGTCTGGAGAAGGTAATGCTGGGCTATCCAAGCACATTCACATTCACTTTCGGTAATAGCTTGGAATAAGACACTCTTACTCAATGAGATTCCACGTACCTCACTGTTTAGGCTTGACAAACCTTTCAGTAGAAAGTCAGGCTGTTTGCGTCCACTTTTACTGTGCTTTTTCAGCAATATATGGCACTCTAAAGTGCTCCTGTTGGCAAAACCAGTTGTGCTCAAGTTCAGCAGGCGTGTCACTGGTTAGTATTAAAGGCATGTCGGCAACATCAGGCTAGATAGATGGGATTAAATAGTGTTGTTTAAATGTTTTACTAAGCATCTTTCTTTTTGCAATTTCTTTCAACTCATCACCCTCGCCAACCAATTGTATGACACGGGATGGTAAAAGAGGCACAGATCAAAATATGTGAATATCCTGGGCACGATTGAATCATTTTCAGGTCCGGTTCAAAGGTCACCTGGCATTATATTGATTGACTCATTTTCAGGTCCAGTTCAAAGGTCACCTGTGTGTTGATGCTTGACATAGTTTCATGGTTAAGATACATGTGTTAGTGTAAATTCGCTTTATAGTGTTGTATTTCATTAACGCTATTATTCACTCATAATCCTAATTTTGGTTTTAGTTATATGATATATATTTTATTGCACAAAAATGTACAAGACAAAATAGTGAGAGATGTTGTTTTTGCAATTCTGTGGAATCATATTCTTCGTGATACATAATAGCTGAGCTGAAGATATAATATGTCTGCCTGTTTAATGCGTAAATATTAATATGAATGAAGATTATGCATTATTCCTGAAAATACATTTTTCTCAAAATAAGTATGACCTTACATTGTGATGTGGTGTCAGGTGTGTTTCTGTGATGTCATATCCAGCATCATATTACACACGACAGGTGTGGACTTTCCACACCCAATATTACATTTATCACTTCCTGATAATTATTGCTCATATTTGGAGAATGATATTAAGGTGACACATTGGGGTCATTAAGTGAGATCAGTCTCGGTGTTATTCTGTCTCAAAGCAGAAAATTCAGGACATTTATATTTCTATCTTTTTAAAACTTGTTGATTCAACCAGAATGGTTTCGTTGAATAACGATAAGAATAATTGACATCTGTGAAGACTGTGAATGTTTTGTTTGAACTTTATAATCTGAAACGTATATGTTTCACAGAGAAAGTCATTCCATCAATTAGGCTTGAGAATATCTTCCTTATGTGCCAAACATGTAAATGTGATCAATCTCTGCTTTATTTGCTAGATGAAAGCCGTTGTCAACTCGAAGACCTAAAATTTGTATCAATCATTAAAACTACATTCACGGTCTTACATCGCCACATGTAAACCACATCTTTTTCTGGTGGAATTTGTGTTTAACCCCTGACCTGATCTCTGACCTTATTAATTAGAGTTTATGAATACGTCGGACATAGACTCGGAATTCTTGCAGAGCCTTTACAGACTATTTCTCCATGGTAATTCCAATTAGAAGATCCCCATATTTCAGTAATGATCTCCCTTTTGGAAAGAATAATTGTCCAACTTTCCATGAAAGGTTACAGCAATGTTCTTCCTGGAATTCCACCTTCATCATCGTGTATTTACTGCAATAGGTTTCAAATGTCAGGCTTAACTCGGAAATATGAAGCAGAGCTGCATGACCAGTGTAACTAATAATGTCTGATACGGAGATTATAGGTCCTCGACCTGACTGACCACAACTGTCTCGCTGTCAGCGGTATATCTTCCTGTGAAGGGTCATCGCCCTGCTAAATACTCCATTCATAGTAGACTACAGCATCTTACTCCTGAGGACCAAACTTAACTTAATATGTAGCCATAACAATATATTATTATGAATATTATGGTTCAAACTTGATGGCAGAATGGAACGATCTTCCCGGGCTCTGTCTCGCTCCGTAATGTGAAATAAACTTTGCCTCTTTGTCATAAGGCATAGCATATTATTTCCTTATCCTATTTCAAATTATCAATGTTGTTTACAGGAGGAATCCCTGCCTGCTGGTTAAAATATTATAATGGTTTATTCAGCTGAAAACGACAGGTGAAGTGTGTTTTTTTGTGTTTGTTGGCTGTTGGATATTTCTGTTCACACCTACAGAGGAATTAGATCAATAGGCTTCATTATGTTCTATATGTGGAGCTTGTAACTTCATTATCTACATTTTCCTGCTATTTCCTACAATTTCCTATTGCCATTAAACTAACCTCTAGTCCAGAAATATATTCTTCCAACTTGGTGCCTTGTTAATGTTTTGTATGCCTACACCTGTCTAGACACCTTTTGAAATGAAATATCACAGTTTTGAAAATAACAAGACAAAATAAGAACAAATTCATTTGCATTTATGGCAGGTGGCATAGTTTATTGCTACTTGTCACTGATATTATTAATGATTGACTATCAAATTGCTCAACAGGAAAATAAACATAGTTAACAATAGGCAGGATATAACATGGTCCGGCGAAAGTGATGGACATACAAATCTTATTATTATGCACACGAATTGAAGTGTTGTGTAAACTGAATATTTAATAAGACTATCAATTAAAAAAATAGATTTTTCATGCATTTGGTTGAAGTCTTGGTGTAATATACTTATTGCCAATCGTTTAAGAAATATAGCTTTTTAACAAAAAGGGTACAGACAAAACAAGAGATAAGCATCTCATTACACACATATGCATAAATATATAAATATATATATATGTAAATATATATATAAATATATATATATATAAATATATATATATAAATATATATATATATATAAAACAATAATATACTGATATTATATATATATATATATATATATATATATATATATATATATATATATATATATATATATATATATACACCCAAATTTAATGCATTTTTTTTCTAAAATATAAAAGATTTTATGGATAATGCACCTTCTTGTGTCTCACCAGGTGAACAATGCAGCCCTTCCTCTTCCTAGCATCTCACGGCTTGAGAGATTTGTGTGAAAAGTGCTAGCATTGCGCCCCTACTGAAAAAATTGGGTCTAGAACTGGTTGCGAAGAACTATAGACCGGTCTCTAATCTGACCTATATTTCTAAACTCACAGAAAGAGCAGTTTCTGATCAATTAGTCCCTCGCTTGGTAAGGAATGGCCTTACTGACAAATTCCAATCGACCAACAAAGAGTCCCATAGTTATGAAACTGCCTTACTTAGGGTGCAAAATGACATCTTAATAGATCTGGATAGTAAGAATTATGTTGTCCTATTGTTACTTGACCTCTCTGCTGCCTTTTACACCATTGACCATCAAATACTATTTGATAGATTGGAATCAAGATGCAATTTGAGAGGTCATGCCCTATCTTCAAGTTTGTTTTTTTTATCTTGAGGTACTAGATATGTACTATGTTCAAACATTATCCATAGACAGTAAAAACTATTTCGTGCACCATTTAACCAATGTCACTATCACCAAAAAAATAAATCATATCTTATCCAGTTTCAAATGGATATTTGAATTCTATTTATTGGCTTACATTATATTGGTGTCTGGTAGATGTGTGTTCATCTTACGTTGTGGTCAAATTATTTAGACTGAGATATAGATCCTGTTGCATGCCCACTTGCATTGTTCCTGCTTAAATCTCTGAACCAACAAACGTGATGACTGTCGTTACAGATAGTTAATACTCAAGATAAACCAACTTCAGTGATCATCATAATGATACATCTTGGGGTCCTTGGTATAATCATTGTTATAGGGACAGAGAGGATTAACTTGTGACAGAAGTTAAGAGAGTGGGTGTCCACACTGGAATCACCTGTCGTCTTGAATCAAATCTATTTTTGTTGGACTGCAGAAACTCTAAGGTTTGTTTATCAAATATCCCAAAATGAGGCACACATTTATTTAATGTGTACATGTGTAATTAAGTGCTTGTCAATGTTGACAAAAACGGTGTGATTCAAAATATTTATGAATTATTTATCAATTAATCATGACTTACTTGTTGTAAATATAAATACAACAAGTGATTTTTTATGTGATAGGAAATAACAGCAGTTATAAGAAATGTACATGTATCTGGTTTGAAAGGCTTCAAATAAGGTTGGTAATAATGCTGAAATCTTTATGGTTTGCCTAAAATCACATTCTTTAATTACCAGTCAAATATGTTCCATTTCGATAACACATTGAACCCAGCCAACCCAAATAAGATTATATTTGTCACATGCCGAAATATCAGAGCGCTTGCACCAAAATCAGAAAGGTTTGTGATCCTGGTCAGGGAATTGTAGAAATGAATGGTGTCCTCAGAACACTATTAACATCCTGCGGTATGTTGGGCGTGACAGTACATTTCTTTGCAAAGAATATGAGAATTTTCGAAAAAGGGGGATTTGTTTGTTTGTTTGTTTGGGGTTTTACATCATTTTAAACGTCATGTCGCAGGTCCTTGACATGACAACCCACCCGGTCACAGATTTACAAGGACAACGGGTTAACCCTTAGGCACAGGCATATGGGAAATTGTATCATGAGTTCAATCTCGCCATGGCCGGGAATCAAACCCACGACCTTTGGATCGAAAAAGGGGAACACGATTTGTAAACTTTCTCTGAATAGTCACATTAATAGGCAATCCACCAATCACAGATTTCTTTTCCCATTGGCATAAATGGTTAGAGCGCAAGCTCATCAGCACCGATTCCCCTGTGATGATCCAAAGATTCTGGGTTTGATTCCTGGCCATGATAAGGTTGGATTCATGCTACAATTACTCATATGAGCTATGGCCCCTGCCTGAAGGATTAACCTGTTGTCCTTTAAAATATGTGACCAAGAGGGTGGTCATCGCAAGGAGTGCAACACTCATAGTTTGCAGGTTTTTTTTAACTATGTTGAAAATTTAATCATAAACAATTATCAAATGGAATGTGCAATTGAAAAGAGTTATATATGCTCAAATGAAAGGTCTCCTACAACCTGTACAATTACTATATTTGATTTGTCACCAATATTTGTAATGTGTGTTTGTTTTATTATTTTCAAGATCCTAATTTCATTGAATCTCATTTCATTTTTCATTTTATCAAACTAAACTCTAGTTTCGAATCCTCATGAACAATCTTAAGGAACTATATGTAACTGTTGTAGATATGTCTAATATCTCAAATATATGTATCATTGTATCATTGGGTTTTATGATTGGTTTTCCAAGTTCCTAGTTCCTTGCGACCTAACAGTTCAGAGAGGCAGCACAATATCTACATGAAATAACCGAAAAATGTAAAACACAAGACAGACAAACAATCATGAAATATCTTCTTACCCCACGTCATACATTAAAAGTTATTGCTTAATAATAATAATAATAATAATAATAATGATATAATGATAATAATAATGATAATAATAATAATAATAATAATAATGATAATGATAATGATGATAATAATAATAATAATAATAATAATAATAATAATAATAATAATAATAATAATAATAATAAAGCATTTATATAGCTAGGTCTGCTCATAGCGCTGTCTCAATAATGCATATTAAACGCTGTTTCCATGCAGACTGCTATGTGATAATCAGAAAGGTCTGTGATCCTGTTGAGAGAATTATGATGGATGAACAGAATCAAATATTAAATGGAGTTAGAATGAAGGATTAAAGTCATACAAGTGCTCTTGGAATGGTGCACAAAAATTAATCAATGTAAGGTTAGGGTAAATTTTGAAAAACTAAATTTTGGGATTGAGTGGCACAGAACAAAAATATTGAAATATTAAGATCGGGAAAATAAAATTAACAACTTTATGGATTAACAATCTCACCAATCAAAGGTTGTGTTTGTTTGTTTGGGGTTTTAAATCACTTTGAACATTATTTCAGTCATTTCGTGATGAGACCTACTTGTAGCAGATATAGTGCTGAATTTCATTTTAGTAGTTATATATTATTAAGACCATTCCCATGTAATTTCAGCCTTGGTCATCCAAATTCAGGACATTACCCTTGCAAAATAAACATGTATTTAATCATCATATTGGATACAATATTTCACATTTTTCTCACGTTAAACTTAAAATGAATAATTATATTTTGATATGAAAGTTAACAGATTCTCCTCCATGTCATATTTGAGGAATGATGGAACTTTAATTCTGTGTGATGAAGACACAAATACAATGCAACCTTGGTCCATTCCAAGAAGTTTAAACAGGAGCCATGACTGTGTCCCAATCAAGAAGGACAGGGAGACATTTCCCTGTAGAAGCATGTTCCTTGGGAAGGCTGGTTTTCCCGGAATGAAAAGAGTCAAAAGAGTAGGCCTAGGCATAGCTTGAAGTTGTGCGGCAGTTGCAATCTTCATTGCATCATCCAATAAGCTGTCAAACAGGGCAAATACCACCAGAGACTCTGTCAGATACCACAAATGACGCAAGATTGCGTTCTTGACCTTGACAGCTTGGGGTGCATCAATTGCCTAAAATATAAAACATAACATGGTATAAGGGAATATGGGATAGCAATAAACCCAATGTTATGCAAATGATAACAGATGAAATAATGGCCTCAGAATCATTTCATACCTCAAAGTCACACATATCCTTCCACAGCTGGAAGGCCACGGGCCGTGGCGCAGTTGGTTAGTGCCAGCTTATTAGCACCAGTTCCTCTGTGGTGATCCAAAGATCATGGGTTCGATCCCCGGCAGTGCCGAGATTGAATTCATGATACAATTTCACACATGAGCTGAGGTCTGTGCCAAAGGGTTAACCTGTTGTCCTTGTAAATCTGTGACCGGGTGGGTTGTCATGTCAGGGACCTGTGACATGACCTTTTCAGTGAGGCAGCACTATATCTGCTGCAAGTAGGTCTCATCATGAAATGACCGAAATAATGTTGAAAGTGATGTAAAACCGCAAACAAACAAACAAATCCACAGCTGGAGATCTAAACGAGGAGCTAGAGCAGCCAAGTGCCTTTAGAAACCAAGGTCCATGGAACAGACCAATGTACTGGGCCAGCCTATCAATGACAACTAGCATTGCAGGAGTGATGAGACCTGGTGGTGCTACAATGTGGGCTGCCTGTCAAGCAGTGCAGACGTGTCCACCCTGAGCTCCTGGTTAACACCTTCAAATCTTTGTTTAAGTTGACAGCACCATCGTTGGATAAGTATATATAAAGTTATATATACCAGGTGGGTGTAACATTGAATTACATATACATGTACATTAATGAAGTACAATATTTCTATTAAAAATAACTAATACACATATATATTGTGACACTGATACATATATTGAGACACTGATACACTTCATAAATAAATGTAAGGTAAACTCAGAAATAGCTGCATATAGTTATTCTTGTATGTGAACACTATATTATTGAAAATCTAATTGAAAGAATCTAATTGAATAAAATTAATTGAAAAAATCTAATTGACAAAATCTAATTAAAAAAATCTAATTGAAAAAATCTAATTGAAAAAAATCTAATTCCAAACCAAATCTAATTGCAAATATCTAATTTACAATACAAACAAACAAATAAGCTAATTTCAGAATCTAAGGTCAAAAATAAATCCTAATTCTGAGTGAAACTGAGTAAATAACAGGTGTAATATCAAATTTGACAAGAAAATCTGCCTAACCTAATCCTATTAAACAAACTGGTCAAACTAAATGCATAGACTGAGCACTGACTGAGTACTGGGTGAGCTTCAACAAGTGTATACCGTATAAAACCAAACAAAGCATTAATACATGCACACAAATTAATCTCAAGTACCGTATTGACACCAATACACAAACAAAATATTGAATATTATAACTACCGTACTAATACTAATTGTAGTTAAAAATAATAAAATAAAAAAAAATTGGTATTGATTGAATCTGAAATGTCAAAATCATCCTCTTCAAACAAAAACATTCAATGCCACAATTTTTCTCAGGAGGGCTCATGCAGGTTTGATGAGACATGTAGATTCTCACACGATGCTGGGTCTAGAAAAAGATTTTTTTTGAATGAGGGTGAGAGGGGGGAGTGAAAAGAAAAAATCTAATGAAAAATAAAAGTTTTGGTAAATGTCAAAGCATAAATGCTGAAAAAAACTGTTATAGATAAAGTAATGTACATTGGGAAAAGGTTGTATGAATATAACACTGATATCAAGTACGGCGTGAATTTTGTTAAAAAATCTGATCAACATAAAATAAAACATAAGGACCGGAGAAATATTGTAAGCAAATGCTGGGGTCCAAAAGGAAATGACAAACTGAAGTGTATATGCAAAAATACTTATTTTTATTGTAATAAACTTTTATCTGAACAACCACCATGCAAATCTTATTTTTCACTCCCCCGCAGTCAAAAAAACAAGCTTGAATGAAATATTAACTCTGGGAAAAAATCATATTCACAAGTTGTACAGCATAACTTGGTGAAAAATAAAAATCCAAGCAATTCCAAAAATCTTTTAAGTAAACATGTAAAACTAAATTACACTGGCTCTGACAAAAGAATCATTATCAGTGATATAAAAGTATATAATGCTAAGAACTTTATATTTAAATCAACAAATGAAAATAACATCTCAAAGAAACTCATAGCAAAAATGAAAGGGATTCCCCAAGTGGTCACTCTTAATGGAAATCATCAAAAGAATCTCAAAGACGTCTTTAATGTGAGAAAAAAGAACAAATCAAATGTCCGGCCCAAATCACATGATGTATTTGACTCCGCCCATCTTTATAACTTGATCGTGAACCGTACAAGTCGAATGACTGACGCAACGTCAAATCGGAAGAAATCGCAATTATTTCAATCTGAACATCTTCCTAACACTAACAGGATGGTTAAATATAACTATGAACACAAAATAGATTCTAAAAATAACCTAAACATTAACAAAAACTTTCCGAATAAGAAAACTATATTAAATAAAAAAATTAGTAAGGATCTAATCATTGCTGTAGCAAATGCACAAAGTGTTGGAAATAAAACAGAACATGTAAAACAATATATAAAACAATGAAAATGAAATTGATGTTTTCTTCATTACTGAATCTTGGATAAATGAAACAAAAAAAAAACAATACTAACAGAGTTGAAATCAAATAACTATGAGGTGGAACAGGTCCCTCGCCAATTAAGGTCTGGAGGAAGTCTGGCGGGGGTCTATAGGAAAGAATTAGATATTACAGAAATTAAACATAATCATAATATAACTACTTTTGAACTAATGGAAATAAAAATTACTACAAACGCAAAAACTTGCACGATAATCACAATATACTGGCCCGAACCTTCGGAAAAAAATAGATACACATATTCACAGTTTTTTGAAGAATTCTCTGAAACTCTATCTTATTATAGTACATACAGTCATGATGTTATATTTATTGGGGATTATAATTTTCATCTAAATAAACCAGACAGGCCGAATGTAGTTAGATTCAATGACATTCTAGATTTATTCAATCTAAAAAATCATATTAAGGAACCAACACACATCATGGGAAATACTCTAGATTTATTAATATCAAATGTACAGAGCAACATCATAAAATGTCATCTGGTTGACGAAAAGTTATCGGATCACAATATACTGAAGATTCAATTAGACATGCAGACTAAGGCAAAAAATAAGAAAAAAGTATCATATAGGAATTTAAAAAAATTAACATCAACAATTTCATAAATGATATTGGAGATAAATTTGGGAATGATAAATCCTATTGTGATTGTGGTTGAAAGAATAAACATCAGGAAACCTGCTCCATGGTTATCGGATGAAATACATGCTGAAAAGAGACATAGAAGAAAATTAGAGAGGAAACATAAGAAATCAGGGCTTTTATCTGATAAAATACAATTTCAAATACAGCGTAACAAATACAACAACATGATGAAAACGGCCAGATGCAATTATTTTTCTGAAAAAATTGAATCAAATAAATCGGATCCAAAGAAACTGTTCAAAATATTAAATAAACTACTTACCTAAAAATAAGGACAAGAAAGAGTTGGCAGCTGAATTTAATAATTTTTTCTTACAAATTACAAATCTGAGATATGAAATGGACTCTTATAATTTAAACAACGATACTATAGTCGAGGAGCCAAAATTTAAAACTAGACTAAATACTTTTGAACCACTAAGTGAAAATTATGTTAGAAAATTATTAAAAGAGCAGCCAAGAAGTCGTGTGAGCTGGATCCTATCCCTACATGGCTGCAAAATGAGTGTATGGTACAGTTATTACCATTAATCACGGAAATCATTAAAAAGTCCATTACGCTGGGAAATATGCCTGATAGCCTTAAAGAAGCAATCATTAGACCACTAATTAAAAAATTGGGCCTAGAATTGCTTAAGAAAAATTATAGACCAGTCTCAAACCTAGCTTATCTATCAAAACTAATTGAAAGGGCAGTAGCAAAGCAATTTGTTGGACATCTGGTGAAAAATGAAATTCAAAGCATGTTCCAGTCAGCGTACAAGGAATTTCACAGCACTGAGACTGCCTTGTTGAGGGTTCAGAATGATATATTAACAGACATTGACAATAATAAGGCAGTGATGCTTATATTACTTGACCTCTCTGCGGCCTTTGACACTATTTACCATAATATATTGCTAAACAGACTTGAAAAAAGATGTGGTATTGGAGGTACAGCACTCAAAGGGTTCAAATCTTATCTGTCAAATAGAAAACAATGTGTTACAATTGAGGGAAAAAGATCTGAAAGTATGGATATTAATTATGGCGTTCCACAGGGTTCTGTATTGGGCCCCATTCTTTTCACAACATATATGGAACCCCTGGCTGATTTAATTGAGCAGTATGATTTGAGGCACCATGTCTACGCTGATGACACGCAGATTTACATCTCCCTGGATCCAAAATCTACTGATGGAATGAAAAAATCTACAAAAGAAATAGAAGAATGTATAAGTAAAATAAGAACTTTCTTGCTGGATAATAAAATGAAGATTAATGATGGAAAACAGAAATGCTTGTTTGTGGAAAAAATTCTGACATTAAAAATATAAATATACCTCGAAAAATTACAGTCGGATTATCTGAAATTCCTAGATCAAGCAAAGTTAGGAATCTAGGCATAATCCTAGATCAAGAACTATCTATGAAGGAACAAATTAAAAAAATATGTAAGAGTGGTTTTTATCATGTCAGAAATCTGGATAGAATAAGAGGATGTATAAATGAGAAAACTTCAAATACGCTGGCACATGCATTTATCACTTCTACACTGGATTATGGCTGGAATGCCTAAATGTGAACTGGCTAAACTTCAAAAACTTCAAAATACAGCATCTAGATGCTGTATTTTGAAGTTTTTGAAGTTTAGCCAGTTTGTGGGTTGTGGGAAAACTAAAGAAAAGGGATCATATTACACAAAAACTGCACTGGATCTGCACTGGCTGCCAGTTTATGCTAGAATTGACTTCAAGATTGCCTTGCTAACATGGACGATACAAAATGGCTTTGCCCCCAGTTATCTGACTAAATTATAAAAACCCAAAAATGGAGAGAAAAATCTAAGATCTAAAGAGAAGAATGAATATATAATTCCCAAAACTACCTAAAAAATTTATGGGGATTGGGCTTTTGAAAGTGAAAAATTGTAAGACTATTGAATGCTTTAAAAAGCATTTAAAAACTCATTTATATAGAGAACATTACCTTCAGAAGCACCATGAGCAGACCTGGTCTGAAATAGCGCTATAGAAATGTATTATTATTATCATTACATCAGCAAGTAGTGCCATTTTCATGATATACTATAAGGCTGAGGCAAGAAATCTGGCATGATGAAGGGCACCTGGAGCTTGCATGACAAAGTGGTCTGTGCCTTGAACTTGTTGTGGATGCACAACCTGAAATTTAATATTATTGAAGTTAAAATCACATAGAACTGTCAAAGTTACTGACCTATCACTTTGTTGAGTGTTATGAGTTCGGAAAATAAAAATAATCTTGCTTACCTACCCACCAAGAAATTTTGTGATGAGCTCAGTTCCCGGTAGTCATCTTTTCCAAAGTCCCTAGAAAGGAGATGCTGTTCCTAGGACTCTTTGGTTTCAGGGCATGTGTGACAAGAAATGTAAAGGGGCAAGCCATAGGTGGCCAGACCCACAGCCTGAGATTCTGTGGATTGACTGCGATGGCAGGAAAGCTTCTTAACTGCTCAAAGAGTCAGTTGGAGCTGTAGAAAGGAATCATACTGTAATTAATGGTTGGCATCTTTGAAATATAACCATATCAAATTCAAATATATGTTTGTAATCAGAGTAATTTGTAGTACATAGCATGCCAAGCCCCACAGGTTTCTTGATCAGCATGCTTGATGTGTAACTCCCCCACATGTCTGCATGCAAGCCACAATGCAGCTCGTTCAACCTCTTGGTCAAAGAGTGTGGCCGATCATTGGTGCCCTCCTGTATTTGATGCAGTGGTGTTCCAAGACATGCCAATAATGTTGCCATGGGGAATTGCCATTCTTGGAGCATATTTATCAGGGCCACCTTCATACTTTCTCCAGTACCATCTGGAATCCTCAGGGCAGTGCCTCGTCCAGTGCCACTTTTCCATCCCAGTGTATAGCTAAGAACTGTGGCATATGTATTTTAAATGATTCTTTGATCTTATCAGCAGATTCTTTAACTTCCTTAGTTTGTTGGCATATTGAACTGCTCACTGATATAGAACAATGTTTAAGTTCTGCTCCCCCCATCTTGACAAAGCTGGCAGTCATAGCAGTTGCCACTCTGTGACTCACTTTGCATCGAGTTGCTAATTCAGCTGTACCAAGAAGTCTTTTCCAGGGCACTGTCAGTATGATGTTATCACCTTTTGGCATTGCTGGTTCAGCTTGGGGTTGATATTCATCATCTGTATCCACATCTGTTTCCTCTAAATTGTCATCAGAAGTGGACAGCTTGACAGAAGCCAACTCTTTGTGTGACGCTGATCGACTTAAGACATACAATAATTTATATAATTGATAAAAACAAAGTGTTTCAGAAATGATGAAACTGCAATATACCATAAGACCAGAATTCATAAAATATTAAAACTACAGCACAGTGTTTGTACTCTTGCACCCTATAAAAATGAAAGTAAGCCAATATTAGATGTTTTCTGTGAAATATCTGAATGGAAATGAGGTGCATCAAAAAGACAAATTATTTGTCAAATGTACAACATACTAAGGAAATACATTTACACACTTTGAACCCATCCATATAAAAATCACAGCCTGTCTCCCATTTGTACGTTTCAATGGAATGGAAATTAGGTACATGTCATGATTGACGTCAGAAAATGAAACTTTGCATATGTCTCCCGTTTTGTAATTTTTAGTGTTGTGGTGTAGTTTCAATATTATTTTGGAGATATGGTGCTTAAAGTTTGCTTTTCAATTAATATTGGTGTGTGCTTTTGTGTTATATTTGGTTTTGGTGTGCTTTATTAAGAAATAGTTGCTTTCTCAATGTGATGCCACGTTAGAGTAAAAGAAAGGGGAGGTGCTTCAAGAAAGGCCAGAAACCTGCCTATGACTGGTCAAAGTATGACAAATGGACAGAGACAGACAGTAGGAGGAGAAAATGTATTGTTAGAACCAATGAAGAAGACCACATACTTGAACATGATGCTGCTGATGCAGGGCCATCTCAAGAATCACAAGCTGTACCAGGAGGTGGATAAAGCTGTACCGGGAGGTGGATACTGGGAAGAGAGGTAGGAAGGCAGCAGATGCAAATGTCAGACTGCAGTTGGGTGTGTCGACCGAAGGTGCCAGACAGGCACACAACATCTTTTGGCATCGCTCAAAATGAAACCTCCAAGTCAAAGAGACATGCACAGTCATCCGAGCCAATAAAGATGATATGAACCCAATATGATAGTGTAGAGGATGACGGATGCTACAATAATCATTTTTGATGTTGGGAGAAAAACAATCCAAAGTATATCATCTACATGTGTACCCAGGGGTTTTACAGACTTTTCACTCTTGACAAGCGTACCATTTATATTAAAATCTACATTGAGTATTTCTTTATGTGGCAAGCCAATTCATTCGAACTTGGCTAACATATAGTTTTGCATATACCATATGACAGACAGCATCTAGAGATGAAAAGTCCAAAGTTTCCTTACAACAGACAGATCTTTGTGATGCTTACTTACACTGTTGTCATCTACATAATTATAAAAGTCACACTTTACAATAAAGTAGAATAAAATATTTATGAATACATTGAATAACAGGGGTCCAAGAATCAACCCATTTGGTACACCCCTTTCCATACACCTCCATTCACGTCTGCATTCACCACTCTTGACCTACTGTAAAGGAGATAGTTTTTCACCAATTCACAACCTTTATCTGATATACCATATTGTTTAAGTTTAGCTACAAGCAGGGCATGTGGAATTGAATCAAAAGCTTTGCTTATGTCCATGAGGATGCAGCCTATGATCTCATCATTATCTAGTGCATGGCACCAGTCCTACACTGCTTTGATCAATACTTGTTCACAGCTGTAACCCTTGCAATAGGCAGCTAAATATACTGATAGCTTTTTTGACATATATTCAACAAGTTGATCATTCATTATCCCTTCATATATTTTGTAATTTTCTTTACAAAGACTATTTTTCTTCTTGTATGATGGGGCTAATTCTGCACACTGGAGTTCATCTTTTCATTTATTCAGATATTTATGATTGGTGTTCATGACTTTTATATACCTTTGGAGGTATTCTGTCAAAACCAGGAGCCTTTCTAGTTTTAACATTCTTTGGTCTTTTTTCAACACATTCCACACACACCTGAACTTGAACTCATCTGTTATCACACTCCTTTCATTATTTTCACAACACTTGGATGGTCACTGTAGAATGTTTCTATGCTACTTATACTTGATTCAGGCGTCAATTTGAAAGGTTATTTTAAGTGTTTGGCTATATCTATGCTATGGTCATTGAATATCTTTCATAATTCAGTCTTCTCTGTAATTATTCTGCAATTCTCTATAAGGGTGATGTTTTCATTTGACCTCTGTGCCTTTTCTGTCATGAAATGCGACACAGTTTTCCAAAATGTTTTCTTGCAAAATTCATCATTAAAGTTCTCACAAGACTGGAACCAACTACTAGTGTCTTCTAGGACTGGTTTATTGATTTTGCAGCCTATAATTGTGTATTCAACTTTCTCTGGAGGTTAGACACTAAGGACATGAGTCTAATTTTTCTGTTTTTAGCATATGGCATTCCGTTTTCTTGTCACTAAGATGCTTTTCAAAAGAGTCTTGTTTCTTTAAATGTGCATCCATAGACTTTTGCAATGTGGTTATAGATGATATGAGGCATTTTAGGGCTATTCTGTTTGCAGCAGCATCTTGTGGTAGATGTCTACAATCAAGATAGCACCACATGCCTTGCTGGTCTTCTTTGCTGATCTGGGTGCATGACTCATGGTACCAGACCTGACATAGACAGCACCTCATCATCTCTCCTCCTCTTTCATTTCTGTGGCTTCCTTTGCACTTATCTGTGCAGAAAACAGGAGGATCAGTGATTGCTCTATGTGGTGGAGCCATGGGAGTAGGGAGCCTCACTGTACCTGTGTTGCACCCCTATTTAATGCCTTTAATAATACTCTTGTGTAGAGCCCCACTGGCACACACACCTGGCCACATAGGTATGCTGTTTTTGCTGGTAGGGTGATAATCAGTCAAACATAAAAGATAAAAGGCTGAATAACAGTTCAAAAGTACCTTCAAACTTCACCTTTTTCACCAGTTATATTTTGACTTTGTGATGCTTTCCCCAGGATCACTTTGCACACTTTTGCACTGTATCCATATTGTAATGTTAAATAATAATAATAATAATAATAATAATAATAATAATAATAATAATAATAATAATAATAATAATAATAATAATGATTTATATAGCGCTATATCAGACTAAGTCTGCTCTAAGCGCTTCTCGAGATAATGCTTCCTGAATAAAAAAGTCTTTAGTTTTTTCTTGAAAGTGTCCACTGTTTTACAGTTTTCACCTCAAGGGGCAGGGCATTCCAATTTCTTGGAGCATATACCATGAAGGCCCTGTCACCATATGTTTTCATATTAGTCTTGGGCACTGTACATTCATTTTTTTCATTAGATCTCAGTCCCAAATCAGATTTTTTACAATTTAATAATTGAGAAAGGTATTTTGGGGCAAAGCCATTCTGTACCTTCCACGTTAATAGAGATATTTTAAAGTCAATCCTCGCCTCTACAGGCAACCAGTGAAGGTCCATAAGTTTTAGCGTAATATGATCCCTCTTTTTAAGTTTACCTACCACTCTTGCTGCAGCATTCTGCAATTTCTGCAATTTGGCTAATTCACACCTTGGTAAACCAGCCAGAAGTGAATTTCCATAATCAAGAGTGGAAGTAACAAAAGCATGAGCAAGCGTATTTGCAGTTTTCTCATCTAAACAATTTCTGATCTGTGCAAAAAATTTTACATGAAAAAAACCATTCTTACAAATTTTTTTAATTTGTGATTTCATCGATAATTCTTGATCTAGGATAACCCCAAGATCCTTAACTGTATTTGATCTAGGGATATTAGTTTCACCTACTATGATTCCATTAGGTACATTGTCTTTTCTGAAATCACAGCTTTTACCACATAAAAGCATTTCTGTTTTCCCATCATTTATCTTCATTTTATTTTCTATTAAGAATTTCCTTATTAGTTTAATACACTTTTCCATTTCTCTACAGGATCTATTTCTAGCTTCTTCAGATTTTGGATCAATTGTAATGTATAGCTGTGTATCATCAGCATAGATATGATGTTTGAGACCATAATTACCAATAATGTCAGACAGAGGCTCCATATATGCTGTGAACAATAAGGGTCCCAAAACGGAGCCCTGAGGAACTCCATAACTAATATTCATATTTTCCGATCTCTTACCCTCAATTGTTACACATTGTTTTCTATTTGATAGATATGACTTGAACCACTGCAGAGCTGTGCCCCTAATACCACATCTTCTTTCTAATCTGTTTAATAGTATATTATGATCAATAGTATCAAATGCCGCTGATAAATCAAGTAGTACCAGCATTACTGTTTTACCATCATAAATATCCATTAAAATATCATTTTGTACCCTAAGCAATGCAGTCTCAGTGCTATGGAATTCTTTATATGCAGATTGAAATATACCTTGAATATCATTTCTTATAAGGTGACCTACAAATTGTGTGGCAACCGCCCTTTCTATTAATTTTGATAAATAAGCAAGATTTGAGACCGGTCTATAATTTTTCTTTACCAATTTTAGGCCCAACTTTTTAATTAAAGGTCTAATGATGGCCATCTTTAGGTCATCAGGCATGCTTCCCATTGCCCCCCAGAAAACTTCATTCATTTACTTTTGCTTTTTTTCTGGGTACATGTTCCAAACTACATCTCATTCCATAACATTCCATAGCAGTATTCCTATATGGAGGAATCTGTATTTAATTTCCTCTATATGGAGTATATTTAAGTATGTATTCCTATATGGAGGTAGTACACACTTGTACACAGTTCTAATTTTCTATATGGAGAAAAAATAGAACCAGATTTAACTCCTGTATGGAAGAGTTGAAAAAATATAAGAAATATACTGAGTGTTATCTTGTATGAAAGTAAAACACTCACTCTGTATTTCTCTGTATGGAGAGAAATCGAATTTTATTAATATTCTGTATATTTTGTAAATTCCTGTATATTCTGTATATTTTGTATATTCCTGTATATTCTGTATATTCTGTATATTCCTGTATGTAGGCAATATACAAATATTCAAGTGTTACCCTATATGGAGGTCTAACACCAACTAATAATAATTCTCTATGTGGAGAGAAATAATGTTTATTTAAGTATGTATTCCTATATGGAGGAACTACACACTTGTATACACTGTTCTAATTTTCTATATGGAGAGAAAATAGAACCAGATTTAACTCCTGTATGGAAGAGTTGAAAAAATATAAGAAATATACTGAGTGTTATCTTGTATGAAAGTAAAACACTCACTCTGTATTTCTCTGTATGGAGAGAAATCGAATTTTATTAATATTCTGTATATTCTGTATATTTTGTAAATTCCTGTATATTCTGTATATTCTGTATATTCTGTATATTTTGTATATTTTGTATATTCCTGTATATTCTGTATATTCCTGTATGTAGGCAATACACAAATATTCAAGTGTTACCCTATATGGAGGTCTAACACCAACTTATAATAATTCTCTATGTGGAGAGAAATAATATTTATTTAAGTATGTATTCCTATATGGAGATAGTACACACTTGTATATACTGTTCTAATTTTCTATATGGAGAAAAAATAGAACCAGATTTAACTCATGTATGAAAGAGTTAAAAAATAATCTTCTTAATTTTCTATATGGAGAAAAATCAAGACCATAAATAAACCCTATATGGAGGAGTTTAAATATAATATTTCTAATTCTCTATGTGGAGAGAATCAAGACTAGAAAATAATTCCTATGTGGAGGAATTTAACTGAATAGTTTCAATTTTCTATATGGAGAAAATCAAAAGCAAGAATAAGTTGCCACCAACTATAGGGGTTCTTAGTGCCACTGTTAATTTGCTCAAAGTAGGCTTACTTGGGCCAGAACTGTTTGAGGTAGAGCTATTGTCTAGCAGGCCAAGCTTTGTGCACTGACACCCCGGATTAAACTGTCAAATGATGTGGGTCTTATGTTTCAAAATTGTTTTCACTGTTCACTCAATATTTCGTACCAAGAAATATTATATTCAGTGGAGAAATATTATTATACTTTTGCTTTGTATATTTAATTCAATGTTATACGCACCTGGTATATATACGTTTATATATACTTATCCAACGATGGTGTTGTCTTCAACTTAAACAAAGATTTGAAGGTGTTAATCAGGAGCTCAGGCTAGGCACGTCTGCACTGCTTGAGAGCAGGCCCCTAATGTTATTGTAACTTTGTTAAAATCCTGATATTGTCTTGAAAGAAAGTTGTTGACATGCAAACGGTTGAAAGAAAGAAAGTCATTGGCATGCAAAAAGTGCCATCACAAAAGTATCTGTGAGGTCCTAAAAATGTCTGGCAATGCCCTAGTCACATTTTCATCGGCTGCCAGCTGGGAATTAAACATCGGCTGGCCTCACAGGGTCTCAGGCACCGGGGAGTTTATCAGCAATTATTGATATGTGGCTGTTTTTACCGTGAAACACTCCAGGATGTGATTGTGGCTCTTTGACAGTCAGAATGTTGATCTTCAATCTCGTTTCTAGAGGGTGGTGAGCCAAAAGGAATGGGGCTTGAAAGCTTTGTTGGAATGTTCATGTGCAAGATACCTTCCTATAATTAGGCTACAAAAAACAATGAAAGATTCTGTCCTACATTGAGAAGCAAAAACAAGTTGCCCCATTGGCAAATGATTTGATTACTAGTTTTAAGTTCTCTTTGTGTTTTGTGACATTTTTGTGTATGTTTCATCATAGTTTATGTCAAAAAGAAGAAACCCAGTAAATGATGACTGGCCTTGACGTGGCTACTGGGCTTATGCGTTGCGAAGAAGTCATCAGTGTGAGCATTTCATGCATACAATACAAATATTCAATATATTTTCAACAACATCAAAATCAAGATTTTTAAAAATTCTCAGTGGTATACAAAATAAATTAAATTACATGGTCGCATTGCTGATAGAATTCAACAAGACAAACATATTACTGTATGTGAACATTTATTACTTAATTTGTACATAATGTTACAAACAGCACAAACATAGATGGTTATGGCCACGGGCCGTGGCGCAGTTGGTTAGAGCGCAAGCTTATTCGCAACAGTTCCTCTGGTGTGATCGATCCAAAGGTCGTGGGTTCGATCCTCGGCCATGCCGAGATTGAAATCATGATACAATTTCACACATGAGTTGAGGTCCGTGCCAAAGGGTTAACCCGTTGTCCTTGTAAATCTGTGACCGGGTGGGTTGTCATGTCAAGGACCTGCGACATGACAATTCAGTGAGGCAGCACTATATCTGTCACAAGTAGGTCTCACCACGAAATGATTGAAATAATGTTGAAAGTGATGTAAAACCCCAAACAAACAAACAAACAAACATAGATGGTTATTTAAATACAATTTAATAAATTAAATATGAAGATGTTTATTTTAATATTATAAATAATTTAGTTTCATAAATAATGTGACACAGTATATTTCCTATTTTAAATTGTCTCTTTACAAATTGTCTCTATGTGTGATACCAGGCTTGCAAGCACTTAGATGTCCATTGGCTTTTGCAGTTGGCTGCAGGCACGCAAGAGATGGCCAGTTGTTATTTCCTTTTCTGTGTACCGCTTCCAGAGTTTGAAGTACTTGGCTTGAATCATCTTTGTAGATTTCTTCTGGTGACGACTCATCTTCTTCAAACTTACTCATTTTAGCTGAAGGGTGACCAGCTTAGCCTCCTTGTGAAGCATCTCCACAAGTTTGTACAGATTGACATTACTGCTGACTTTTTGATTCACCTGGTGATGCGAGCCCTCAATGTCATTATTTGTACGGATTGCCAGCCCGAAGACACTCCATGTAGAAATTAGCCATGTTGCATTCTCCATCCATGTTTCTCGGATGTATGTCATTAGGGGCTGTAAAGATTGTGTTGCCTTAGACTGAAGATCATTAAACACATCCCGGATGTGTTCTGCAGGGAGGAACGGTAGGGCCAGGAGTTGTCTGATAAAAGTGTGTATAGCACCAGATGACTGGTAGGCCACCTTCAATCCACATTCCACCACATGCTTGAAAACTGCCTGTCCCCAGTGAAAAACACAGTTGGCTTGTGGGAAAACATCCTGGATGGCTGCCCACACAGCCTGTTCAAAGTCCACCACAAATCTTGACACACGGAGCTGTGGGAGATGGAGCTTGCAGACTTCCAGTACTTCCCTGTAGTCACATGTCTGTGTTCTCGACATCAGGGCGAAAAGAAGGGGCACTTGCTTCAAACAGTTGTCCTTTTTAATGAAGCTATGGATGCTGAACATTTGCCTGAATGGGTCCCGGACAATCTTGAAGGTGTCATCTGCAAACAAAGTTTTACTCTTGCTGATCATGTGCTGGAGTTGAGAATATCTGGTGTCTTCCAACAAGTAGTCTGGTGGAACATGGCTGTCGATGAGCTCAAAGTCCAGATCCTTCGGATGACATGGTCGATTCGTCTGTCAGTGCCTGTTGGCAACACGAGCGAGGTTATCGAGCTTTGGCAAGGCATTGGGGAGTGGGTCGTCTGGGTTTTTTTCAAGTCGCACATCCTCAGCTAATGTGGCAGCAGACACATAAACCTGCTCTGCAGCCCTCTTCTTCACTTCACAACGGATACCCACTGCTACATCTTTGCCATTTTCACTTGGATGAATGTGAGGTCTTGAACTGTTCTCCAACCTGCTCCACTTTTGCCAAACAACACCGTCCAGGTTGGCGAACACTGCACGTCCAGAAAATTCTACTGCTTTTGTAGCGTTTGTCAGCAGATTTCTTGAATTTGTTGCCCCGATTGTCAAGAAGCAGTGAGCCACCCTTCTTTGATGCATTGGGGAGTATGTGGAACTGGATGGGCTGCTCTGTGGTGCTGACATCTGTTGGTAGGTCTGTTTCCATGGACTCCTCTTCTGGTTGTTGGACAGGCTGAAATGATGGAGATACATCAAAAGAATCAGCAACTGGAAGAGGATCAGAGGCTATCTCCATCTCAACATCATCTGTCCTTTGGGCAGAAAATTCAATAGTTGACACATGGGTGCTGTCTGCTGCCGGCTGAAATGTAGACATGATGGTGGAGGCCACTGAGGTCATCATGTCACAGGCATTACACGTCCACTGGAACAATCTTGCCTCGTTAGTTCTTGGTAGGCTGCCCTGGTAATATTGGACTGACAGGTGTTGTGTATCCATCTACTACAGTTGTCACATTGAAGGGCCTCTTGTCTGGGTTGCATATTATTGAAGCACACTCTGCAGGGGTAGGAACAATATTCCTGAGAGATAGTGATGTGAACTCTCTGGTCAGCAGAGAAATTATGAGAAATAAGCCAAAATCATGCTATTAAATACACAAATATTGACATTTCACACCTATACTGAGTGACAAAAAATCATAGGTGTGGAGTTAAAAGTGTCAGATTCTTTGTTTGACAGAGGTGGGAAGTATCATCAGAGGTATGATAGTTGTGAGTAAAGCCACCTACACATTCATGAGGTGTGAATTGTGAATTTGTTTGAATTCACAAATTCAATGAACTTTATGCTATATTCAAATATTGGGGCAAATTTCAGGGCAAGTGAATTGTAATTCAGGGCTAGTAGATTTAAAATTTACTTGCCTGGTGGCATATATGTTAATGTCAAGGCATGTAATCTTTAACAATATTTCCTATAAATTTCAACTATAGATATATAATGATCAAACAAAATGATTTATATTTTCCAATATTTCATATTTATCACAATGACAAATTTAGCCAAATACTTTCAAAACAATGTGACCTAACAGGTAGTACTAAAAGAATAACAATGTGTCTTCTCTTAAACAATTGTATACAACCCGTGTCCAGTAATATGAAGATCTTGATTGTAATGTGGGTATTAAATTTAATTATTTCAAATAATTGTAATATGAAATGGTTAATTAATTTTGTTCCCTCCAATATTTTGTTCAAGATCTTGTTTTATGAGAGTCCAGTATCTTGTAACTTTATGGGCAAATTTGGAATTCATATCAACATTTCTGAAATACAGATAGTTGTTTGATTAATAGAGTCTTGAATGCTCACACAGATGACTTCTTCGTAACACATAAGCCCAGTAGCCACGTCAAGGCCAGTTATCATTTACTGGGGTCATTTTTTTTGCTTCCCAGAAAAATCAAAGCAGTGAAGTAGCCGTAGTTTCAATAACTGTAATAATTACTATTTGAAAACTGTCTGGCTACACCACTCTTTTTGCTTGAAGGGTGAACATTTCACCAAGCATACTGGAAAAAAACTGGGCTTATCTAGCAAGCAAAACAGAACTAAGCAGCATATTAAATTACAGTTAACAATGTAAAACAAGCAAAACATAAATATTGAATTTAACTTTTAACAAACAAAAATATTAGAAAATACACAACCTATAACAGGAAATATGAATATGGTGATTTTAATGATGCACTTAATTTCATGTTTAAGATTTTGTGAAATAGTGAACAAGGTTTGACCCTGCAATTTGGCAAAATCTATATAGAAGTAAATATTATGGGGATCCAATGTTTCTTTTGCAATCTGGAAATATTGTGATAGTGATACATTGAATTTATGATGGGGATGCATTTTTCAAAAAGTTTATAGACATGAAAGACAAATACATTTATCACCATTATGTGAAATTTTATGCAAAATTGGTGCTTAATCCCCTTAAGATTTGACTTGAGTTCACTTTAAAGGCAAATCCCTTTTGTTTATAAATTTAAATGTATTTACACATATATGACCATTTAATCAGGTAATTTATATAATTTATTTTACTAGAAAGTATCTCTTTAAATATACAGAATTGTAAGAACTGTATAATCATATCCAGAATAACATATTGCCCACTTTTCCATGTGCATTATACCTTACGACGCATGTCAACTAAATTCTCTCCAGAATGCATTGATATTGATTGATATTAATCTAAAAATGTTTATAAAATGAAAATATTGAAAGTGATAAATAGGATTTTATTTACCGATTTAATAAAAATATTGCAATCAACATGAATGGCTTGATATTGAAATATCAATATAATGGGTATTGATGAATTAGTAACACATAAGCCCAATAGCCATGTCAAGGTCTGTCATCATTTACTGGATTTCTTTCTTTTATTTTCGGCTAATCCATTATTCAAGGGTGATGGATGAACAAATCAAACATATTTTGGAGAAAAAACTGGGCTTTTCTAGCAAGTAAAGCAGAACATAGCAAATTGAATTGCTTATAACAGTATTAAACAAAACATGCAAATATAACACATAAAAATATGGTTAGTAATAATAAAATTCATGCTCAAATGAAATCATATTGTGCAAATGTAACAATGTGTTGTTGCAAACCAGTATTCAACCTTAGTTTCCTTAGTGACTGTTACCACTCTTACCCATCTTCTGCAATAAATAATATCCACAAAAACCAAATATTGTTATAATATGAAATTATTTGACAGTATTAATATCTGCCAGAGACAAAATACTTACAAATTGAAGATGATTGACAGCTCACCTTACAAGTTGATGGCAAATGTATCAAATATTGAAAAAAGTTGGTGTCAATGTATCAAATATGTTGCAAACAATACTAAATTGTATAAAAACTGGTTACATTACACTGGGATGACAGTGAAACAAAGTTATAGTATATATAGTTACAAATGATAAAAGATTGTGTTACATTAC
Source organism: Amphiduros pacificus (assembly GCA_949316495.1). NCBI lineage: Eukaryota > Metazoa > Annelida > Polychaeta > Phyllodocida > Hesionidae > Amphiduros > Amphiduros pacificus. The sequence continues at coordinate 12,518,139 of OX439003.1, read as the reverse complement.
ACTAACTTACTTCTATGACTGAGACCAGCACATAAGTCTGACACTCACATAGACCCACGCTCATAAAAGGACACGCTCATATAGTCCCCGGGGGGTGGAGGGTGGGGAATGGGGGTACTCTCATAGTCAGCGTTACCGGGGAAGCTGGGCTAAATAGGGTCCTTTTTGCTGATATTTTCCCTAAGACGGGTTAAGATATTTTATCATTTTCCCTAAAATAGGATACTGTTTTTCAAATTTCTCCCTAAAACAGGGATCACAATCCACTTTTCCAAATCTCCTCCTTCTGCATCATCCCTAAATGAGGGTATCAAAAATTCAGCTAGTCCTAAATCAGGGTACCAAATTTCAGCTAGTCCTAAATCAGGGTACCAATAATGATAGAATATTTCCCAAAATCAGGCTCTGGGGTTTTCAGTTCCATCCCAGCCTCCACGGGTTAAAATCATGAGATATATTCCCACGCTCATACTGACACATGCCTATACTGACACATGCCTATACTGACACGTGCTCATACTGATACATGCTCATACTGACACATGCTCATACTGACACATGCTCACACTGACACGTGCTCATACTGACACGTGCTCATACTGACACGTGCTCATACTGACACGTGCTCATACTGACACGTGCTCATACTGACACGTGCTCATACTGACACGTGCTCATACTGACACGTGATCATACTGACACGTGATCATACTGACACGTGCTCATATCGTCCAGTATTCCCTTGTACCACAGTTTCGTGGCAACATCATTTAAACACACCCCAAATCTCTGTAAAATTGCCTGGGTTCTCTGTGATTTCATGAAAGCTTTAAATCGTAAACATTTAGACATCATGCAAAACCGTTCCGTCTGTTCAATATTCAACACACAGCTAGTGGTCTCCATTCACCCATCGGCAAAGCCCAGATAGGTGATCTGTAGGGGTTTGTGGAACGTCCAAGGTCTCTTCTATTTTAACCAAAGAAAAGTCTGGTGGAGTAAAAAGTCGCCAGCTGCAAAAACTGTGGTAAAACGTCCTGGCGACTATTATCAAGTATTTATATTTTCTTTGTTTAATGTTATCCAAAGAATAATCAAGCTTTTTTGGGAGATTTTAGATATAATCATACATAAAAAATGAATTATCACTAAAACAGTTAGGTATTTAAAAAATCTCACGCAAACGAGATTATACAGAAAAAGCGATAATCTCAGACCTCTCCGGATCACCTATCTGGGCTTTGCCGATGGCTGATTGGAGAACACTAACGCACAGCAGACATAGTTCTGATGTGACAGAGGATTTGAGGTATTTTCCCTTTCTCTTTCCAACTTACGGCCGTTATGGGTTTTTGTTGTTGTTTATTTTTGTTTTTGTTTTTGTTTTGCTTTCACTGCTTGGCAGCCAGTGAAACAGATGAACACAATACATGCACTTGTGACCATGCCTCATTTAACTTTTTGATCTCCCGCTCTGGTTCCATACCAAAGACTTTCCTTTCAATGTTTGGTATTTTTTCTTGGGGGAGTGATACTTCGTGAGGCAGAAGTGAGATACAGGTAAATTAATCAACGAAAACAGACAGCAATTTCTGTCATTGTCTTGCTATTCAGACAGGGACTTTGTGGCATCTGTGATTGTCATAAAGTCAGGCCAGCGTAATAGGATGTTACATGTCTAAGGTTTCATTACGCAGCAATACACATTCACCTTTGTTTGTGTGACCTTCAACTGAACTGTGCTTGTCACTTAATCATAAGGTTTGAAGTATGGAAGCTCATTCGTCGTAAATGTTCTATACTTAATTCATATGTCAGGCTAACTATAGAGTAGTTGTTTGACATTAAGACGATATCATCAGCAGAGATAAAAGAAATGATTTTTAAAAGTGTGTGTCAAGAAATAGCGCCATGAACAAGCTTGCTTGGTGTATGCGCTATATAAATAAAACTCTGGACAAACCATTCTTATTTAGTTCACAAACAATGGTTTTTCCATTATATAGCGTACCTATACAAAAATATATTATTATTGTTGTCGTCCGGTTTGAACGCCAATTGACATCGTAAGCGCTAGGCCTGTTATCAGAGGGAGGAGACGTATTGGAGATACCAGGCCTCGCATTGCATTTACAATATAAATCAAGAATCTCACTTCAGGAATTGAGAATCACTCAGGAATTGAGAATCACCATATTAGCTTATATCAACAACAATAAAGTAAACAGGTAGAATCAGCAAAAGCCACATTAATCAGGTTGTTCCGCAGGGGAGTCAAAATTCTCAATCAAACCTGACCAAGACCAACATTTAAAAGTAAGATTTCTCCATAAAATAATAAAATGAAATTTGAGTTGAATTTGCAGTGGTCTCCTAGAAACCTATATTTTATCTTATGCGTCTTATCATAGGTCTATTTAGATTCTTCTAAGCTTTAGCGGGCATGACTCAAATACATTACTGGATATGGTATGAACAATGCAAAAAACAGAGCAATGACGGCAGAGGTTGTGAGAAGATCAAGCAACTATAGATTAATACCAATGTTATGCAGAGGAAATCACTGTTTTTGAAAATAAATAGGAACACTCTACCCTACAGTTGGGCACAGACACAAATATGTTTTGTTGGCAATCCAGCTAATTTGAGACAGACAGCCCAGGCTTTTGAATTGCTCAGATCTATGGAAAACAAGAAACCACATAAGACCTTGGCTGCATTGTTTTGCCATGATATGTTTTCCCTTGCATCAAAATACCTGACACGATGAGAAATGTCTCTGGTCAGTGTAGCAGTAGCAGAGATTAAAAATATTATCTGGCTTCAGGCGGCTGGGAGCACTTTCTTGATAAGATTAGTGGGGTATAAATAAAAAAATCGTGAGAAGGCCAACCTTGAGAAATAAATGAATTGAGACAGGCATATCTGCAGAAAACTGTTCAAAATGTCACATTTCTGGGGGAAAATGGAGCTTCAACAACAAGGTGAATTTACAACATAACTTTTATGGCAACATACAATCTGAGAGCAATGATAAATGTTATATTGCTCTCAGATTGTATGTTGCCCTTAAAAGTCTGGATTTCTAAACTTGACACCAATCATAATATCTTAACTAGGGCCTCACACCAGTAAGCAATAATATCAACATACCAGTATACAGACATCGGCACGATAACTGGTTTTGTCATCTTGGTGCTTCAATATATTAGTTGTATTGTAAGTTTTTAAATCTTAAAAATTTAAATATGAAGACTTAGGGATCCATCATTGTGCAATATATTAATATTTCAAGAGAAATGAATACACTGTGGCAGTGCTCCGATCGTGCAGAAAATAAGAGCTTCTCCCCATCACTTCCACTTTTCATAATGGTGACTTATTTAAGCATTGTTAAACTCACATGTTCTCCGACTTGTGCGCAATTTACACAAAGTCTTATTAAATGAAGGCAGACTACTGTTGGCTTGTGTTGGCAATGTTATGTGTATTATCTGAGAGCAATAATAATCTGGGCAACTTTCTACTCCCGTTATATTGCTCTTAGGTATTATAAGATAAAAGATTTTAATTAAATATGATGGCCTCAATCATAACCTTGATTTGTTTTTCATGGTCACAAGTTTCAAATTGTAACCAAAAGCGTTGACATTTTGTCATATCTTGAATTTACAGCATTTTTAACACGAAATATGCAATGAGTACACAAAGTACACAATGAGTCTCGTTTAACTCCTTATAGTAAACACTTCCTGTTAGGAGGTGGTACACTTAGGACATATTTCTTGTTGATATATGTTATGTTGAGCAATAAGCCACCCGTTGTCATGATACTTTATTGTTGCGTTTGATGGGTCCCCGTGCAAAATGAGTTCTGAGCATGACCAGACACAGAATAACAAGGCGGTGCTCAGATTCTTGTCCTCTGTGTACGGTTCGGGCATATACCACATGATGTGAATGGCTTCCAAAGCAAGTAAAAAGAGGGAAGTTTTCACTTTAAACCCATTAAAACTTTCAGACGTAAGTTTTATTTCCTTCCGGTTTGGCTTTTCACTGTCTATTAGAGACCGAATTCCACTCTGCTTATATTATCGCGTTGTCGAGAAGGTACATGGTATGGAGCTCACGTTCGCGTGTGAGTTCTCGGCTTTCGCGAGAGGAAGGAAACATTTCATGCCTTATGAAACTCTCGCCTTTACAACAAACTCGCATTTCCACCATGTAAATCACCACAAATGAGAGACGTTTGAACTGTGAAAGTCATCTGCCACAGCCACAGAAAACAAAATTCAATGCATTTGATTAAATATATAAACACTTTCGAATTTGAGAATTTCTTCAACTTAAGTATTGATGTTGTGGCGATTTATCAATGCAGCTAGTATATAGTATCAATAAATGCCAGCCTTAGTACATGCGTCAATAAATGCCAGCCTTAGTATATGCGTCAATAAATGCCAGTATTTGTACATCAATAAATAAATGCCAGTATTTGTATACCAATCAATAAATGCCAGTATTTGCATATCAATCAATAAATGCCAGTATTTGTATATCAATCAATAAATGCCAGTATTTGTATATCAATAAATAAACGGGCCACGGGCCGTGGCGCAGTTGGTGCCAGCTTATTAGCACCAGTTCCTCTGTGGTGATCCAAAGGTTGTGGGTTCGATCCCCGGCCGTGCCAAGATTGAATTTATGATACAATTTCACACATGAGCTGAGGCCCATGCCTAAAGGGTTAACCCGTTGTCCTTGTAAATCTGTGACCGGGTGGGTTGTCATATCAAGGACCTGCGACATGGCAATTCAGTGAGGCAGCACTATATCTGCTACAAATAGGTCTCATCACAAAATGACTGAAATAATGTTGAAAGTGATGTAAAACCCCAAACAAACAAACAAAATCAATAAATAAATGCCAGTATTTGTATATCTTTAAATAAATGCCAGTATTTGTATATCAATAAATAAATGCCAGTATTTGTATATCAATAAATAAATGCCAGTAATAATAATACAGTCAAGCCCCGCCAGTCCGTCATGGTCTGTCACACATAATTCTGCCGGTTTCACGAGTCTGACGGTTTGATGAAACGGACATCAAATGAATACAAATAAAGAAAGATTAGAATGGTTGCAGCCAAATCACTGTCGGTAATTGATATGCCGGATTATCGGGGGACGGTCCGCGTGGTCTGACTGTAATAAATTTTGTATAGCGCTGATACCAGACAAAGTCTGTTCATAGCGCTGTGTTCAGGACATGAGTCCTGAAGAGATGAGTTTTCAGTCTATTCTTGAATGAGGAGACTGAAGTACTTGTCCTAATCTCAGTAGGCAAGGTGTTCCAGAGTCTAGGGCTGACATATGAAAAGGCCCTGTCACCGACTGTCCTTAGCCTAGTTTTAGGTACTTGTAGATGGGTGCCATCGTTGGATCTTAGGCAGCGTTCCCCATCTTTGATATGGAGTAGATCACGTAAGTAAGACGGAGCCTTACCATTTAAGGCCTTCGAGGTTAAGAGAAGGATTTTAAAGTCTATTCTCGCATGTACAGGGAGCCAGTGCAATTCCTGTAGTTTTCCTGAGATGTGATCGAATTTCCTAATTTTTCCTACAACACGTGCTGCAGAGTTTTGGAGGTATTGAAGCTTCCTAATGTCGGTTTTAGGAAGACCAGCCAGCAGGCCATTACCATAATCCAGAGTAGATGTAACAAAAGCATGGTTAAGTGTTACAGCAGTCTTCTCGTCTAGACAATGTCTAATGGCTGCCAGGTTCCTGATATGATAATAGCCCTTCTGACACATTTTTCTGATCTGAGCCTTCATGTCCATATTAGAGTCAAATGTGATACCAAGATCCACCACTGACTCACTGGGAGAGATATCAGAGTTACCAACTCTGATTGTGTCAGGGATACTACTGCGAGTTGCAGTATTGTACTTGTCAGTACATATGAGCATCTCTGTTTTTTCATCATTTATCTTCATCTTATTAGATATAAGGAAATTTCTGACCTCACAGACACATTCCTCAAGTTTGTGTCTGCTTATGTCCCCCTGGTGGGGGGGAAGTGTGGTCAACAGGGATGTAGATCTGAGTATCATCTGCGTTAATATGATAGCTCAGACCATATTTGGCCAGAATGTCAGAGAGGGGTGTCATGTAAATGGTGAACAGTATGGGACCCAGAACTGAGCCCTGTGGTACTAGCTGAGGATATTCGTCAGACGATTGTCCCTGGTAGCGTAAACAATTGAACCGATTACTGTTGCGATTGCCGTTTTGAACCCTTCTGTGAGGATTTAAGATGGGTTTTGAGCGTGACAATCGTGTCCTGACTGCTAGGAGAGGTTGTGAAAGGTACGAGCGAGGATGGCTCTGATTGGTTGATTTTGACCATGTGATCAAAGTAGGCGTGGTTTCCCAGCTTCCAAGTGTTTGATCTTGTTTTGATATGAGCGAATATTTATATGTGGTTGAGGGATTATCTAATCGATTATTAACACTCGTTATGTCATAACTTGGGAGAAGAACAGGTAACTCGCCAGAGTCAAATAGATATATGTTCCACAGAGCATCACTGAGGGTAAGATTTTGTAGTATTCGGTTATTCAGAGATAGGTCATGCGCGAAAGGCAGGCCAGGCACACTCACTTCCGGTTTAGAGCAGGGACATCGTCGGACATTTGTCAAACTGTAAAGTTGTGTTTCTATGCTTATGAAAGTGTGACACTTTTATAATTATAATGAGTAATGATCTTAGATATCAATAGAATTTAAATCAAATACTTTTCTTGGTCAAATATGGTTGAATGGGATGAAAACTCTGATGTAAACAATGCACACTGACGAGTCCACAACGATCTGGCTGTACACATGCCTACTGCAAAATGGACACTGTCAACTTTGTTATCATGACTCTGGCATTCATGAAAAGTTTGTCAATGTAGATCAAATGTAGATCAAAAATTCCCTAACCATTCATACAACATTTTTCATATGGTTAAAACAATTTAATATGCATAATTTTGGTGAAAGCATAGATGAAAACAATACACATTATCAAGTATACAAACAGTACTGAACCTACTGAAAAAATTCACTGTTACTGTCAGATGTTTTCACAGCATTAACAATTAAGAGTAAGACAATTTAATTACTTAACTGAAAACCTTAGCTGAAATACAATACTTAGCTGAAAACCCTTTGATGTCTTCTCTTTCCACAGTCCTTTGTCAAGAATATGGCATGACCAACTCAACAGTTGTGTGATCAACTCACAGTGGTGTGACCAACTTGCACCAAATTACATTATGATTTTCAGGTTCAAGGACATCTCAATATTTTAATTTATGGTTATTGCTATTATTAAACTGCATGAATTTTATGACAACAATCGCAGATTTATGTTTTATTGTTCTTTAAATTTGTTTTGTTTGTTAAAAGTTTTGTTTGTTGATTAAAAAAAAAAATTGTTCCCATTTATTTTTTATTTTTGTGTTTTATCTAAAGTTTAAGGTTTCTTTGTTCAGATATTTAGTTTTGTTTGTTTATTTGTTTCCACCTGTGTGACACATGGAGCACACACATTCTTGTGTAATTAATTCAAATACTAACCAATTTTTTGTTGAGTTGGCTCAAGTTTATGGTCTACCCCTAACTGACGAGTCCTGGGTTGACTGTATGGGCTGCTAACCTTCATCAGGACGAAACACTGTCAATAACTCGCAATAATGATATATTTCCCTGTGAAAATGTCTGTGAATTAATTATAACCAATTCAGATCCCATTTCCAATGTAATTATATGATAACATTGTTATTGACAGTGTCTTAGGGATTATAATTAAGGGGTCATAGCACAGTTTTAATGTGGTGACGGTCAAACTCAACCAGAAATCCTAAAATTCCAAATCATACTTTTTCCCGTAATTTTTGATATCCCACAATTCCACGTGCTATATTCAGTTAGGGGCCTGATAGGGGAATCCAAAATGTTATAAAATATATAACACTTGGATGAATATCAATTAATTGTGTTTTTCTCTTTAATGCAGCTTAAATATGATTAAACTCCTCATGAAATGGACTCTGTTTGATGTTCATCAAGAAACATGAATTTCACTATTAAAGAGTATTTCACACAGAATTGAAAGTTGTATCATATTTATGTCATTGATATCATATAGGAGGTACACATTTTTATCTGCCTTACAGAATTTTTTCCTGAACTATAGCTTTTTATACAATGCAGTACATCTAATAACCTAACAGTATATTGCCTGGACATGATGCTTATTGACCCTGCCCTGATTTTATATTTTAGTATTACACAATAGGATCATTTAAGAAAACTATGGATCCTTTCAGAAAATTATCACAGATAATGTCAGAAACATACACATAGTAACTCTTATTTAAGTTTGTTGGGGGGATATATTCATTTTTATTGGTTCATCTAAAATATATTGAATAATATTTTCCTGTACAATTATTCTTACTATCAAACTATTCTTCAAGTGCAACAAGATGTGATTATTTAGTAACTAAACATCTAATTTTGAATTTGAAGAACAGTTAATTTTGAACCCTGGATTTTGAATCATCTGTCAGCCAGTCACATATTAGTGGCCCCCTCAGAGTCAATATTTCTGCCCCCGGGGCAGTAATTAGGGATAATATGGTATGTTGCTACCATGTGGGTCACATAAAGAGGAACAGTCTCTCAAAAATGCAGTTTAAAAAATTGAGGTGTTCATTTATTAAAATCTACAAATATTTTCAGTTTATTATCACCATGCATCACTTAATGTCACCAGCTAGTGTGGTTAGATGATCACCAATCAATACTAGACGTCACTCTGCATCATCATCATCACGAGATGATATTCAATGGAATCATATCAACTGATATCTGGATTGTTATTTGTAAACAATATGATTAAAACATTTTACACAATGGTCCATCAAATATTATGATTGTATATAACTTATATTTTGCTTTGTAATATGTCTCGTCACAATAAAAATAAATATCTAAATACGTGTGCAAATGACTTAATTCTATTTCAAGAAAATAAACAATAAAATGAAGACAATAAGCTTTTTAATATGTCATTCATTGTTTGACACTTTTTATTGTGCTCATTTTGTGACTTTAATTTTATAATTAGGTCATATTTTTTTATGAGGAGAATTTTCCTGATATTTACTTTATTCTAATCCCTAAGACACTGCCGATAACACTGTCATTACATAACTCCACTGGAAATGGGCTCTTGATTGCTTACATTTAATTAAAACATTTTATATGGTAAATATTTTTTATTGCAAGTTATTGGCAGTGTTTCGTCCTGGTGTTGGTTAGTGACCCATACAGTCTACCCAGGACTCGTCAGTTAGGGGTAGACCATAAACTTGGGCCAACTCAACAAAACATGGTTAGTATTTGAACAAACTAAATAAGAAAAGGTGGTGCTCCATGGATAACGCAAATGGGACAAAAGAACAAACAAAACTAAGTATTTAAAAAAGAAACCAAAAACTATGTGTCCACTTGGGCAAAAAAGGAGTTTCTCTGCTCATCACACATACCCTCTGATGCTGGTATTCTACATGTGAATGATGAGGGCCCATTGTTAAAAAACATGGCATGCATGACTCACTTCAGAGGCATGAAAAATAGAAGTACTATATTTGTTTTATTTGATGTCTTCTGTATAATTTTCTGTACATGCTGTAAGTAGATTGTGAATTGTGACATTTCAAATGTTTTCTCTCTCTCCAAGTGGTGCCTCCTGAGAGGAAAATGATTGACAGCTAGGCTTGCAGTTGATCGGCAAATGTATCAAACATGAAAACAAATGCAGACTTAATGTGACAAATATATTGATACATTTTATTACATTCCCCTCTCATCTGCATATCTGTACAGCATTCTTACCTTGACCACACTGTATCAGTCGTCATTGTTTCATTACGGTACTCAGGACCTACTACCTACCAGACAACACCAGTGTTTCCCGTTCTATAAAATGCTATGCTGATGCCAAAAATGATTGGAACATGTTTTGTAAGTATTAAGCATTTAAATAAACTGGATTGTGAATTGTGACAAACTTATAACATTTCAGAATCAAAGGAAACTCATCACATTTTTTCTGACAGCTCACTCGCAAATCCGGAAGTTCATTTCCGGAAGTGAATGTGCCAGTCTGCGTGTGCGCAGGGAGTAACTGTGAATTTGAGAATTGGATGCTTGTTTAGCTTATCATTAATTTGACAGGTGACCGGGTAATTGAGGCACGTATTGTATATCGGGCTCAAATTCTCGAGGTGTCTTAGGTCATATTTATTGATAAGGACAAGATTCACATTCTTCAAGTTATTGGTGATGTTTAATATGTCAAGGTGCCATTGGCAGAGAAGAATGCTATTTGTTTTAAAAGAAATGCGTATATTTGTGCCTTTAATTCCAATTTTATTGAAAGAAGATAGAGGGGATTGGAAAGCGTTGCGAGCTGACAGTTTGTTTGTTTGTTTATTTGGGGTTTTACACTTTCAACATTATTTCAGTTATTTCGTGATGAGACCTACTTGTAGCAGATATAGTGCTGCCTCACTGAATTGTCATGTCGCAGGTCCTTGACATGACAACCCACCCGGTCACAGATTTACAAGGACAACGGGTTAACCCTTTGGCACAGGCCTCAGCTCATGTGGGAAATTGTATCATGAGATCAATCCCGGCACGGCCGGGGTTCGAACCCACGACGTTTGGATCACCACAGAGGAACTGGTGCTAATAAGCTGGCGCCCTAACCAACTGCGCCACGGCCCGTGGCCTTGCGAGCTGACAGACGCAAGCAAGAACATGCACATTTATACATATGTGGTGAAAAGACATTTTTATTTACAACTATATTTCGTACATGAATATTATTGTAGATGTTGAAATCGAAATTGAAATCAAGAATGTCTTTTACACTATTTGGCTCTGGCCAAGAATGTCACATATTGTCCACGATTCTTTGTACCCGTGTACGAGCCTTCTTTACAGCATCACGAGGCCCGAAGAATTTCACCAGTGCCGAGTCATCATCAACATTCACCACTTTAACACTGAGGCCCTCGAATATTACTGTAAAAACGTTATAGATATATCATGATATTTACACTATCATGAAAAAGACACTGTTATACACTCAACCGTAACGAAATTTGTTACATTTTGTGGTGATTATTATGTGATTTTGATGCTTTTTATGAGATATAAAAACAAAAGTCGTTATATATCAGAACCGCCCAGATTGGTTCAGACTTGGTTCAGAACAATGGTATGACGTCATACCGCCCAGATATGTTTCGAGTACCGACCAGATTGGTTCAGAGCTCTCCCACCCCTGAGTGAGGAAAGCTGAGCAACTTCAAGCATGAATTTCTGATACATTGCAGATTGATCAGTCTGGAGTGGATGACCATCTTTATTTTTTTGCCATTGCTTTAATCCAAAATTAGTGTGGTGATGTTTTATCTCTTTAAAAGGCCGAATATGTTAACATACAGACAGAGTGCGTCTGCCCATCTTGTCAGCTATCCTCCATATATAATTTGAAGCCTTGGCTGATATTAGCATAGTCTCGCCCCCAACTCAAATCATAATCTCATAATCTACAGAGCTATTCTTAGCATATGCTTACTTGGACGATTAGGGCAGACCCCAGTCTAATCATATCCATTTTTTATTTTGCATTTCTTATCTTATCAGTTTGTTATATCTGGTTCGCATAATAAAGCAGTATTTTGCAAAATCGTATATATCCTTAAAACTAGTATTGGTAGTTCTGCTCTGAGTTGAAAGTGTAGCAGACGTGGTATGGTTAATCTGGGTCTTAACTCAAACTAATTCTGATGAACCGAAAACTGTTCTCGGATTTTAACACATCGAAGGATATCACGATGTTATATATATCGTCATTGTACACATAGCAACATGGACAAGGCTGTTTCAAACTGTGTGGGGTAAAATGATCTTGATATAATGTCCAGCGTTCTTCAATCACCACTCCCTGAAAAGCCTGCTTGATTGGTGTCTTAGAACGCTAAATAATAATTCCAGATTTGACCTGACGATTTTGCCAGCAATCAGGTTTTCAATAAATATAGATATTGAGAAGATATGAGTAAGCATTTGACTAAACCAACATGACCAATGTGGGTCTCGATTGAAATTGTGAAATGGTGTTTTTACGCCCCTTTCAGCAACTATGGCCATATCAGGTCGACTTATTGTGAAAGTAATACTGCCGGCAGTGAGAGTCGAACCCACCACCTCCCGCCCCCCACTTACATAACTAACAAATGCACAGACCCTACGCACTACCAACTGTGCTATTGGGACCAGTTGAGTGAGTCTTGATTGAATAGCTAAATGATTTTACCTTTTCATTGTGGTCAGAGCATTGGGATGACAAAAAGCTACAGCCTAAAATCTACTGGATGGCTCTGAGATATGTATACGTAAGCCTCATGTCTGGTTTAACTGTTGGCTTCTTGGGGTTAGTGTAGGGTCACAGATCAGATCAATGTAGGGTCACAGATCAATGTAGGGTCACAGATCAATGTAGGCCCATGGATCAGTGTACGGTCATGGATCAGTGTTGAGTCATGGGTCAGTATAGGGTCTTGGATCAGTGCAGGATCACGGGTCAGTGTAGGTTCTTGGACCAGTATAGGGTCTTTGATCAGTGTAGAGTCACGGGTCAGTGCAGGATCACGGGTCAGTGTAGGGTCTTGGATCAGTGCAGGATCACGAGTCAGTGTAGGGTCAAGGGTCAGTGTAGGGTCAAGGGTCAGTGTAGGGTCTTGGATCAGTGCAGGATCACGAGTCAGTGTAGGTTCATGGATCAGTATAGGGTCTTTGATCAGCATAGAGTCACGGGTCAGTGCAGGATCACGGGTCAGTGTAGGGTCAAGGGTCAGTGTAGGGTCAAGGGTCAGTGTAGGGTCAAGGGTCAGTGTAGGGTCTTGGATCAGTGTAGGGTCACAGGTCACCACAGAAACTGGGGCTCCCTTCTGTGATAACTTTGGTGCTACCAGTTTAAACTTTGTTTCAATCTCCCTAAAGATTAAAGGCATCCGGCTAATATGTTAGTATGACATCCAGGTCAGATATTCTTCAGGATGTGCATAACATTCTTTCCAAAAACAAATGAATCACATGAAAAATATAAACTTACAAAAATATAAACAAGCAGACCCTTGTGTGGGATGTTTGATATTTCAATCTTTAACATCCTGTCATGTCCTGAAAACATATTTCAGATTCATATTGTTCAGAATTGTTTTGCCTTTAGAGCTGGATGTTTTCTGTTTAACACGATATACACTATACATATATTATTGACCTATGTGAACCATATTTTGATGTGCCCAGCTTCTTTTACACTTCAAGATGGTATTTTTGCAATAGGACTGATAAATGTGAAAGGTAATTTGTGAGTGTGAGAGCATTATCTCGTCCAGAGATATTTAAATATGTTTTAGATGTCTCTGTCTCGTCGAAGTCGCGTTTACTTCAAGACCTAGGCGAGAATGGTCTGTTTTTTTCTCTCGATATTTAATACCATGATTTATGGCCGAGCATTTCGTTATTTTGCAAATCTTGTTCAAGCTTGTTTTTTTACATCACCACCTTATTATCATGTTGTGAAACAGTTTTATTTCACATCGTACCAGACTATTAGATATTAGATTAGATCTTCATTTTAGTTTCCCTGGTAACCTGTTATTTTTCATATAGCTATATTATCGAAAAATAGATTGTTTGAGAACTTGATAAGAATTCTATGATAAGAATCCTTTTTTTATATACTAACTGTATTTTTGTAAAAGACGATGATTTTTATGATGATTTGACGTTAGGTTGATAGGACCTTTCAGAGTGAAAATTCACTATAAGCCCACAATATTCGCAAATCTTGGATTGTACGTTCAAAATGTATGAATCGTGCTGTTTTAACAGTTTGGTATTATTGAATATTCATATCTATTAGATACCTCTATTTACATGACCTATTTACATGATTGCATAGATGTTGATCGAACTTTTCAGAATGAAAAAAATGTTCTCTACAAGCCAAAATATTTAATATATCAAATCTTGGTTTGCTAGTGACATAAATATGAGCAGGATTCTAAATCGCAACAGCCGTTTTTACACTTTGATGGTTCTATACAGCATTCAGATCTCTTAGGTATCTTTATTATCATTATCCTTCATTCCTTTAGATGTGAATAGGTGTTTTCAGAGTGAAATAATGCTCACTACAAGTAAAGATATTGTCATATGTAAAATTGTATCTTGAATTCAATCAAGGCAGGGCCGGGGATCGAACCCCAGAGGAACTGGTGCTAATTAGCTGGCGCTCCAACCAACTGTGCCACGGCCCGTGGCCTTTTCTGTATGGACAGTCAATGGCCTTTTATTCCTTGGAGCACTGTTATTAAAAATGTCCTTGATTGAAAAGATGACACAAAATCCCATACTATTATGTTTTTACTGTCTATAATGCATGTATTAAACATCTTGTAAATTGCAAATGTACAGTTTGTAAATGTGTTTGAAAGGTCATGTTAAATTCAAATTTATTTCAACAAAATGTACATATTGGCCTCTTGTAAATCGAACTGTTCTCTCAATGTAGATACGCTATATTATGAAAAATATTATTGTTTATGAACTAAATAAGAATGCTGTGTCCAAAATGCTATGTCCTATATTAGCTGTTTAAGTCAATGATGATAGATATGCTCACGGCATTTAGATCGCTGTACTTTGTATTTGACTTCTATATTTACCTGCCTTTAATCTGCATAGCAAGGAAAAGACATTTACACATTACCTCTACACGTTTTGGCAAGAACTGACTGTGATCGTGAGCATTTCGGTCACACCCTCTTTAATCTTAATATTTAGGAACCAATAGACACTGAATAAACAGCCTGTAATTTACAAAAACTGCCCCTTTTATATATCCCAGCTAATTCTTATGATGAGAATGAGAATAACAATAGATTTGTTTTCACTGATTCTGACTGATATTACAATCCAAAAAAGAATCATCATGATTACAGACATTTCAATCTGTTTAAGACTAACATTACAAGAAAATTGTTAGATAATGATTCTGACTGCCACAACAGTCCAAACAATAATCTCGATTGCTAATTACTGATACAATAATTCATGGTGTCAAATACTTCAACAATACTGAGATGAAAAAATGTTGAAAATAATAAGTATTAAAGCATAATAGTATTGAATTCAGTTATGCATGGAAAGCTTTACAGGAATGCAGACAGGATTCATTTCATATATATATATATATATATATATATATATATATATATATATATATATATATATATATATATATATATATATATATATATATATATATATATATATATATATATATGTGTGTGTGTGTGTGTGTGTGTGTGTGTGTGTGTGTGTGTGTATGTGTGTGTGTGTGTGTGTGAATTGCATATACAAGACAATCAAAATTGTTAAAATCTGAGTCTGACTGCCACTGCAGAACGAATACTTCACAGACATTTAAATGTGTTTAATATCAATTCTTACTGTCACTGCAGATTAAACAATAATCGTTGATATTAAATATTGCAATTAAATAATAAGATAAAGCACCAAAATTTGTTTAATTCTGATTTTGACCGCCACTGCAGTCCAAATAATAATTATAAACCCTAAATACATATATGGTAACAAAATACATATTTAATACTGATAATTTATTTCAAGTAATAGTGATTCTGACTGCCAAGACTACAAACTGATCAGAACAAAGCAGCCAATAATTCATCCCTTATGCTTACTGTCACCTGTCACCTGAACATTTGTCAAGGTCACTCAGCATGCTCAGTTTCAAACCGGTCCAAGTGCCTGTCATTTCTCTCTGAGCCAAGGTTGCTGAAATGCCACCAGCATTTATCACACATATCAAACTATGATCCCAATGGAGTATGAACACCTCAAATCTTACCAACTACAAAATACACATACCCATATGTTTGTCTTAAGCCCTGTTTCCATATGTGCAGTGCCTTATACCAGTGAGTCATGCAGTAATTCATGCAGTGTGTCATGCAGAGCGTCAAATATTTTCGCACCCCATACTGAGCAAGTCATGTGTTTTCATGTATGTGTATTGCAGTCCATAATGACGTCCGCAGGCAAACTTTCGCATTTGGCAGTGAATGAAAATCTGACGCATAGAGTGATGGATAGATTTTCCAAAGGTTGCAGGTTTAATTTTAGCACCAAATTAGAAGTTTGACCGAGACAACATCACAAAACTGACGCATACACTTGAACACTGCATGACGCTCTGCATTGCGTACTGAATTACGGATTGCACTTACGGAAACACAGCCTTAAAGGCATAACTTATTCTATAATTTGGTCATGGTGACCTGACTTTGTCAACATAGCTCCTGCAGTTATGGGGATGGAGGGGGATTTTCTGTGATTCTGTCCATCAACTTTGATCTTCTCTCAAACGACTCGATGAAGTTCTTATCTATTAGTTGCAAAGATGGATTTTCAGGGAACCAATTCTATCTGTTTACCCTCAGATCTGATCTTTTTCCATTTTGTTATATGATTTTTTTGAACATCTGATAGTTATCACTGAGTTGTCAAGAAGGCTGCCATTTTGAATAACATTACAAATATTAACCAATGAGAATTGAGATAAGAAGTTGGGAAATCTTATATGTAGCATGCATTTTGATTGATCAAAATTATCATATTAAGTTTGCTCTCAGAAAGATTTTAGATGATCATTTATGACGCAACTTCCAGAAAAATGTTAAACATACATTATAAAAAAACAATGATCACCATAGCTCGAAGGCCATTGGCCTATGTTTTTATCAAGTTGAAGGCTATCACTGCATGTGATTATAATGAAATTGAAGCAGAATTTGGATAATCACATGTCTGCCATTTAAAAAAACCTTGAAAGATGGCCAAAGTCAACCGGTATTAAGATTATGTAAGTTCCCCCAAAATACATATATGAGCCCAATTATATGGTGATTGTTCTCAGAACACAGCACAAGTAGACTCAATTGGGGGTGTTACTTTGACCATTTTGACATTATTCCTAATAGTTTGGAAGTCCTATACTACATGAATATCATAATGTTGTTGCCAGCAACAAACGGCAGAGATATTCATGCATACAAATCTAACTTTCGTTGTTGACCTAAAAAATTGGTAAATGCAACCTAATTACATACATTATGTTTTTTTTATTCATCACCATCATCCAAACATTGTGTTTGAGTGCAATGAAAGTGAAGCATAATTCAGGTAATCTTGTGTCAGTAATTTTGAAAAATTGGCTCCTATGACCCTGAGAAAAGATCAAAATTATTCAAATATGGAACTCATCTAAGTCCTCCAAAATACATATCTAAACTCAGTTGCATGAGCTCTGTTTTAATGAGCACACACAGCCCAAATATATCCCAAATTGTCATTATTGGCCTTGACCTGACTAATTTACCTTGGTCTTGATCACTTGACCTTAATCACAGAGAGCAAAGGATTATTTCTCAGTAGCATGAAGATATATTGTCTGAACATCAACAAAAGATATGAGGAATGGTGTATAACTAATAGGATGGTTATTAAACCCTGATCACGTGATGGTGACCAAGTTACCATGGTTATTATGTTTCTTATTTTCATTATCAAAATGAGCACAATCATTGTATGTTAACTGCAACCAAGGAGAAACAAATTCGGAAAATGCCATATATGGAAAAGTTTACTCTGTATAATTGAAGCCAATTCAAATACATATATAAGCCCAGTTGAGTTGTATGATTTGTTTGTTTGTTTGTTTGGGGTTTTACATCACTTTCAACATTATTTTAGTCATTTCGTGATGAGACCTACTTGTAGCAGATATAGTGCTGCCTCACTGAATTGTCATGTCGCAAGTCCTTGACATGACAACCCACCCCGTCACAGATTTACAAGGACAATGGGTTAACCCTTTAGGCACGGGCCTCAGCTCTTATGGGAAATTGTGTTATGAGTTCAATCTTGGCACGGCCAGGGTTCGAACCCAACACATTTGGATCACCACCAGAGGAACTGGTGCTAGCTGGCGTTCAAACCAACTGCGCCACGGCCCGTGGCCTCTGAGTTGTATGATATATGTGGTGAAATGCTCTCATCTGATTTATGTGACCGCAGTCCAGGTAACAATGACTTGTCTGAGAAGGTCACTCTGACCTTGTTTCATAATTTATATAGTTTCCATTTGTTGGTATTCTACATTCTAATTTTGCCTAAGATATGGGCCCCTGTCTGATCAGGAGGCATTCTTATCAGATTTGACCTGACCTACATCACTGATAAATCAAAGACCCATGCTGATATGTGGGATGGAACATTCAGCGTTTTGCCACCAGATGTCACATTCAGTTTCACCAATGGATGAATGTTTTGCGACCCAGTCGACCAAGTTGGCAGCATCACATCTCAGATCTGTGTTCAAAAAGGCCGCATGACACTTCTCAACACTTAATTACTATTTTAACAGCAAATCAAATTTTTTTCAATCTGAAATGGTAAATCAATTTTATTTCTAATGCTTCTAAGTCCCAGAAACTCATCAGTACTGCATGAATATCATCATAATGCTGTTTGTACAGTGAAAAACAAGAATAACAAACTAGAATAACCAACTGCAAATTATTACACACTGTGATAGCCCTTGATGGGTTCAGATCACCAATGGGTGGCTGAGATCACTATTGAGTAGCTCGGATCACTATTGGGGTGGCTCAAATTACCATTGAGTGGCTCGGATTACCATTGAGTGGCTTGGATATTTCAGATCATTGTTTCAGTGAATGTGCGGCATTCTGCCATAAAGAAAATTTTTTTTCTCACATTCTTGTCTTCTAAATAATACGAAAGAAGGGAATTTTGCTAGAGTTTAGTGAGTTAAGCGCTTTGAACAGAATTCGGTCTGGTATACGCACTATATAAATTTTATTATTATTATTATTATTATTATTATTATTATTATTATTATTATTATTATTATTATTATTATTATTATTATTATTATTATTATTATTATTGTTATTGTTATTGTTATTGTTATTGTTATTGTTATTGTAATTATTATTATCATCATCATCATCATCATCATCATCATCATCATCATCATCATCTATAATAAACATGAGAACCTGAGCTTGAAGTTGAGAGAGCCGGATTGAATCATCTCCCAGTTCAATATATCGGAGACATTTAACACATGCAATACCATGCAATACCAATTACTAGTACCCGGATGAGAAGGTCAATATAATACTTTGTTAGATATTATTGTTAACCATCATTTCAGTGTGTTGCAATGACCTGCCCGTACGCTTCGTGTACAAGCGAAGTTATTTTCTCGTGAGCAGGTAAGGGGTGATCCATTTGATTTTTGTGGGGTGGGGTGGGACAGCAGTACTGGATGAATAATTTTTTTTTCTTTGGTAGGGTGGATGAATAATTTTTTTTTCTGGTGTGGGGTGGGTGAATAAATTTTTTTTCTGGTGTGGGGTGGGTGAATAATTTTTTTTTCTTGTTAACAGATTGTTGCTTCCCCAGACTCTGATCCTTCATTTCAAGCAATCCATATAGAAGATAGAAAAACTGGAAGGAGGTGGATGAATAATTTTTTTTTCTTTGGTAGGGTGGATGAATAATTTTTTTTTCTTTGGTAGGGTGAATGAATAAAAAATTTTTCTGGGATGGGGTGGGTGAATAATTTTTTTTTCCAAAATCTCCCACCCCACCCCACAAAAATCAAATGGATCGCCCCTAATGGGTTTATACCAGGCTGTGCAAGTGCAGTTCAGAACTGACTGTGCGAGTGAGATCAACAGTTCACTCCCACATTTCTATAGCCCAGTTTCAATGATTACAGAAGCCAGTCACATGTGATAGAATGGTCAATTTCTGTCACTGCAATGGTTTTAAAAAAATCAGTTACAAACTCATGAGAATGGACGGCAAGCTTTTCTGTTGATTTAAACATTTAATCACATGGACCAAATATAGATATAAAAGGACAAAACATTGAATATTCAGGGAATGGAGAAAAACATCTTTTAATTTTTTATTAATCTTTATTAATTTTTATTTTTTTTAAAATTAATTTTCTTTAATAGTTATTTTTTTAAACCAATAGCTAGTACTTGATTATTTTCACCCTCACCCCGAATCATAAATGGTCCTTTATTAATTTGATTCTGCATGGCAATACTGGCGGAGGAAGTATTTGACCTCGCGATCCACTTACAGCCCGGGGGACTTCAAAATCTATGATCAATTTTGGGGATACGATAAGGAGAGATGGGATTTTAATGTATTCATTAATTTCGTTTGCTCTCGGTATGATGTCATTTGGCTTTACCAAGTAAACTTTTAGATATTCACCTTGTCTATTTTACCTAAAAAAAAAGTTTAAGAATGTTATTTAATGGCATGTCCCAAATTTGGTTTATTTCCATTAATTCTTTTTTTTATATATATCTTCATCTATTTCTAATCTTGGACCTGTAAGGATTTTCGTCGCTAATTGTCTGGTCATTATAAAGTATGATTGTGTGGTGATAAAATCTATTTAAGAAAGCCGACACAACAGACCGAGCCTGTGTTTTATGTGAAAGACATTCATGGATGAGGGTGCAAGTTATACAGGCAAGCTGATCAAAGCCTATCAAAACATGCCCGAATCATGTAATTGCCCCTTTGGTGACCCACACCGCCCAGACACAAACGCCTGTCTGTTCTTTATAGCCCCGCCCCCTTGTGAGCAAAAGGGCTTTTAATTGTGCGAGTGAATTGCATTTATCCCGTGGACGTCGTGCTCACCTTGTCTCTAACTCGGTATCAAAGAGACCACAACAAGCCACAAATGCGTCCTTTCCTCCCGGCCACCGCACTTGATTTGCATTTTAGTGTGCAGACTTACACTGAGTTGAACCGTGTGATCGGAAACGATGCAGGGGTATGTGTGTGTTCCTGCTTTCCACGCATTTGGTGAGACAGATCCCTTGCACGCAGGCTTCGTGTATCCACCATCGTATACTCTGCCATCTCTTGTTGACTACCACTGCGAGAATATGAGGTACACCGGGGAAATGAATACCAACGTGCTCAAAACATTACAGGTAATAATTGTTCTGTTCATTAATCATATATGTCATGCTTGTTCTGCATGGGTCGCCTTTCTTCCGAGTCTGGGTAGTTGTTTGTCAATTTGGTTTAGTTTTTTTGTTTGTTTTTATCATATCAACGACGTGCAAATGTACGGAGTTTTTAAATCACTTCTGAAATTATGTGTTCAATGATCGCTGAAAGTTTAGCTTTGTCAAGGCCATGTGGCTTCGCGACAGCATACAATAGGTGGGTCATATTTCTCAGACAATACACATTACATACACATTACATATATAGGCGATATATATATATATATATATATATATATATATATATATATATATATATATATATATATATATATATATATATATATATATATATATATATATATATATATATATATATATATTAGAAGCTGTTACAGATATGAGGTACTGGAGGTATTTTTGTCAGACCTCATTATGGGGTACCATCTCATACCTTATTGTGTGTGACAGGAGAGTGCCATCTGGTGTTAATAATGAAATTGTTTTACATACCTCACAAATTTAACATTCATATCAATGGCGCTAATGCCATTATCCACCACCAGGGCACTGATTACTACCTGTGACACTAGATGGCAGTGATTTATATAGTTACAGCCTGGTTGTATAAATGTGCTTCTCAGACATGTTTGTTCAAAAAGGCCTTGTACAGGTTACTTATGTAACTGTGACTAAGCAGCTGCACTATGAAGAGTGGGGTATTTTATATGCCTCACAGTACGTCAATGCCCCACAAGACAGGTCTGAGATTGATAAAGACCCCATATCTGATACATTCTCTTTCTATATATATATATATATATATATATATATATATATATATATATATATATATATATATATATATATATATATATATATATATATATATATATATATATATATCGCCTATATATGTAATGTGTATGTAATATGTAATGTGTATGTAATATACTATATATATATATATATATATATTTCTTAGAACCGAAAAAACAAGAAGACTTTTTTCGTGACTTCTCATACCATAGAGAAAGTATAAGTATTTTTTCTTTATCTTCATACTAACTGCAAGTTGTATCCATCTTGTCTGTACATAAATAAATCAGCCCATGATATTTTAGTTGTATAAATTATAATGAATATAAGTTTAGATAAGGGTAATAAAGATAAATTTAAATATACATGGTGGATAGTGAGGTTTTTTTTAATATATTTAAAAAAAATCACAGCAAGTAAGGACTGGACTGAGTGAGGGGAGCTGACAAAGCTTCAGAGGGCGAAGGCAAGACTCGTGAGTCGGGGGTCGATCCAAAGATGTTAGGTCACAGGTTGCCAGAGAGTGAAAGTCCCCAGCCCCTCTCTGTATCTGTCCTTTATCCTTATATCCTATTAACCTATATAAAAGTAGTGGTGGCAGTAGATGTCGCTCTGACTGCCTGTGGTAAGCATATGGTTAGGTGAGCGGAGGGCGAAATAGCCAGGCTGGGAATACAATTCAAATGATCACACTAAAAATACAACAGAAGTGTATCATCAGCTTCAACTGGGATGAAGAAGTCCCGGGAGGAAGTCGCTCATTGTTGTACCATAGGCAGCCAGAGCGACATCTACTGCCATCAATACTTTCGTACAGGCACAGGTTGCCAGAGAGTGAAAGTCCCCAGCCCCTCTCTGTCTCTGTCCTATATTAACCTTTATAAAAGTAGCGATGGTAGTAGATGTCGCTCTGGCTTCCTGTGGTACAGAACAGAGACAGAGAGGGGCTGGGGAGACTTTCACTCTGGCAACCTGTGGTTGTACCAGCTTTCACATACAGAGACAGTCTCCACAAATTGCACTTGCCTTTCTTCCTCTCTGTCAACCTTTGGTCAGGAGGAGAAAAAAAATAGTTAATTAAGGTCTATAATCCACAATGAAAAAACTGGGACAGACTTATGTTTTTTAGGCTTAAATGTGTTCAAAGTAATGTTATTTGTTAATTTAGCACAGAAAAAGTAAACTTAACCAACTAGTCTTAAATATTTATTATTTAAATTGAACCCGTTATAACGGTAGTTAAAACGGGTTCGACTCAGTTTTTGCAGCTGGCGACCTATATCAAGTCTTTATATTTTCTTTATTTAATGTCATCCAAAGAATGATCAAACTTTTGGGGGATATTTTAGATATAATCATGGCATAAAATATGAAATATCACTAAAAGAGTTTGTCCTCCATGTGTGCTGTAGGAGCCGAAGGCAGTTACGTAAATATACGAGACCACACGAAGTTCTCTCCAAATGCTTCAAGCTGATTGTGGATTATAGACCTTAACTCCGGTGGCTAAACTATCCCCACCGATTCTAGAATGCTTTTCTTGCTCTCGTACTTGGCTTTGTCTCATTGTGTCCCCCTTATAAATGCATAATTATATAATGGCGCATGCTTGGTGGATGACACTTGGAATATCGAGATTCCAAGGATGACATTTGTAAGCGAGTGCTTTATTCGAATTTTGACCGCTTCTTTCACATAATTATTTCATTGAGAAGACATATATTAGGAATACTTAATGTTAAATTATAGAAATACCAAAGAATTCTGTCCAAACACTTTGAAATTCATATTTCTTGTAAAACAATCCAAGGCAGAAGTGGAAGAATCAAGCACGTACGTTAACCAAAGAGGCATTCACAGACATGAAGCGTGAGATGGAGTTTGCTTAGCTCCCGATATAAGATAGGATTTTTATCAAAGTAGGTCTGCTCCTCTGCTCCATGTCTGCTCATGTATATATACATATACACAATCATTATAATATATAAGGATATATAAGGATTCTAAACAGGTTTAAGTTATTTTAATGTATATTTAAAAAAAAATTGTTTCATCTCTTACAGACACGTGAGTTTTATTCATCAACACAAGAACAGAACAGTGTCTTTGTTACATTTGGAGAAGGGGAGCAAATGGTTCCAAGTTTCACGGATATTGGACAAATTTACTCAAACATAACACGTGACCACGAGATTTCACGACATCTCGGGGGGAGTCAAGTGACTAGAGACGCGATCACGTGGTCACTGGAGGAGGAGTTGGTGGAAGCACTCCAGAGAGAGGTCAGATATCATCCAACATGTTTCATGGAGGAACAGCCAGAGGTAAGAAAACATCTTCACACAACTTGTTAAAATGGAAATCTGATTTATACAAAATAATTGTTTATACTATGCGATTATAATCTAGAATAACTATGTTATAAAAGAGGGGGTCAGAAAGAAACTCAGCCAAATCCTTTCCAAATATGTAATTGAAAAATATCTAAATCTAATACTTTTTACTATATCCAAATTTTTGCCTTCCTGTCTAAAACAAATATTTGAAAGGTTGTACATCAAAAGTTACATACTAGCAATGGAGATGAGAAATGAATATAACATTAAAATTTTCACTTATTGCAAACTTCCCGAAAAGATATTTCTGTAGATATTTGGAAAGAGGTCTGTCCTGTTTATCTGTTCAACTTCATTTGCCCTAGATTTGCAGTAAAAAAATCATTTAGAGTGAAAGGTAACAGATACGGCAGTAAGTTCAGAATTATTAGATGGGGTCTAAAGATATGCTAATTAAGGGTTTGATAGATTAATCAACACGTAAAGAATTAGATGCCCGAAAGGTCACAGTCAACGTGATCATATGCAATTTAAACTTGACTTGAAACTGCAGCTTCAAATTTTACTCCTGGCTTCAAGAAAGCTATCTCTTGCATCAATATGTACAGATAAATATATTTTTTGTGGTGAATTTGAATGCAGTGCAAATGGTTTGTATTTTCAAAATGTGATCTCGGTATCTTAATTACTCCATGGTTTTTCTTACCTGTTGTGTACATATGCTTATGAGCTTAAATCCCCTCCCTCTTTTATGGGCCCTCACAGCATAAAACGCTTCATTAGGGATGTTAACAGTCAACCATGTGCCCTGTCTTCCATTATATAAATATCATTGTGGTTTGGTTAGGTGAATGCGGAAATGAGGGGCATCCTCGTGCAGTGGTTGATTCAGCTGATGCAGAAGTTCGAGTACAGTTGTGAGACTCTGTTTCTCACTGTTAACTTGGTGGACCGCTTCCTCGCCACCACTCCCGTATCCAGGGACTGCCTGCAACTACTGGGTGTCACCGCCTTCTTCATAGCCGCAAAACAGGTCAGATCACCATACACTCAATCTCACAAACTTAACTTCTATGCACGTGAAAATATCTTTATCAAAGGTCGCGATATGATATGTACATATATACAAGCACTGTTCATCTTAAACTTTTCGCACTCGACGAATCAAGCGTCCAAACGTCGTCACTTCGTGAGAACATGACCAAATTGGAATTACAAAAGTCTACCATTGTGAATATTATACAAATATTATATACGTGTGTATTCATATACATAATGGTTATTTTTTTATTAACTGCACAATACTTCCTGCTTTCACAATGTAGTGAATCAATGAAGAGACACACCCAGTTAAGATAAG
Organism: Amphiduros pacificus; assembly: GCA_949316495.1. NCBI lineage: Eukaryota > Metazoa > Annelida > Polychaeta > Phyllodocida > Hesionidae > Amphiduros > Amphiduros pacificus. The sequence continues at coordinate 12,492,314 of OX439003.1, read as the reverse complement.
AAAAAAAATATATATATAAAACTGGTGCAGCCCAGCATTATCGTATTTCTTCCAGGATATTTGTCAGCACCTGCATATATATGCGTCATCTTACTTGCTATATATCATCAAAATAAAAAGTTATGCAACATTGTCACCCTATCTCCAAAACATGACACAAAGAAATTATAGACCAAGAGCAAAGTTAGCATGTGATTGCGGTGTTTATCATTGACATTCTACATGAAACATGAACAGCCTCTTATCTGAACAAAATAATGATAAAATAACCACATTCATTAGGTTATATAATTTGGATCATTCTACCAAAAAAACAATGATTTGCATACCGTTTTTTGGAAAATGTTACTTCAGTCTCAAATATCCATCTCTCAAATATATTCATGTTTATAAAGTTGTTGTTTTTTCTTTGTAGACTGAAGTACTCCATCCGCCAATGTTAACGATGCTTGACTTGTGTGATGGACTTTATAATGTCCACCAGATGGCGCGACTAGAGCTTCTTCTGCTGCAGAGACTTGGTTTTGGGTTGATGGTTGTCACACCTGCCTTCTTTCTCAATATGTATGCCACCTGGTGGAAGAATTCTACCACCTCACTTGTTACCGACCACAAGACTTTACATGGCTTGATTGAGTATGTATATTGCCACCTAGCTAACTTTATTTGATTAAAAAAATTCTCATCGACCTCATTACACAATGAAAGGAGGACCGCCAAATGTTCTTTCATTGAACAGTTTTCCCTTTTCATCATGTTCATAATGGGTGTTTTTAATTACAATCAGGGGAAGGGAGGAACATCGCCATATCCCCCACCAAATTAAATTAAAATATAATATGTAGAATAACATTTTCTGCGTACTGTCTAGTATTCCTAAAATGACTGTATATTTTGCCGTTATAAAATAGTAACGCAATTATAGCATATTTTTAAAAAGATTTATTAAAAGTTCCTTTTTTTAAATATTAATTTTCTTTTTGTTGTTGTCTTATATTATCAGCATCTGCAAGAAAGTGTCAGAATGTGTGTTACAAGAATCATCCCAGGACTACAATCTGTGTCAGTACCCGCCCTCCATGGCATCGCTGGCGTCTCTCTGTGTGGCCTGGCGACACCTGGTGAGCTCCAACCAAGGTCTCCACGCTCTGGTCGCCGTGGGTCCGGAGTTGATACTCCCGTCATGCATTTCTCTCACCGCACAAGCAGGGCTCAACCAACAGGGTGTTGCCACCATTTTTAATATGTGTATCTCGGATCTCGCTTCGAGACAAGACATTTTTAATGCTATCCCCTGGGAAGCATGGCTTGAATCTTCTGTGGATAACTTGTCATTTTAGTGAATCTCATTTTTAAAGTTAATATTTACATAATTTATATATAGTCATCAGTTCTCTTCATTTTTGTATAGAATCGTTCCCATTTCTCATTGTATATATGATCATGTCATTCAAAATATCATTTGTAAAATTGATGACCAAAGTGCCACAGAATGCCCTAATATATTGTACATATCTGTCATACTCAACTGCAGGTCAGTAAACCTCTGTAAATTTTATTGATTAATATTTTATTGTAAAATAAACAATGTGCAACCTTAGAATTATTGAAGTTTTCAATATGATATCAGAAAGAATAGATTTAGATCGATACGGCTAAAAATGGGTTAATTTGGTTCTTGTCTTACCCGCAACATTATTAAGTCACCCCATGAAATTCTGTTTGACCCACTCATTTAGTTACATTTAATGTAAATCAGGTATATATATATATATATATATATATATATATATATATATATATATATATATATATATATATATATATATATATATATATATATATATATATATATATATATATATATATATATATATATATATATATATATATATATATATATATATATATATATATATATATATATATATATTATAAACAATTGATAAATGAATACCTATATATATTTTCGTCCAGTGGTCTTGTCTTGTTAGGTAATCTGCAATTGGTGGCCGGCGCCTGTGCGTTGATATCAACATGAATTCATTTTGATGGATGATGACAACTAGCTGTAGCATTGATTTTACATCAGCATGATTAGTACATCCCAGTGACATTTTGAACACAATATTGCAAATATGACATATTGGCAACCTTCACACACTTCATGATCAGGGAGTTAAGGTCGTGTCTTGTTAGCAGATGGGGGAGATCCATCTTGGTTCACTTTGACCTTGGTTCACTTTGACCTTGGAGTATAATGATAATATCTTTATACTCCAAGCTTTGACAAACCAGATACCACGTGATATCTCACAACCAGGAAAGACAAACATGACAAATGAGAGAGAGCTTCATAAATGAGGGATAATTACATAATTTGAGACAGTTACAAGAACTGAGAAACACTTACATCTATAGGTTAAATACAGCTACATAACCGAGAGACAGCTACACAAGTAAGAGACACTCAAGCAAGCAGGATAAGTACACTAGACAGTGACTCCCCCTGGTGATAAAGAGCGAGTTCCCCACTCTACATGCTCTACCACCAGGCCGAGGAGAAAATAGATCTTAGGATGTGAATATCTTTATCCTTACAATTGAAAAAAAAACTTGTTAAATTGTTTCATATTAATTTGCACTATGAACAGGATTATTACATAGTATTACATAGTATTTGGCACAATAGAATAGGCGTATATGAATACAATACATTATACAATACATGTATAATCAGAGCACACTGTCCACCAGAAGCACACGCAAACTGTGATAGGTTCACCATGTCGCCCTCTGGTGGAGTTTGTAATCAGAGAATACCCTTTTTTAAGTTGACATGATCTAAGAACACTCGACATAAGAAACAGAAATTTGTTTTCATCTGTTAGTTGGGGGGAAATCAGGGTACACCTCATTTAGTTTGAAAAATAAATTTTCTCGCCCGTTGTTAAAAAGGCTGCATTTAATTATGAGATGAAATTTGTCTTCCATAATGTTACAATTTTTACATAATCTTTCTTCTGGTGATATTTTTTTCCATTTTTTAATTTGTAACGGCCAGTCTCAATTTCAAGACGAAGGGCACTTATTCTGAGTCTTGCTAGGTTTCTCCTTCTCCGAAAGTCGGGGTCAAAATCTAAATATGGTTCATAAGAGAAAAGTTTTTTGAATTTGGTACATGTTCTTAATTTGTTTCCTTCATTGTTTTTATTTTCATTTTTATTATAATTACGTGAATTGGCCCATTTGAATCCATATAGGTGTTTAATTTGACTGTGCAGAGAGTTGATTTGTGTGATGCTCTTTTTTATGTACCCTGGTTTTCCCACAAGTGTTCCAGTTTGGTATTTACAGTATTGTGTATGTTTCTTTGCCAACATTTCTTGTTTTACCCGGGAGTTCTTTTTTTATTGACCACCCATATCATTACAGATACATAGTCCTATGACAGTCTAAGAATTATTTACATTAACATGGTTATTATAAGTTACATCAACATGACTCAGTTGCTCTCTTGTTCTTTTAAAAATTAAATAGATACATTTAGCAAGATTCTGATGTTTACATCAGATTGCATTATAACTATGAATTGGGTGTGTGAATCCATTGTATCAAAATCTATAACATATTGTTTAGCTCAATGTGTTCTAACCTTAGATCCGAGTACTTATTACATGACATTAGAACATGTTTTTCTGATTCAACATTATTTTGGCAAAAATTACACAAACGTTCAATTTCTGGCACTTAATCATTACACCACTGATTTACCATTTAAAAGTTTACGACGCCATCTACCTTTTTCGATCTCAAGGTTATGAGCACTAAGACGAAAATGGGATAGAGCCTGTCTGTGATTTTTGTTATAAATAAAAAGATAGTTTTCAGTCTCAAAGTTTTCTTTGAAAATTCCTGCATTCCAATAATTCACAAATTCACTCACTAACATGGTTTTAACTTTGGACACAATGTTGGCGATTCCAGCACGTAAGAAAGATGTTGAGTCAAACACATAGGAAAGTTCACATTTATCAAGTATTTCATGTATTTTATCAAGCAAAGTTTTTAAACCTAAATTTCTGAGACTGAGAAGCATCTTGTAAGCTAACAGAGGTACAGATCCACTCGGTTTGGATACAAGTTTACACCAGAACTTGACTGCCCTGGTCTGGTGTCTAATATGGAGTGGATATCTACTGAGACCTACCTGTGTCCCCCAAATTCTAAAGAGGCAAATTCTAAAGTGTTTTTCGCTGCAGTTTTTATTACCTTATCCAGACAGGACTTTGCGTCCTGCGAAGCCACCAGAGATGAAAATTCGCGCGTGGATATATCCACTGGGTGTCACTAGTGCATGTTGCAAGTGCCACCTGGTGCCAAATTATAGCGGAAGTCGTTTCAGCGGAAGCAGGTACCCATTAGAAGAGTTTGTAGGCCGAACACTGTCAGCTGTTGTGTGTGCCTCTCTCACATGGACTTTGTTGAATTAAGAGACAATGTGGATACCTTTGGTCACAAACAATGGGGGGTTATAACTTGAAGCTAGTCCTTTTCCAGAAATTATCATCAGGCGCATTGATTCATGCATAAACACGGTCGCCAGGAAATTTTCCAGCGTGTCGAGTGCAGACTTTTGAGAGCTGAGCGCAAAACTGAGTCAAGTCAGAAACAAGAAGCCATCGCATTTTGATTGACATTTTTGGACGAGTATCCAAGGAAGAAACTTGGTAAGATTTTGATTGTTTTGATATCACGTTCGTCTATAGATGTAATCAGGGAATGGGAAATGGTGTTTAGCCTTAGGAATGTTGGATCACACTTGCATTTTGCCGTCGGATTCTTGTCGAAGCTGGCCTTCATTCAAGGTTGCCAGCCCGGCCAGTGGTCATTTCCTTAGTCTGCAGTCCGAATGATCTCATATTAGTCAGTCTATCAGTTTCAGGAAAATATGGCTTCTAAATTATCACATAGTCTGTGATAGTATCTTTTGACCAGATTGGTCAGTTTTGTGCGGCATAATGTTATTAATATAGCCATGATTTTGCTTGACTATATTAACATTCATGCCTTGGTTGCTCCCAATTTCTTCCTCCTTCCACTTTGTTCCAGGAATTTATAAATAGTCCCAGTTATTCTGGAAGAAGCCAAACCCTATCAGAGATCAATACTATCAGTTTCTAATTCTTAGCATTAAATCATCAAAACAAAGATAAAATACGTATATTGAATTCTGAGGTATGCACATTATGATTTTTAAAAGCAGATCTATGTAGTTAACAATCTTGAATGCTACATTGAAACATGGACTATATTTTGTCCATGTTAATACCTAGGCAAATAATTCACTCATGAATGTAAATAAGCAAGGCATTTCTGAATTTTTGAGAACAAGGAGAAGAGGGTTTTATATATATATATATATATACATATACATATACATCAGCTGATATACATATACATATATATTTAAACACTAGAACTGGTTGGCATAAACAATGGCCTATTTCTGAAGATTTCACATAACTTTCTTCAGAAATGATCGGCCTGACACAAATCATTTAACCCCTAACTGACAGGAAGGACAGCAACATCCATCACCGGCAGTAACAGACGGGAGGGCATTGATGTCCCCCATTGTTCTAGCTTGATGAGGGCATTTTGTAACATTCCCTTGGGCAGCAACTTGTTACAATGTAATCATGATTATGACGTCAGACGGGCTGGATCATGAACTTTCGAGCCTGGTTATATATTCTATCAATTTTGTATTCAGAATACACTATACACTAGACCAGAAAAAAATATGGTTAGTCCAGCCAATCAACAAAATTAAGATAGGTATGTCCGTTAGGGGTTAAACAGTTCTGAACTTGTAAGCATGATGAACAAAGTGGTGTACTGAGAAGTAGGATAGATTTTAGTTAGATTTCATCCTGGGGACAGCAGTATAATATTCAGAAATGTTAGTTTAGTAGTCATTCGAAAGATTTTACATAATTACCTCCATAATCAATATGCGTACTGATGAGAACAAGGCAAAGAGAGTCAGGATTCCAGTTTAAAAGCAGATTTTAATTAGATTCCTTTCTGTGAATGGCTTGTGTGATGGATTGACCTCAACATTACATAAAACCATGTACAAAAAATATTTGTTAGCACTTCCTGAAAAAAAAATTGTACTTAAAAAGAAAATGTGAGTAAGATGTATCACAAAAATGACAGAGAGCACTATTTATCAATTCAGGTTAGTTTGTACTAGTTCAATGGTTGAAATGGGTGTGTTTTAAATAATGGTTGAGGTTGCCACGGTGTGAAAGCCCCATATATGTGTCCGAGTGCTCCTTGTGCTTGAAAAATGAAGGTGAGGTCAATTAAGGACATGAAAACTTCAGATGAGAGATAAACAGATAATATGACGATATTCATAATGAAAAGAATGTTCAGAAGTTGTCAAAATAAGCAAACAAACTCCTTCAAGACTCAAGTTGATGGCCATGTCTGGTGATGGTAAACTTATAGAATATGGAGTGCCAGGTCAAGCAGTTGTATCGCATGAACACTTATGGAGCCGCATTTTGAAACAAACTCAAGCCAAAAATTTTGATTATGATTTCAATCTGAACAGCAGGAAAAAATGATTTCTTGCTCTTCAGATGCATTGCTATGCAACAATATTGCACCAAATAATTACAGAAGTGCCCAAAACACTAGTAAAAGATTACAAACTGCCACATGTGGCCTCGTGGGGTTTCAAGGAAAATTCTGTCAGAGGGTTCACCAGGGTTCCCACACAGTTAGGACAGTCAGCAAAAGTCAAGAATCTCATCAGGTCAGGATCCTGACCAAAAAAAGTGAGAAACTCATGCACAAAATCGGGAAAATTAAAGATTATGATGCAAAACTAAATAAAATCATTCGGCAATTTTCTTGAGGCATTGACACTGCTACCATTCAAGTTTGGCGACCATTTTACATTTTGAAATGTTAAGTGTTAGGGATCCATTAATATTGCACAATATATAAATAGTTTAGTGAAACGCTGTATTCCCTTCTCCCCATCACTTTCGGTTTCTGCGATGGCAGCCTCATATTGTCACAATTTGTGTATGTGTACTTTGGTATTGTTGAACTCACATTTTCTCCATCTTTTGGATAAATTGCAGTAAGAAACAGGGTTTCTATTTTTGCAACAAAAAAACTATGTTTGGACATGCTTTGAACATTCTTTTTATCAGGTCTGGGCATGAAAAGCCGGAGAAAAGTCATAATTTCCAAATTTCTGATGAGTGGGAACCCTGGTTCTTGAAAGGTCAAATATCAGAGTTGTGTGAACAAACTCAGAATTCAATGATTGGAGCAGAGCTGAAAAAAAAGTTTTGTAAAGATCATAATGTCACTCATCAAAATAAAACTGATCAATGCAATCCACAATGGAAAGTGCTGTTTTGTGTCTACATCTAAGATCAGTCACAATGTATTCATAAAATTAAATGATCTCAGATTTGAAAACCACAGTAATAAATGTAAGATAATTTTAGATTCCATGTCATTGCCTACATTTTATTGCAAGTTTGTTTTAAAAAGCAGGCACAGACACTTAAAAAAAGCTGTATTTTATTACCCGTTTCAACCAAAACTTGTTTTAACCAGATCTTACAGGGTAATAAAAACATACAAAAAAATTAATTTGGCAAAACATAACTTGATAAATGCCTGTATTTTTTGTTTGCAGATTGCAGCAGAATGGGTCGGTATACAGGGAAAACGTGTCGCCTGCTGTCCATGCTGAGTCTGACGTTCAGCTTCTTCTTGGTGGAGATTATCGTGGGCTATCTCACCAACTCACTGGCCCTAGTTGGCGATTCCTACCACATGCTGTCAGATGTTGTGGCCCTCACGGTGGGATTTGCTTCTGTTCGGGTAAGTTTTTTTGTTTGTTTAATAGTCATTACTCATGCGATCGGTACTGTTGTTGTTTTTTTTTTGTTCTTGACAGGCATTGACATTAATTTATAGTGCAATTGCGGGTTTCCATCTTGTTTTTTTTTATGGTTGGATTTTAGAATTTTTTGTGCACACACTTCGGATTTTAATTGTGCCGTTCCAGTGTTTTGTTTTCAATGCAGCAGTATGGCAACCCGCGATCAGCCTACTGCAATATTTAGAGACACAGATTTCAAAATTTCATCCCATGTTCATACCATGACAGTCTAAATATGAGGACTTGATTTATGAACTTGACTTGTTGTCATAACAGCCTGCAGAACAGAGGAAAAGACCTCTGTCATGAGGTCAGATATCAACCAGTGCAATGTATTTAGTGTTAAGGAACCTGGCTTTAGCCATACATGTATACTATTATTGTTGACGTCACAGATTATTACTTACTTACCGATTATGACATTCATCACAATGTATCAAGTTATCATTGATAACTCTAACTTAATCTCCTTGTTTCCTCAGATGAAAACAATAGAGATGGGCTTTTTTTTAAAAAGGAGTTCATTTTTTAGATTTAAACAAAAGCAGAGAGATGTTGAGTGCATGAAGACTTTGAACTTATGTGAACTTAACTTGTCAATCTTGCAAGAATATAACATATATGATTATCGCCTTATGAGATTAAATAAAGTCAAGTGTTACTGATGGATATACCCCACTGCGCCACCACACATACACAACTACTATTGTTTTAATGGATAATATAATGATTGACAAAGACCCAAAATGTGCGAAATTGATGATTATTAGCTCTACTTCTTGATAAGAACGCAGTGCTTACCGTGAAATACCATCCTGAGAAATATAGCAACATTCTCACAAGTAACTGGTGGCAGTGTCTGGGATTCATCGTCATTGTCCAACATGCAAATATATCAATGGGAGAGAACATGTTGCAAAAGGGCTTGCATTGTTTTCTGCCAGAAAATAACAGCTTATCCCTAAAAATAGTTTTATGTAAATCTCAAAAATCAGTATTTTCAAAATAGAAATTCATGCTAATGTCCTCATCTTTATACATTTGAGCTAAGTGCTATCTTTTTAAATTCTTAACACTAAAACTGGGATTGGAAACGTGTATTTTTGTTATCCAAGAAGAAATGTTCAAAATGTTGAACCAATGTTTCTGTATCTTAAAAGCAATTGGGCTAAAAAAAATTATAGCCTTGTGTCCATTAACATGCTCTGAAAAAATAGGGCAGGGGGTAGATATTTTTATTCTATTTTTTATTATAAAAGGTGACCAAATATATGGAGAACAGATATTTAAAAAACCAAAACTCTGTCTGTTCATCTAGAGTTCATCTAGAGTAAAAAATAAAAAAGAAGCTTAAGGGTAACTGATTTGAACTTGGGGAAATCGGAAACATCTTTTTTACTCATTGGCTAAGTAATAACTGATTAGTCATTTCCTAGAATTGTTTATCACGATCCAGATTTGATACATATATACAACTTGAATATGTTTATTGTCTCTGTCATATAGATGATACAATCAGTAATTTATAACAAACTATTTTGATAAGAAAACGTAAGGTGAATTAGCACCTTATCAAAGTATCAACTATGGTGAATCAGCACAAATATAACTATGATAAATGTATTCTATACGCTAAAGATAGTTATTGTTTTATATTTTGACACACCAATTATTCACAGTGTTCAGTCTTTTATCATATCTTATAACAAGAAAGTCTTCTTTTTAAAAAAACAATTTGTATGCAATTTTCTTTTTGAAAATGATATTTATATTTCTCCATCCCCAAAATATCAAATGGCCTGGCCGTAAATCTCTCTAAATGTCATCTGCTGAAGATGGGTTTGATTATGAAAATCTAATGTGACGTAGACGATCTTTGTTTCAAAGTGGATATGCAAATTGCTTAAAGAAGGAAATGTGCACAGTTCAGAGCACCACCATCCTAAACTTGCTATGTGAAACTCCACCAGAGGGCGACATGGTGAACCTATCACCTCTGTACAAGGTGCCTTTTGGTGCTGGCTCACCACATCCACCAATTTTCATGTAACTGCCCGTCTCACTTATTTTTTTTTTCTTAAATTGTACTCAGATTGGTATATTATGATATATTTCACCCTTAATATAAAATTTTGTGCATATAGAAACAACTATTAAGAAAAATAAAACTTGAGGAGCCATTTCCTGTGGTAGTGATAAGGCGGAACCACAACAAAGATGGCCGCTTTGTTTACAATTTGAATTCTTTTAATCTTCTATACTTTTGGTTAATCTAACCAACAACAAATTTTCAAATATTAATAAATGAATTCTAATACATCTCAAGGCAACTTCATATTTGATATTAAGAGATGTTAACATGTCAATCACATTTACAACAACACACTGACAGTTCTTGAGCACATGGTCAGTAAAAGTAGGACGTACCGGATGAATACTAATCTGGGTTGGCCAGAGGTAATAGTTTGCGTGTGCCTCTGGTGGACAGTGTGTTGCTATGTAAGAGTACTAATCAAGTGTATTACAGAATGACATGTACACAGAAATCTCTGATGTATACACACCAGCTCTCGTCTTCTCTGATCACTGTATATATGCAATTTGTGATAATCTTGGGGTAATTATAAATGGAGGCTGTTATTTGAGCTATGGCGTCATAGCAACGCATTGTTTTACACAAAGTTGCTCTTTGGAAGCTTACAATACCATCCACTCAAAATTACTTCATTTCTGTTCTGATTTCTTCAATAATAGATATTATGAAAAAAAGAAAAATACATCTTCCAAACCTTTTATTTTTTATACATGTTTATAAAAAATGTGTCACTATTCATATTACCTTTTAAAAACTTTAAAAAAAATGATGATTCTTTTGAATTTATTCCTATCCATTTTGTATTAACATATTATTTGATCTTTTAATTATATGTGAAGGTTTATTGCTTGACATAGAACTAATTCTGTTCTTTTTATTTTATTTTTTAAAGATTTCTAAATGGCACACCCAGCAGAACACATTTGGCTGGGCCCGTGCTGAAGTTCTGGGTGCGCTGGTGAACTCGGTGTTCCTCATAGCCCTGTGCTTCACCATCTTCGTGGAGGCTCTGCAGAGGATGTTCCACAATGAGCACATCCACGATCCAGATCTGATGCTGATCGTGGGCAGCATAGGACTGTTTGTGAACCTCATAGGGCTTGCCCTCTTCCACGGCCACACTCACTCACATGGTATGTCACTCTCCTCAGCTATCCACCCTCATCAATCATTGCAACTTGTTGATTAAATGTGAACTACCGTATTATCCCTAATTGCCATACCTGTAAGCACAGTATTATTCAATATATTTTAGCTGAACTGATAAAAAATAATGTGTCAGTCCAGACACAAAACAAATAAGCATGTTAAGTATTGAAAATGGCAATCTCTTAAAAATCAGTGTTGAGCCCTGTAGTTCTCCCACTTGACTACATGCCTATAGGATAATTAGGTTACAAGAGGCTGGGGTGGGCTACGGGGCATCATACTGTGACCCGCATGTGACCCTCGCCCAGCATTCAGGTGTCAGATCTTACACATCGATGCAAACATGAGGAGTTGTTTACAGTGTAGCATCATTTGAAATTGAGAAATATTAAACAGGTGATTGTGGCAAACATTACAAGGGGTGTATGTTTGCTTTGGATATGTTTGCATGCAAATTGCAAGTGAAGTTGTGAGTACTGTTTACATATTAATTACTGAGATAGCAAGCCCCTGTGGAATGTATGTCTGCAGCTCCACTACCCCAGCCTCCAAGGCCTGGTCTGCAGATAGGCTTGAGACAGAAGGGGGGTCGGTAATTAGGTAGAGGGCAGCTATTAAAGATAATACCGTATTTATAGTCTCACAGAATTAAGCCAGGTCTCTTTGGCCTTAAAGTAACTTTAGAAGCTTGTTTCAGATTTCCTATCTGTACTTGATCAAAACCTACAACCCTAAAGTATCTTGGCCTTTTAAGGCAAAAAAAATATCTATATATTCATAGTGAATAATACTTTCACCCAAATTTTATACATATATATCTCAATTATCAATATATTTGATCATGTTAAAAACAAAACAATAAATTACCTCTATCCTAATTTTTGGAGAGCAAGCAGGTATTCAAATGAATGATCAGAAACTCAAAAAAAAAAATCCCACATGTAGCTGTTGTGCCAACCCTTCTGACACTCTTTATGAAAAGTAAAAAATAAATCTTCCTCATTTTTGCCTTTAGGACACAGTCATGGTGGAAGCGGGACTGACGACCACCAGAAGTTGAAGGAAAGTCCAAGGCATTCCATCGCTAATGGAGACGTCCAGAATGCCATGTCGGAGGAACGGGAGAAGCTGGATGAGGATGAGCTCGATCTGGATGACATAGAAATCAAACCCAAAATCACAATACGTAAGGGCTTTAATCCTACAGTTGTGTTTAAGATGACTTGAAGCAAAGAAGCCGTTAAGTTTAGCAAGATGGCCACTTAAAGTCACTCATTTAACGACCAACTCTCAACTCCATTTTCAAAAAAAAAAATTAATAAATAAATAATTCAACTCCATTTTCAGGTTTGACTAAATAGCCCAGAATCATGATTGCTATTATAGTTTTAAAAAGTATGAAGGGTTTTGTGGCAAATTGAAAACATCCAGTGTATATGTCTGGTTCACAGAGAACCAACTCGTGAGTTTGGTCTATGTCTTATATTTTGTAGAAAACAGCAGTGCCCAGCTGAACATGAGGGGGGTGTTTCTACATGTTCTGGGTGATGCATTGGGGTCCGTCATCGTCATTATCAGTGCACTTATCATCAAGTTTGTAGATGCAGAATGGAAATATAAAGTAGATCCTGCCATGAGGTAAATGCACTTTTTAAACAATTGCATATCACTACTGTTTGACCTGTGCTGCCTTCTATATAAAGCTACGTAAACAATTTTAACATGTATACCACTTTGGTTTTTATTGAGAAATGGTAATATTTAATGGAGACTTATTTTTGATTATGTAGGAAGATTGTTCATCAAAAATAAGGAAACTGAGAGTCATTAAGTTTTGAAGCAGAGAACTCAAATAAAATTTCTTTAATCCCCCCTCCCCCCCCCCAAAAAAAATGTCACAGAATATATGTAAATTTTCTCTAAATTATCCTCATGCATTCAGAAAGCCACACATGTTCACTTATTCCATATTCAAAAGCAAATATTAAATGATATTAAATGTAAGATTCAGTGGATAAATGATATTAATCGATTCACATTCTATGTTTTTGCAGTATAGCATTGGTGTTCATCATATTATCAACAACTATACCTTTATGTAAGTAAACAGTTTATTTATTTCTCTTGATCTCCACTGAGCATGTTCAGGATCTTATTTCAGTTGTGCATATTGCATGACCTTTTCTGGAAAGTGGTTATAAATATTTATTTGGGCTAATGACATTATGTTTGTCCAATGTCTAGGTATGATTGAGGGCTTATTGGGTCTGATATGTGAAAATATATATGCTTCTGGTGATTAATTTTAAGTAACTAGAGGAGAAATAAATATATGTTTAAATCAAAATACATATGCACATGGCCTCTGAAAATTAGTCAAATAGTTCATCCAAATAGTGTAACTCATATTATAATGCTTGGAATAGATGATATGTTTTCATGATAAAATCGGAAGAGAAATCAGTAAACCTATTGTGGCATGGCAGCTTGTGGTACAGCAATATGCAAATGACATCCAACAAGATCATCCAGACTATTTTAAGCACACTTATAAGATAAAACAAAGATTATGCCTTGCTAAGCGGGATAGGGATGTGCATGGTTGCTGAAGAATCTTTAATATTTGTAAATAAAAAAGGTACAAAGTACACAATAACAGACAAACATGTTTATACCATAAAATCAAGACACACATTACTAGTTAATGGAGAAATATAAGTTACACTTGAGTACTTGGAAATTTATTTTAGTTACCAAATATTACAAAACGGATGTACACTTACCAAAATGGATACAATACACTATGAAAGATTTTTTTTCAAAATGATACATTGTCTTGCATAATAAAATTTATCACTCATCAATTTTGCCTGCATTCCGATATACATTGATTTAATAGATTTGTCCTACAAACAGTCCTGAGATAGGTTCAAGTGACAGATTATGTTTACAGTAAACAGAGGACGTTCACCTGTAAACCGTAGACATGTGTAACTTTTGCATGATCTGTTTTCTTTTTTTATTGCTTATTTATGATGATTTGATATTTCATAGACTGCTAATGTCTTCATTCTGTCTTTTCTTTAATCAAATGTGTATGATACTCTGAAAACAATTAAAATTAAACACTTAAAATCATTTCCTATGCATTACAAAAGGCAAGGATTTAATATAGTTTCCTGTCAGTGTCGTATATATTTATTTGTTAAGTGAGAGATAATAGGACACTGGATAAAACAATCTTTATCTTGTGTGTCTAGGTCTACTGTTTCTCTTAGTGAGATGGGAATGTACGGCAACATAACACATACTCAGAATATCTGATTCTTCCTATCACTTTCTTATGATGGACCAAGTCTAATTGCTTTTATCTCTGCCCTGCATCATAGATGACCATCTTAACTATCTCACTGAACAGAAGAAATAATTCATGATTCTTGGGCTGTTTGTATTCTGGTGCCAAATTCGGCTTGAAAGTAGGATTGTAGTTTTGATACTGGTTTATATCCCCAGAATAATGTCAATATACATTTAAACCCAAATCCAACCTTGTTTTGAAATACAAATCCTACTAGCAGGTACCATGCTCTGTGAACCGTGGATTTCATAGTGCTCATAGTAAAAAAATGTCCTCCTCTATTCAATCTATTTCTGTCTGTACAAATTTAGTTGAAGTTGATATCCCGTTTCAAGCAATACAGGAAAAACCCTTACATGATCATGAAAGAAACTTATCAGTGAAGGGGCTAATTTTTACTGCTCTGCAAACAAAATATTCACATCTGGATGCACGCAATTCCTCTTTCAGGATCTGAATTACCCTGTTGAGATAGCTCTTTATTGCACATGTGCAAAAGAGCAGCCAAACAATCCTCTTACCTTAGCTTTTTTTGGTAATGAATGACTGATGTTGTACAGGTTGTTATTTCTTTCTAGCCAGTCATCTTTCTGGGTCATTGAGTCAATGAGTGCAGTCAGGTATTGAAATTCTTGGCTTTGATATATTGAACCTTTGGACAATGTTAGGGGTAGCTTGGTCCTAGGAGAACAAATGAGCACCATAAAGGATGAAGATAAAGGTGAGAACAGTGCTGACCTCTAGTTAACCTCACCTGGCAACGCACTCACATTTACCATCCAAATTACACTGGCAACTGATAAGTATGAAGCGCAAGAACGGGGCAATATGGGATTGTTTAATGTCCCCTGAGCGTGTCCATTCAATTCCTTTGCGACTTAGCAGCAGTACATATTTCAACTTATCATATGAATACTCCTTTCTGAGTTTGACATCAAAATTACTTTTTCATTCTCGTTTAACAAATGTCCAGTCCAGTATAAAAGGTATCATGTAATTTCAATAGGTTAAAGACACCCGCTGTCAAAAGTTTGTACTTAGAGCTCAGTAAATATAATCACCTACTTTGTGTGCTTTGCCTTCACAAGAAAATGTTGACTTGTTGATACTGGGGTGATAGGAAGTTTTTGGCTGCCAATTTGACATGGCTTTAACATATTTTGTCAGATGTGCAAATATCACTAGAATACGGGAAACAGGTTATGTGTATAGTTATGATCTGATGTGATCTTACTAAGTACAATCTGCCAAAAGCTAGGCAAAGTAATATTCACCTGTGGCTGGTATCTTGGGAACAAAAAGGCAACAGATTAAGTTTTTCTTTTTTTGTTTTTGATTTTGTTTTTTTCTTCAAATTTATGCATTTTATCACAGATATGCGATTTTTTTCCAAAAAGTAAAAGGAGATTTATGCATTTTATCACAGATATGCAATTTTTTCCATAAAGTAAAAGGAGATTTATGCATTTTATCACAGATATGCGATTTTTTTCCATAAAGTAAAAGGAGATAAGAAACTTCAAGAAATATATGTATGTGAAACAGATAATGTGCAGATATTGATATGTTCATAGTGAAGACCCATCCCATGTTCATCTATGGCCAATAGTTAGCCAGCTTTCATTGCTGTCTTGATAAATTATATGAAGCAAAAATAATGAAAAGACAATGTGCACATCCAGACACGCTGAAATGAAGAGACTCGTGCTGACAACAAAGAAACCAATTACTGTCAAGAAGAGACTGACACTGGGTCACTGGGTCAGTGATCAAAGAGCGTCTCCAGAGCTACCTCATGATGTGGAGTCTGGTCTCAATTGTAGAATTTCTGTTAGTGATTATCTTGGTAATTTGGAAATAAATATTGTTTTGCATATATATTTAAATGTTGATCAAAGAGACTGATGATGAATGTTGACATTAATGACTTCAGTTCTATAAATGTGAGAATGGTGTGATATGGTATCCCCTAAGCTTGACATCAGTTCTATAAATGTGAGAATGGTGTGAGAATATAAGGGCAGATTTTGCTAGGATCATTGGAATGTATGAATTCATTGTCATATTACTGGACAGCATTAGTTAGTTTCTAATGCAGATAATTTGTGTGCAATCTTGATCTTTTTTATGATGAAAACTATTTCAAATGCATATAAGGCCATCCATTGTGTATATTATCATTATAGGTCAGAAGCAGAAGTGAGGACAGGTAAAAATATATATTTTTTCACCCGTCTCACGAGCATTGAACAATGATGAGGCAAATTAGGCCAAATCAGGCCACATATTAGTCATGTATGATCAAATAGGTTTCTGGAACAGCTGAGCGTGACCGAATGGATTCATGCAAGTCATTTGTGATCAAATGGAGTCATTCAAGGCTCATATGTGACCTTATAACATTTTTGTGTGTTATAATAGATATTATCATCGGAACTTTGACACCTTTTATACAGAGTAGATGTGTCAAAATTATGTAATAAAAGATTGCCAATGTTTAATGTTAATGTTAATTAAAAGAGATCTATATCAAGGCTTTGGAAAATGAGAAATTTGCTATTATTTGTGAAATATGCTTGAGGTGAAAAATGGGAAAACTGGTCGGGTGTGTTAACTGTTCAGTGCAGTTATGACCCATATGAAGGAATGGCCTTTAAATACATACCCACTTTGTTGAACAACTTGAGGTTTATGAAAAGGTCAGTAGGTCAAGTCCCAATTTAGATCTTTCAATTGAAAACATCTGTCAAAGCCGATTGCCATATTCTAATACTTAAATCCTTCACAAAAATGGTTTGATGCCAACAAATGATTTTATGTGTTCAACAAAATTGGAAAGTTAGAGATCAAGATTCTTTTTTATTGCAATGATTCACAAATTGAATCATAATTTATAATCACTGGCCTATTTAATTAATTGATATTATGGATGTTATCAGTGTGACATATATGTGCAGGGTTTCTCAGTGGGAAGTGGATATGTACACATTTGTGCCTCCTTTGCTCAACACTTCATCAATTTTAAATTCACTGCTCGGATTCCTACTGATGTCAAGTCTTCTTTATAAAGCCTCAAATTTAGTCGAATATAAAAGGCGAAGGGAGAAAAGTGCCCAAAATAGGTGATGTATTGCGATGCATGTGACCCTAAATTTGTGCAGCCGGGATAGCTCTTTCACCACATTTTATCAACCGCCCATTTATCGCACTGGCTTTCAAAGATTGTGAAAACGGGTAAATAAATGTAAAATTACACTTCAGCATGAGCCTCAAAAACCTCGACAAGAAACAGTGGGGGTGATATTGTACAAGCAGGTCTTCATTTAGAACTAGAAGTATTCATATTGAGTGCCATGCGGCCAAATCAGAGAAAGTATTCATGAGGCTTGGTGGCAGTGGGAACGACTCGCTTATTTGTTTAAAATTGTAGAATAAAAGAAGGTATAATTTAGCCTTGACACTGCAGAGAAATTATATGTCCAACTGCTGCTACCAGTATCATTAAGTACAAGCTAGAATGGCAATTTGTTTTAAAAAACAAGAAAATGACATGGCATTGGGGTTTTTTTTTTAGGACATCGAGTGGATCTCAGCCATGACTGTGTTAAACTAACCATGCACACATTGCACATTGTCAAATGAGATATTTTGATTTTTTTCTATGATAACTGTTTTTGCGGATTTTGTTGATTAAGGTGTTCTATGATGATAACCATTATAACCACTAGAGAGTTTGTTACATACTATCTGTTTTATTGTGATAAGATAAACTTTGTCAAATATCTTAACCGAGTTTCAGAGTCCTGCACCAAAGGACCCAGGTAGCATATAAAAGGTGTTGTGGGTCAATCAAGTAACAAATTGTTGAGAAAGATAAGATTGCCATGAATTAAATATCTTTTTAAGTCAGTCCTACTGACTTAAAATGCTCTGTATCTCCCTCACAATGCTCTGTATCTCCCTCACAATGCTCTGATCTCCCTCACAATGCTCTCTATCTCCCTCACAATGCTCTATATCTCCCTCACAATGCTCTCTATCTCCCTCACAATGCTCTGTATCTCCCTCACAGTGCCATGTATCTCCCTCACAATGCTCTGATCTCCCTCACAGTGCCCTGTATCTCCCTCACAATGCTCTGATCTCCCTCACAATGCCCTGTATCTCCCTCACAATGCCCTGTATCTCCCTCACAATGCTCTGATCTCCCTCACAATGTTCTGTATCTCCCTCACAATGCTCTGTATCTCCCTCACAATGCTCTGTATCTCCCTCACAATGTTCTGTATCTCCCTCACAATGCTCTGATCTCCCTCACAGTGCTCTGTATCACCCTCACAATTCTCTGTATCACCCTCACAATGTTTTGTATCTCCCGCACAATATTTTGTGTCTTTCTTACCATTGTGTTTTTTTATTGCAGTAAAAGAGTCTGCCTTAATTCTGCTACAAACAGTACCCACCCACATACAGGTCCGGGACCTCCAGGAAAAACTTATACAAAATGTAAGTGAATAATATATTACATTGATTCAGAGTGACTGATATATACACATGACATGGTTTTTAGCTATGTATAGCATAGCTTCTACAGTGAGAGGGAGAAATTTTCTGTCATTCTGTCTCCATCAACTTTGATTTTCTTGAATTTACCTGTTTACCACCAGATGTCACTACATACTGTCCACCAGGTGTCACTGACTCAATTAAAGTTGATTGCCTTGAGGAAAGTCATGCCCCCTAATGACCAATTTTGATTCATGCCAAAAAAACTCACAGATAATGTGCACTTCTATTATGAAGAAAACATATTCGGTCACGCCATACCAAAAAGGGGTAAAATAAAAGTTTTAGTAATATCCCATTGTGGGAAAATTTTTCCCATTACTTTTTAACATAATGGGGGCACTTTTTCATATATGAAAAATTTCCCATCCTAATCACTTAAAGAGTGTATGATTTGACATTGCCTGTGAGTTGTGTGGGACTGGCCTGTTGTATTTGAATCTTATGATGCTGCCATCTGCTGGCTTTCAGCACTGCAAGTTGCTCAAAGTCCAGCAGTGCTTATACTTTTAAACCGATTGATAGATGTTCATTTTACATTATGTATAGACGAGCTCAATGCCCGTTTTGTTGTCTGTTATCCCAAGATTAAGATTGCATTGTGATGTTGCAGGTGGAAGGTGTCATAGCTGTTCATGAATTCCATATTTGGCAGTTGGCCGGAAATCGCATCATCGCCTCTGCTCATATACACTGTCAAAACCTCAGGGACTACATGCATATTGCAGAGAGTGTCAAGAACTTCTTCCATAACGAGGGAATACATTCCACCACCATACAACCAGAGTTCATAGAAGTAGGTGCCACACATTATATCTTTGGGGGTGGGGCTAAAAAAAGTTCAAAACTGCTAATTTAGTTCCAGGGCCCAACATTTAGAACAAGTAAAGCTTAATCGATGAAATACATGGTAAATTCGTGCGACCATGCTTAATGTCTGATATTTAGAGGATTGAGTCTTACTTCATGTTCATTTATTTAGCATAAAACTTCACAATTAGCGGGTGTATTTATTCTGTTTTGCTATAAACGCGGTTATAATAGCATGAGCCACGTCAGCTTTCAGAATGGCTTAGCATGTGCAAGGCAGTTCCAAATAGTAGTATAATTACATCACACATACATGTACAGCAATTCCCAGGAAGCGTATGCCAAATGTATTTTGAAAAACCTGTTCTGCCCCAAGAATGATGTTTGGACATAGGACCATAAATCTTGCCCACAGAAAAAAAATGTTACCATATTTGTCCATGCAAGGCTCCCTGTACAACAATGCACATGATATTTTGTGATTATCATGGTCAAATTTAAACATAAATATGTAAAATAGATCCAGTCTCTTGTCCATTCATAAAGGGATATGTGTATATGTAAAATATATGTAAAATATATGGTGGTCTGGCTTCAGGTGGATTTTGTGTTTTATAACCCTCACCGTAGAAGTGGACAGAGTGCATTGTTTGTGCATGGGGATATAACATGTGGGCCCCACTGGCCCTCTATATTATACCACATGACCAGCTACCACATAAATACAATTATTTCGTATTTCCAAATATTTTAACATTTCCGGCAAAGAAAAAAAAAGACTCAAATCAAGACCTACAAATCATTGAAAATCGTATTTATTTTGTGTAAGCACTCCACCCACAGTTTTGCACTGGACTCGTTCGTTCCGCTCACAGCATGTGGCATGGATCTATGTTGCATTTTCAGTTACAGATTTTTTTCTTACAAGAACTTTTTTGGCGTGTTTCTTCCTGAATGTTGCTATATACATTTCCTGGTTCAGGTATGTGTTTTTTTTGTGATAGTATATATAGATATACTGCTTTACATACGTACATATATATTTTTTAAATAGTTTTAAGCGTAGACAGTTTATGGTGGAATAATTAAAAACTAGATATGAATAAAATGGTTAAGGTTTTTTATGTGCTATCTTGATCTAAAATACTGATGTATATATACAGCACATATGTATTGGCTGCCTTAAAGATATATACATAATGAAACGTTCCAAATTATAAAAATCTGATGTATGCACACACATAATTACTCACCGGCACATATAAGCACATGACATTAAAAACCCACTCACACAAGAAAAAAATCCCACCAGTTATCAAAATTTGTGTCTTCAGTGTTCACAATGCATTAATATAATTAGTTCCTTTTTTAAAGACGTTTGTTTTTTGTTTTCATATGCAAAAGTGCCTTAATTTTGAACAGCAATACTTTGTGGACACTTGATACATGATTGAACAGAACCAGCACATAAACTTTGAGAGATGAGGGAACTAACACATGTGATATAGGGGTACTGGTATGAGACACGAGGGAACTAACACATGTGATATAGGGGAACTGGTATTAGACATGAGGGAACTAACATGTCATATAGGGGAACTGGTGTGAGAGATGAGGGAACTAGTTCACATGATATAGGAGAACTGGTGTGAGAGATGAGGGAACTAGTTCACATGATATAGGGGTACTGGTATGAGACACGAGGGAACTAACACATGTGATATAGGGGTACTGGTATGAGACACGAGGGAACTAACACATGTGATATAGGGGTACTGGTATGAGACACGAGGGAACTAACATGTCATATAGGGGAACTGGTGTGAGAGATGAGGGAACTAACATGTCATATAGGGGAACTGGTGTGAGAGATGAGGGAACTAGTTCACATGATATAGGAGAACTGGTGTGAGACATGAGGGAACCAGTACATGTGATATAGGGGAACTGGTATGAAACACGAGAGAGTCAGCACATGTAATATAGGGGAACTGGTATGAGACACAAGGGAGCCAACACATGTGATAAATGGGAACTAGTATTAGAGATGAGGGAACTAACACATGTCATATAGGGGAACTGGTATGAGACACGAGGGAACTAACACATGTGATATAGGGGAACTGGTATGAGACACGAGGGAACTAACACATGTGATATAGGGGAACTGGTATGAGACATGAGGGAACTAGCACATGTCATATAGGGGAACTGGTATGAGACATGAGGGAACCAGCACATGTCATATAGGGGAACTGGTATGAGACATGAGGGAACCAGCACATGTCATATAGGGGAACTGGTATGAGACATGAGGGAACCAGCACATGTCATATAGGGGAACTGGTATGAGACATGAGGGAACCAGCACATGTCATATAGGGGAACTGGTATGAGACATGAGGGAACCACCAGCACATGTGATATAGGGAAACTGGTATGAGACACAAGGGAACCAGCACATGTGATATAGGGGAACTGGTATGAGACATGAAGGAACCAGCACATGTCATATAGGGGAACTGGTATGAGACATGAGGGAACTAACACATGTGATATAGGGGTACTGGTATGAGACACAAGGGAACTAACACATGTGATATAGGGGTACTGGTATGAGACATGAGGGAACTAACACATGTCATACAGGGGAACTGGTATGAGACATGAGGGAACCAGCACATGTGATATAGGGGAACTGGTATGAGACATGAGGGAACTAACACACGTGATATATGGGAACTGGTATGAGACACAAGGGAACTAACACATGTCATATAGGGGAACTGGTATGAGACATGAGGGAACCACCACATGTCATATAGGGGAACTAGTGTGAAAGACGAGTGAACCAGTACACGTGATATAAGGGCTCCCAGGCCTTGACATAAAGAGATAAATGCTGGTTTCCCAGTTGGGCCACCTGAGCATGAGAAGTGATGGCTGAAGTTTAATAGGATGTGTGATATATTGTACATAGGACTGTACATTCGGCTGAATAATGACTAGTGTCTGACTGGGGGTTACTTGTCCCAATCAAAAGTCGTGGTATGAGACAAATATCTATCAAGGATTAAAATAATAAAATTAAGATAGTTTGGGCCACTAAAAAAACAAAAATATGGTTGTCCAACTGGGCCACTTCCTCAGAGCATTCACTGGCCCAAACCAAGGCCTGGGTTCCAATATGTGACATGAGTGACAATTGAATACTGTTTCTATTTCAGTTGATTTCAACTATTTGAGATACAGGCTCCAAAGTTTTTCACCACACATTTGACAAATAAAGGCCCACTTTTGATGTTCTCATAAATGACAAATTTCAAAATGTCACAAACTACTTTTGCTAAATCTTAACACTTGCTTTAAGCTCCCAAATAACAGAGTGCCAACCTACTGACCTGCTTTGGAATTCTGAGAGCTAAATATAGCTAATGAATAAGCAGAATCAAGTGGTAAAACGTTGCAGGCTTTGGAAGATGGGCTGTTTATTTTATAAGTACTGTCCTACTGACCTACTTTTGAATAAAAAAAATGCTAAAATGCCATCTGACAAAGAAATACCACATGATGAACTGCTGTCGATTGAGGAAGGTTATCTGTGTTCATAATTATAAATACAGAGTACAGGTTTCAAATGATTACATGTAATTTTAAGACATTATAAGTGATGTCTTAGCTAGAGATATAAATGCACTTGTGGTGCCATCTGGTGTTGCATAGCTGCTTTACTAGTTATGGTATTAAGCCCAGTTTTAATATATTAAGATAGGCTACAGAGTAAGGTCTCAATTAGTTGGTGGTGGTTCTGAGCAACATATTTTTTCGCTTTAGCACTCAAGTGTAGAATATCAAATGTTGTAATTATGAGATGTAAAATATTTTATGTTGATAGAACGTACAAACTTTTTTTTAACATTTCTGATATTGGTCCAATTTTTGTTTGAGAAAATATCAGGTGTTTTTTTTTATTATTAATATTAATATTACATTTTTCATTTTCAGCATGAGGAGCCTGCACGTGACTGTGTACTCGAGTGTGGTCCAGACAAGCAGTGCTTCCCGGATACCTGCTGCGGGACCAAGCAGCCCAAAGGTTCACCCCCGACCGTCATAGATGGCCCGCCCGTGTGCCGCCAGCGCATCAACGGCAGCATGCACAACCTCAACACCTCCACCAACACTCTCAACGGCATCAACTCAGACAACAGGCTGCCACCAGCTGCTAGCCTCTGAGTAAAAGTCTACCAGTCAGCTTTTTTTGGTGATGATTTTCCCAGATGAACTACTGACAAACAGACATATCTTTATGAAGGAAAGTCACATTCCATACAATGTAATGAAATATCAATTATTGCAAGGAATAGTGATCAGAAAGGTGTGGAAATTTATTAGAATTTTATAGAAAACTAGGTCATGGACTCGGCATGAGTGTCAAAGACATAGAATAAACCTCCGAGGGGTCCAGGGACACAAATGTCAAAAGAAATCATCTGGTGCAAGATTTGAGGAGCATATAATATGCATACTTACCGGTAACTCTGATCTCACTCATTGTGACCATTTAATGATGATGAATTTATCCTTATTTACAAGCTAAAAAAGAGAATTTATCTTAAACTACGGGGACCAAGCATTTGATATTTTATTTTTTACCCGAAACCTTATTATTGCCATAAAAATTCTTTCCCCAAGCCCTGTTTGTCACAAGGTGGTGTGATAGTTCTGACATTGTGCTGGTGAAACCAGAATTGAATGTGTGTATGTGTAAAAGAAAAATGGCATTAATATTACAAAAACAAATACATTTTTAAGATTTGAGATTTTCATTGTGATGAGATTCAGTGGATTTTGCATCTAAAATTGGACACAGTTTGTGGAAAATTTTGCGCAAGTTTGTAATTTTGTCAAGCTTCTTGGTGGAAATTATTTCTATTAATGTATTCTTAGCTGAGATATTTATAGAAAAAAAACCAAAACAACCCCTATAACTGAGACAGAGTTGGTATTATTAGCCATTTTCGGATAAAGTCTGACTAAAATTTGTGCAATAAGTTTCAGGGGCATGTGGCATTTCACACTTATCTCCTTGCTATTATCAAATAACTTGCCCCCTGCTCCATCTTGTATATTGCCAGTGCATTTCATAGTGGGTTATTAAACAGTCATTGTGTGATTCACACCTTTAATGTGATAATGCATCATCTCAGTCAAAGTGTAAAATAATGGAAAATCCTGATCTCATTCATGTTTGAATAATTACCCATTTGCTTGCTTTTCTAATGCTTTATGATATCATAAAGGTCAATTGGATGACTAATAACCTTTGGCTAGAGAAAACACTGAAAATTTGAAAAAATAAAAATAAAAAATTAATCATTAAATTATCAAATTTTTTTGTAGATTAGCAGGTATGATAGGATTTTATATAGAATCAAATCAGAATGTAGCTTCATATACAGGCGTAGAGTGTTATCCTGCACAGCCCCTAGGAGATTGTTGTCTGTCCATTATACACTATTATAAATATCCACATCACAATTTTTCTACTAACTGTTTAAAAAAAAATACATGGAATTTAATAGAATTCTTAATTTGGATGGGTGATCCTTGCCAGTTTTCAATATTGGCCCAGGATAATGTTTATCATGTACAATGAGCACAGTTTACTCGGAATTGGGGCAAGAATTAGTTCCATGATGATTGGCCTTCATCAATTTTAAGGTCATCACGCATGATTTTTAAGGTGATTGGCATGACCCTATTTATCAAAGATTTTAAAAGCTGGAGAAGTATTAGTTTTAATGTTATTGGTCAAAATAATTGCCCATGTCTCGACTCCTGTGATTGGTCAGTGAAACATGTGTGAGTGGCGCACATAGTATTATTAAGATAAGTAAGGATCAATTGCAGGGAGATATATATATATATACATATATATATCCCCCCTTGCAATTCACCCGTACTTATCAGAGATAGTCAATCATTTTCCTTCCTCTACATTCATTGCTCAAATTTGCCTACTAATTGCACTTATTTCCTTTGCCTCTTGATTAGGCCAGAAGTAAATAGTTACAATATCTACTCTGGATGAGGTACTGGAAGTTTACCTTCAATTTAGACCATATGCATCTGGTCAACAGCAATTTTTGATTGGAGTCATTTAATTTTCTATGCGGTGCTGCCCTCAGGTGGCAATATCAAACTAGAGTGATGGATCCCATCCTTATTCCTTGCTACACAGCGTACCATAGTCTCCTTATTGTTGCTTGTATGCAAATATTCTAAAAGCTACCATGTCCAAACTGAAAGACCTATTGACCTACATTTGAACCATCAGTGCTTGGCGGTTACTTGTGGTTTTGAAAGGTGTGAAAATCCCTGATGAGACAAATTTTAAAAATCACTGGTAGAAATTACGTCACCTTCCAATTTCATGTCCAGTATGTCTGTCTAAATTTCATTTTCTTTTATATTTAATACTGGTACCTATATGATTATGATGTGCATGAAGGGAGGAATCTATCTGTTTATTCATAAAAACTTTGGGTTTTTCATATTCCTTGTGAAGACAATCATAGGGCAATGAAGGCAGAGGAAGGTAGAGAATCTGTGTAGTCTGACAGTATTCCTGATTTCACAAAGTTGAAGTGGAACAACCATGTCAAGGTGACGTGTTTGTTTGCCATCTACCCCACAAAGTATTCTTGAAAC
Organism: Amphiduros pacificus; assembly: GCA_949316495.1. Lineage (NCBI taxonomy): Eukaryota > Metazoa > Annelida > Polychaeta > Phyllodocida > Hesionidae > Amphiduros > Amphiduros pacificus. The sequence goes on along the minus strand of OX439003.1, from coordinate 12,465,638 downwards.
AGGACTACCAACATTTGCTATTGTTACAGATATTTATTTATTCCACTGAGGAAATTATACAGACATTGAGAGATCTTGGTTAGTTGTAACCATCTTGTTTTTGATAAAAAAAAATCTCTTGTGTTTCTATATAAAAATAGGAAGCTTTTGTTTAATGTGATTTATGGGTTTGCTTTTGATTTAATGTTTTAGAATGTTAAGGTTAGGAACTAGAATCTCAAAATTTGATATTCATGTACTTGATTTTTATTATTATTATTTTATTTGTCCAGAAAAAAAAAATGATGTTCCCAAATAATATATTTGTTGATGTTGTCCTTATGAGACAAATGCTATTATTGGAATTTAGAATTTAATTCTGACTTCAGTGTGTTTCTAACTTAAGAGTTTGATTTTATTCTTGTGTATTTGTTGTATTTTGTGACCTACCATAAAAAATTGGGCAACTACCGGTCACTTCTTGAACCATTTTTTAAGCAAAAGTCACAGTGGCGCCCTCATATGCCCCAATGTCTGCTCCTTGAAGCGACTTGCTACCACGGCATCACAGTGGCACCCTCATATGCCCCAATGTCTGCTCCTAGAAGCGACTTGCCACCACTGCATCACAGTGGCGCCCTCATATGCCCCAATGTCTGCTCCTTGAAGCGACTTGCTACCACGGCATCACAGTGGCGCCCTCATATGCCCCAATGTCTGCTCCTAGAAGCGACTTGCCACCATGGCATCACAGTGGCGCCCTCATATGCCCCAATGTCTGCTCCTAGAAGCGACTTGCCACCACGGCATCACAGTGGCACCCTCATATGCCCCAATGTCTGCTCCTAGAAGCGACTTGCCACCACGGCATCACAGTGGCGCCCTCATATGCCCCAATGTCTGCTCCTAGAAGCGACTTGCCACCACTGCATCACAGTGGCGCCCTCATATGCCCCAATGTCTGCTCCTAGAAGCGACTTGCCACCATGGCATCACAGTGGCGCCCTCATATGCCCCAATGTCTGCTCCTAGAAGCGACTTGCCACCACGGCATCACAGTGGCACCCTCATATGCCCCAATGTCTGCTCCTAGAAGCGACTTGCCACCACGGCATCACAGTGGCGCCCTCATATGCCCCAATGTCTGCTCCTAGAAGCGACTTGCCACCACTGCATCACAGTGGCGCCCTCATATGCCCCAATGTCTGCTCCTTGAAGCGACTTGCTACCACGGCATCACAGTGGCACCCTCATATGCCCCAATGTCTGCTCCTAGAAGCGACTTGCCACCACGGCATCAACAGTGGCGCCCTCATATGCCCCAATGTCTGCTCCTAGAAGCGACTTGCCACCACGGCATCACAGTGGCGCCCTCATATGCCCCAATGTCTGCTCCTAGAAGCGACTTGCCACCACGGCATCACAGTGGCGCCCTCATATGCCCCAATGTCTGCTCCTAGAAGCGACTTGCCACCACTGCATCACAGTGGCGCCCTCATATGCCCCAATGTCTGCTCCTTGAAGCGACTTGCTACCACGGCATCACAGTGGCGCCCTCATATGCCCCAATGTCTGCTCCTAGAAGCGACTTGCCACCACGGCATCAACAGTGGCGCCCTCATATGCCCCAATGTCTGCTCCTAGAAGCGACTTGGCATCACAGTGGCGCCCTCATATGCCCCAATATCGGCTCCTAGAAGCGACTTGCCACCATGGCATCACAGTGGCGCCCTCATATGCCCCAATGTCTGCTCCTAGAAGCGACTTGCCACCACGGCATCACAGTGGCGCCCTCATATGCCCCAATGTCTGCTCCTTGAAGCGACTTGCTACCACGGCATCACAGTGGCGCCCTCATATGCCCCAATGTCTGCTCCTAGAAGCGACTTGCCACCACGGCATCACAGTGGCGCCCTCATATGCCCCAATGTCTGCTCCTAGAAGCGACTTGCCACCACGGCATCACAGTGGCACCCTCATATGCCCCAATGTCTGCTCCTAGAAGCGACTTGCCACCACGGCATCACAGTGGCGCCCTCATATGCCCCAATGTCTGCTCCTAGAAGCGACTTGCCACCACTGCATCAACAGTGGCGCCCTCATATGCCCCAATGTCTGCTCCTAGAAGCGACTTGCCACCATGGCATCACAGTGGCGCCCTCATATGCCCCAATGTCTGCTCCTAGAAGCGACTTGCCACCACGGCATCACAGTGGCACCCTCATATGCCCCAATGTCTGCTCCTAGAAGCGACTTGCCACCACGGCATCACAGTGGCGCCCTCATATGCCCCAATGTCTGCTCCTAGAAGCGACTTGCCACCACTGCATCACAGTGGCGCCCTCATATGCCCCAATGTCTGCTCCTTGAAGCGACTTGCTACCACGGCATCACAGTGGCACCCTCATATGCCCCAATGTCTGCTCCTAGAAGCGACTTGCCACCACGGCATCAACAGTGGCGCCCTCATATGCCCCAATGTCTGCTCCTAGAAGCGACTTGCCACCACGGCATCACAGTGGCGCCCTCATATGCCCCAATGTCTGCTCCTAGAAGCGACTTGCCACCACGGCATCACAGTGGCGCCCTCATATGCCCCAATGTCTGCTCCTAGAAGCGACTTGCCACCACTGCATCACAGTGGCGCCCTCATATGCCCCAATGTCTGCTCCTTGAAGCGACTTGCTACCACGGCATCACAGTGGCACCCTCATATGCCCCAATGTCTGCTCCTAGAAGCGACTTGCCACCACTGCATCACAGTGGCGCCCTCATATGCCCCAATGTCTGCTCCTTGAAGCGACTTGCTACCACGGCATCACAGTGGCGCCCTCATATGCCCCAATGTCTGCTCCTAGAAGCGACTTGCCACCATGGCATCACAGTGGCGCCCTTATATGCCCCAATGTCTGCTCCTAGAAGCGACTTGCCACCACGGCATCACAGTGGCACCCTCATATGCCCCAATGTCTGCTCCTAGAAGCGACTTGCCACCACGGCATCACAGTGGCGCCCTCATATGCCCCAATGTCTGCTCCTAGAAGCGACTTGCCACCACTGCATCACAGTGGCGCCCTCATATGCCCCAATGTCTGCTCCTTGAAGCGACTTGCTACCACGGCATCACAGTGGCACCCTCATATGCCCCAATGTCTGCTCCTAGAAGCGACTTGCCACCACGGCATCACAGTGGCGCCCTCATATGCCCCAATGTCTGCTCCTTGAAGCGACTTGCTACCACGGCATCACAGTGGCGCCCTCATATGCCCCAATGTCTGCTCCTAGAAGCGACTTGGCATCACAGTGGCGCCCTCATATGCCCCAATGTCTGCTCCTAGAAGCGACTTGCCACCACGGCATCACAGTGGCGCCCTCATATGCCCCAATATCTGCTCCTAGAAGCGACTTGCCACCACGGCATCACAGTGGCGCCCTCATATGCCCCAATGTCTGCTCCTAGAAGCGACTTGCCACCACTGCATCACAGTGGCGCCCTCATATGCCCCAATGTCTGCTCCTTGAAGCGACTTGCTACCACGGCATCACAGTGGCGCCCTCATATGCCCCAATGTCTGCTCCTAGAAGCGACTTGCCACCACGGCATCAACAGTGGCGCCCTCATATGCCCCAATGTCTGCTCCTAGAAGCGACTTGGCATCACAGTGGCGCCCTCATATGCCCCAATATCGGCTCCTAGAAGCGACTTGCCACCATGGCATCACAGTGGCGCCCTCATATGCCCCAATGTCTGCTCCTAGAAGCGACTTGCCACCACGGCATCACAGTGGCGCCCTCATATGCCCCAATGTCTGCTCCTAGAAGCGACTTGCCACCACGGCATCAACAGTGGCGCCCTCATATGCCCCAATGTCTGCTCCTAGAAGCGACTTGCCACCACGGCATCAACAGTGGCGCCCTCATATGCCCCAATGTCTGCTCCTAGAAGTGACTTACTACCACGGCATCACAGTGGCGCCCTCATATGCCCAATGTCTGCTCCTAGAAGCGACTTGCCACCATGGCATCACAGTGGCGCCCTCATATGCCCCAATGTCTGCTCCTAGAAGCGACTTGCCACCACGGCATCACAGTGGCGCCCTCATATGCCCCAATGTCTGCTCCTAGAAGCGACTTGCCACCACGGCATCAACAGTGGCGCCCTCATATGCCCCAATGTCTGCTCCTAGAAGCGACTTGCCACCACGGCATCAACAGTGGCGCCCTCATATGCCCCAATGTCTGCTCCTAGAAGCGACTTGCCACCACGGCATCAACAGTGGCGCCCTCATATGCCCCAATGTCTGCAGGATAATCCAGCAATCTGGGTATAAGTTGGGGGCTTATGATTACCAATTCAATATTTATAGTTTCCATTTGTTGCCCCTCTTGAATGGTATTTTATATTTTAAATGGCATTCCAGTTTGTAAACATTTATGATGTGATTGAATTGATGCTCACATGCTCATATCTATGCAATATTGTGAAAGAACAAAATGGCATTGCTTGAAATAAAGGATATTGCTTTGGAATATTTTCAGGGAAATATATAAGAGAGTAGATTATTTTGTGTGACATAGATAGTGAATTATATATGCAGAAAAAAAAAAAAAAATAAAGCTAAGTGATTGGTTTATATTAGTATAAATTAGGTTTGAAATCTTATGTATATTTTATATGCAGGGTTGGGTCACATCTGTCCTTGTATATTTAGACAATGGTTTACTAGAGTAGAATCAGTACAACAGCTAAAAGGGTTACTAGTTCTAACACCTCCAGTCTGCTGTCATTTTGTTATCAACTTTATTAAATTGTCTATGGCCATGATCAATCATGGTTACAAGCAGTCATGCTCAATTCAAAATTGCTAAATATCGATACCTTTTGACAAAATGATATAATGATAAAGTGTTCTGAAGTGTCAAGCTCTGTGAAAGTAGTTGTACTTTGTTTGGAGCCTTATGGGGACCTGTCCAACATGTCTCACGAGCAAAATCTGCTGCAATCATAATCAGCAATGGTTTCTGCCACTTCTTGCTGTCGACGATTTCTTTTGAATGTTTTGTATAGACCTCTATTATATGTTGAATATTTGTATATTTGATGTACATATATATTGGTTAACATGTATTTATTATGTACAGTAATGAACTGTTATTTATATATATGCACTGACCAATGACATTGCTGAATTAGACATTGTGTATTAAATAGTATTTTCATGAAGATATTTAAGCTTTAGCTGTATGATATGTTCTTAAATTCTAAAATTATTGCTGCAAAATTGGATGGAGAAAATAAGGCCTCATGTGAAAGCTTATCCAAATTTGATGTATTATTCCAGCAGCCAATGGTCATTGAGACAGGTACTTCAGTATTGTAATATGATACATTGTAAATTAAGATTTTATCTTTGCTTTGTCTGTAGATTATTTTGTCTCAATATTTGATTGGTTTAAAGTCATATAATGACAAGTAATGGAATTGCTTTTTTTACATTAAAGTTCTGTTTGTAACATACAAAATAAAAATGCTGCCAAATATGTTAGTGTATTCATAGGAATTTTGATCTGGCAATATTCACCAGTTTTTACCCTTCAGTCAAACTTAGTCAAAGTGGATAACTTCCCAGTGATGAAGCTCAGTCAAGTGTCTGGAAATCAACTGGCCAATGTCAAATAAAGAAATGCTGGTGTATTGATCAGAATCTGCAGAAAATACATTGCCTTGGTCTAATATCTAAATAAAAGCTTTAACTATCATTTTGCCTGACTAATGCAGAGACGTGTCGTTATTGTTGGAACAGGGCAGATGTTTTGAAACTGAGCAGGCAACTATTCCAGTTTGGATCCCACGTTTTCCAGAAAATGACAACTCTTGTGCCAAAATTCAAGGGATGTTCTATCTGAATATGGTTCAGGAGGTAAAGTACCTTGCATAAAATCAAAGTCAGAGTCTACTGCTTAAGGCTTGCTTTGACAGCTTTGTGTTTGAAATGCTATTGGATCCGAGATTGCTCATAAAAGTTTTAGCTAAGGACCAAATGTCTTCAAATTTGCATAAGTAATGAATATGAATATACATGAAATGATGATTTACAAAATATATATTTTTTTAGGCATTTAAAATTTCAAAATAAAAATATAAGAGAAATTGCTGTTTATGTAAGATTTTACTTATTGGTCAGGAAAAAAACCTATCACAGACCTACCCATGTTTAGCACCATGCACCACATCAAACAACTGTGGCAGCTTTTGGTTCATTTTTTTCCTGGCCTAACATGTATTTTGGCTGTTTTCTGATTGGTTGAGATCCTTGCTTGCTGCTGATTTTGTCAGTACAGCTAGTTTGATGCTTCACCCATGTTGTTGAGACTTGTTAGAATGACAAAAAAAAGGAATGCTCTAATAAAGACATTTCATTTGAAATATACGATTAATTATACAAGACCATTAATGGCTGTAGAGTTGTGTAAAATCAAATAATAAAATTTTGACTGTTATTCGTCAGTATTTGCAAACCATTAAAGTTCAACGAAATATGATAATGAGCTATCATTTGAATGTTGAATTATTGTTTATTTATATTAAGACATTATTATTTTGCTTTTCCATGTGTAGCCTCCGTCCTCATCATGTGATGAGGAATCGGCACCAAGATGAAGGCTCCTGGATTTTTGTTGCAGATCAGCTCATTCCAAGCAATCTGTCCCAAAGTGAAATATGTTTTCATGTCATTTATTTTGTCAAAGAAATTTGTGATTTGAATAAAATATTTGTGAAATATTTGATTGATTTTTATGATTGTAGCTGCGCTGATTATGTCAGTAGGGTAAATGCAGTGAGGGGGGATTTCTTTTTTATTCTGTCTGCATTCTTACAAACTTTATCTTCGCTGAAAATGTTGGGTTGGTAAGATATAGAACCGTCGGGTGATGAACTCTATTTTCCATGATGATCAGTTAAAAAAAAAAAAAAAAAGATTTTTGAAAAAATACATTGGCAAAAATTTTTTCTTATAAACATGGATATCTGGAACATCCAGTGCCTCATTCTACTCATCTTAATATAGCCTCAACTTGCGACTATTGTAGGCATCATTTTGGCAACATTGACTGCTCTTGACCTTCAAAGCTGGTCAAACACAAGGAAATATTGTAAAAAGCAACACTCAGCACAACTCTGAGGCTTTGTCCGGGAGAATATTTGTTGAATATAACTTGCAACACAATAATTTTTCTGACATCTTTATTTCTACTTGTTTTATGTGTCACATCTCGTATATCTGATGTTCGAGATAAGTTTAATTTACAAATGGAATTACCCTAGTATGTTGTGGTCACCCATATCAACCAAACAAAACATTCTACTCGCCTCACAGACATGGACTGGCCATGTTCGAACATAAACACATCACATGAAACAATACATTCAAGAGTTCTATACACCCATCCAATAATACTGTCTGAAAATGTAAGCTGGTGATACCACGACAGTGAAATTAAGTAATGATCGTGGTGCTAAAAGTGTTAATCTTTTCGGCTTTGGTATAGAAACCAACAATTTGACATCCGTATCACAGTCGTAATAATAATAATGGGGAGTATACTGCTGTTGTCAGTGAGTATCACAATGGTGAGCTGTGATGCAGCCTTCAAACAACATAAAATACTCTGGCTACATCACTGCACATAGTGTGCCTGTTGTATGAGTAAGTGTCTCCAGCATACATCTCCCCACCCTCCCTGCAGCTCGCTCCTTAGGAGATGATTGCCATTATCTCATGAGATGATTGCCATTATCTCATGAGATGTTTGCCATTATCTCATGAGATGATTGCCATTTTCTCAGCAATGCTTGGTGTCGGTCACTTGCGTTATTATGCTTAGTGATATGTATTTTCCCTGCGTAGAGTGTAGAAGCCCTTGTATTTAGTAGGAGACTTCATCCCGCTTTCTGGATTTTGAATATTTGGGAGTGCCGGTTCTGGAACATGACAAAAGTAACTATTTTGACAAAGCCAATTATAAAATATACTAATAATTAACATAGGCTGATAGCCAATCTCCATGTTGTTTTTTCCCCATTGAAAATTATACACTGGAACTGTACAACTTTATCGGAACCAGAACTGTACAACTCCACTTTATTTAATCTTTGGTCGGAGAGATTGGCAGGGGACCCATGTTTTATAGAAGACCAACAATTTTAGATTTAATGCAAGGAGTCAAATTAATCCTACAAGCATGTAGTTATACTCACGGTATGTGCTTGGAGCATAATAAGCAGTGCTTTGCCATGGTTTGAAATCCCTCTTTTCAAATTCGTGTTGGACGACGCGTCCATAGCTGCTGACATCGTGTCGGTTCGCGGCGTAGCTCGGGGTGGATCGTCGCAACTGCGGTCCACCTCCCATAAAGTCGTCCAGCTCGGAACCGCCTCGCTTACGCTCAGTATCGTACTGTCTCACCAAACCTGTGCCATCAACAACAAAAGTATACATCTCATTAAAGATTAGTATGCAAGTAATTTACATATTATTTTATGTAAAAGTTATTTATGGTTGTTAATTTAAACAGAATGTAACTGTTTCCTTAGATTATTAATTGCTTTAAAGTGTAATTTTGAGGCCAAAAAGCAGTAAAAGACTTTTGCCATTTTCCGAGATAAGATATAAGCTTGGAGTATACTCCAAGATATAACCAACAAAGTGAGGGCCGCCGCAATATCAGCATTTGATATATGTTTAACCATTACAAATTTCCAAGAGGCCATGCAGGGGTAGATACACTCTCATCCCATCTAAACACATTTGACTTTAAAACAATACAATCTAAACACCTGTTTAGATATCTGGTACATATATGCGTTTTGTTTTGTTTTCTAAACACGTTGGGATGAGAGTGTAGTAGATAGTAAATATCTGACCGTCCACAAAGACGACTCTGCTGCCTCCGTGTCCCAGCACTTCCTTGATGTGCCGCCAGGTGCCGCCGATCCGCCCTTGTCTCTCACTACATACAAACATATCCTGATTATTGTTATATTCATAGTGAGATAAAACAAATGCCTCTTTCTGATCCACATTTTTTTCTATTTTGTTGTTGTTTTTATTACAGTGCAACTATAAATTATTGGGGTTTTTTAAAATTATTTTTTGCTGTGATTGATGGTCATACACATAGAAACTGGAATAACAAGAAAGTCTTTTAAATTTTTTATACAGTTTTTTTTTTGAAAATGATATTTATATTTTCTCATCATTTTGAAGTTGCCGTAAATGTACATGATCAGGGTACCAATGGAGATAAAATATTTCCCTAAATCAGGTTCTGAGATTTCCAATTCCAACCCAGCCTTCGCGGGTTAAAATTATGAAGATACTCAAATAAGTATGCAAATGCGCTGGTCATCTGTTATCTTTAGCCTGCTATTTTGATGTTCAGTTTGTGTTCTTGTGACTTGCAGTGTGCTTACCGTGGGGGTCCTGGGTTGGGGTATTTGTACGCTACGTTCTGTATGAGTTTGTTATAGCGATTGTAGAACTCGTCTGTGCGGGGATTGTCTGGCAGTGGTCTCTTGGGTCCTGTTCCAGGCTGCATATCACATGGGAAAATGATAAAAATACAAAAAAACAGAGGTCAGTCATTTCTACAAAGAAGATATTCCACGGATCTTAACAATTTTAATGAAAGATTAGCTGTTTTTGAAAATTCTTAAAGGCAGAATGAATTTAACTGACCGTTTTTAGTGTAATTTTTATGAAGAGCTTGACAATTCACATTTCTGAATGGGATAAACAGTTCCAGGGATTATATGTAGCTTTTGAATACAGACTGGAAATGTTGTTATCTGACATTGTTATGTTCCCATCTGCAGTACACACAGAAACATCCAGAGGGGACAGTTTGGACGTTGAAGTCTGACCGACACGTATATATGCCATTTGATATATTTTTGTAACAATTAATTATAGATAGAGTGATGAGCTCACTGTCATAGTTGTTTAAGAAAACCCGACTGTAACCTTGACCTTTGGCAGGGTCACTGATGCATGGACCAGGGATGTATTACTCACAAAGGAGGAAGGTTGCCTTTCACCTCCCGCAGGAATGGCGTCTACTATGTACTGCATTCTGTTCCATTCTGTATCACCAGAGGAAATTTCACTGCAAATAGTTGTACATGATAGGCTTGCTCACACCTTGGGCTGTTACAGTGAATGTTATAGCCACAGAGGATAGCTTTGTTCATACCTTAGGTTGTTACAATGAAGGTTATAACCACAGAGGATAGCTTTGTTCATACCTCAGGTTGTTACAGCGAAGGTTATAGCCACAGAGGATAGCTTTGTTCACACCCCAGGTTGTTACAATGAAAATTATAGCCACAGAAGATAGCTTTGTTCACACCTCAGGTTGTTACAATGAAGGTTATAACCACAGAGGATAGCTTTGTTCACACCTCAGGTTGTTACAATGAAGGTTATAACCACAGATGATAGCTTTGTTCACACCTCAGGTTGTTACAATGAAGGTTATAACCACAGATGATAGCTTTGTTCATACCTCAGGTTGTTACAATGAAGGTTATAGCCACAGATGATAGCTTTGTTAACACCTCAGGTTGTTACAGTGAAGGTTATAACCACAGATGATAGCCTTGCTCACTCCTTAGGCTATTGTAGTGGGGTTAAGACTACAGAGAATAGCTATGCACAAGCGTTGGGTTGTTTCAGTGAAGGCTTAAGCCACAGAGATTAGTAGGTCTTGTCAGGTTGTTGTTAGAGTAGACGCTTTACTCCTTGCTTTTTTCACAAGTTATGTTTCTCATCAAGGCGTCACATAAAAGGTTGTGACCCCTTACAACATGTGCAATGTATAATATGTCACCTCCATCCCGCCCCAGATATGTTTGTCTTAAAGCATCAGGTTTCATTTTTGTATACTGGGGTAAAATTCTGATGAATATGAATCTTGTTACTACCCATTTTTGAAAAGGAAAATGTAAGGGAAATGAGCCTTTTTCCTGGCAAGTATTTGTGGTAATTGTAAACTACAAAGCATATAACTTTGATGAGAATCAAGACTTTGACCTTGCAAATTTTGTTTGTGGAATTAGGTTGGTACACAGCATGTTAGGCATTTTCTCAGGATCCATGGTTGAGACTTTGATGTTTTTTTATGTGTTTGATAAGTTGAGGAATGGTAAGTTCAATGTACAGTGACCCTGCCAATAGTGATATACGAAGAGAAGAAAGAGAATGAAGACTTACAAATTTGACCTCTTTCCAGTTTCCATCTGTCATTGTCACTGGTATATTTCGTGGGACCGTTCGGCCCTCCATGATATGCCACGAGTTCATTCCCCCATACGTTGTTCTGAAATGTTTTCAAGCAATACCACATGAAGGGTATGGCAATCTGGTGCTCGACGAATGGTAATCTTAAAGCGAACACAAGATCCATGTTTACAGTAGAATTATTTTATGTTTGCTAGCAAATGCCTATGAGGAGACCGCCCCTTCCCAGTTAAACAAACCATGTATTAAGTCTTATCTAAAGGCCTAACTATACGTACAATAGTTAACTAAGAGCCTAACTAGGATTTGGGGTTTAATGTCACTTTCAACATCATTTCCGTCATTTCATGCTGCTTCACTGGATTTTCATATGGCAGTCCCTTGATTTGGCAACTCACGGGCCGGAAGTCGAACCCATGACCTTTGTATCATCACAGAGGAACTGGTACTAATCAGCTTTCACTCTAACCAACTGTGACATGGCCCGTGCTAGTTTGAATAATATGTTTGTCTTAATGACTTATGTTTGTCTTAATGCCTGATGTCTGGTTTAATGTCTAACATTAGTCTTAATGCCTGACATGTGTCCTGGTGTATTAATGCATGCGTTGCCATGGTGACAAATTATTGTGAATATCATTTCACTAATTATTTTAGCAAATGGATAGCTCTCTACTCATCTGCATATGAAATGAATATATTGAGTAGTCATGGTAACAGAAGCTGAATAACGACTTCGTGGCATTAAAGCATGCATGAAACTCACTGTGACAAACTGAAACATAATTCCATGCTAATGTGATATTTTGCTATAAATGTTTGTAAATGTATAGCAAGTAGAATCAGATCCTGATTGTTTTTAAGAATAATATGTTAAATATGAATAGTATGTGAACTAAGTAGAAGACAACACATATTAGTTGAATGTAGATGAAAATACTTCTACAATCTACAATCCTGTTAAACATATATTAGAATATTATATGTAATTGTTAAAGTTAATTGGTTAGATGTGCACTTGGTAGTTCCATATTCAAATTAGGGCTAATATGCATAATTAAATATATTACATATGATATGTTACATATAATATTAAGAACTAGAATCATCTATTTGTGGAGTTACAATTACGAATATGTAAATTTGATATTTCACCGCAGGAAATAAATCTAAAATTTATATGATTTGATCAGAATATTAATGTCACCGTTAACTCACTTTGATCTTGAAAAAGGTCTGAAAGGTGCTTGATACGATCTGGCATCAGTGGCGTATGCTTGGTCCATGTTGAATTATGTTTATCGATGAGAGTTTATCATCCACTTACAACCAGAGATGTCCTAATACTTTGCACCAACCAGATCTCTCTTTCAAATGAGTTAGGTTTGTGATACCAAGTTTGCCAGAAATTGGCCACAACGAATATATATGGATCAAAACTATAATCTTCTATACCATAGACATGTAGCTATGTGATTCGGTCAATTCACAGTTGGCTCTAATACAGTTATTATACACTAAGTAAGATCAACATGTTTGCTTGATCATTTAAAAAGGGGGGTCTTGATTTCAATACCTCTTCGATTTGGATTTATAGAATTCATAGCATGTATTCCAGTGCGTGTTACCTGCTTTTAATCAGTATAGTTAAAAAAATGAATTAAAGCTCCTTATATATTGTATTATATAAATTTAAGACAACATTCATATCGCATTAAATCGTGATATACATGTATATATTGAATGAATGATTCAATACATTAAATATTAGCTTATAAAATAATTTAAATATTTATTGAATTTTTAGCACGTAGCCTTGAAAAGGTATCATTTGTTTTGTACTCTAATTGGGGAATTTTAAAGCGCTATATTTTTTAATTAACTATTTGTATATTTATACATCTAACTAATACAGGGTATTACGTTTAGGGTTCTTAAGCGTTATATTTAGCCAGCAAAAAAGTTAGTTGTTTCTGGTTATAGTAACCACTGGTATAGGTGGCAGGAAGTTTTGTCAATTTTACAAAGCATTGATTTTTCCTGGCCATGTATATATTACATTGGAACAATCAGGCAGGTATTGTATATGCTAACTTTATATTCAATCGAGTGTTGAAATTGAATAAAAATGCTTGCATAATAGTCATGGGGATTAGCAAATCAATATTAGTAAACTAAGAATTGGTAGAGAATTATTTCTTGTTACAAACTAAATATTTCACAGTATATCGAATAAAATCACACTTTGCATGAACCGAATTGTTTAGCCCCGAGGAAAGTCCAGCACAAAACTTGCAAACAAACAAAATTCTTGTTAAATTTATGTATTACTTGCAGAAATAACAATATTTATTGCATTTAAGTGAAACAAGTGCAGATGTATAATGTCACATTGAAAGCATCGAAACATGGTCAGTAAATATGTCTGTATGATGAACCAGTTTGCACTAAATTTATATTGATTTTCACCGAATGCGTTGGCCTCTTGGTCATAAATTGTGCAAGCCATAGCAACACAGGCAAAGCGGCTATCTGGATCTATAATCACATTTCCCACAATCATCAGACCATGAACGCATGTAAACCGAGAATTTATGGCTGATTAAAACATATAATCTGTCGATATCGTTTGATATGAGATAGGAAGGACATGATCTTAGGGCAAATAATCCCCCAGCTTTCTGTGGTTGGAATAGTACTTAGTTATCGTATGTCTCTATGTCACAGGTTAACGATCAACATATACTGCATGTCATGTAATGAAGTACTTGTCAGAATAAACTAAAACACTGTCATAGGTATTATGTGTTCTCGGTTGCCAACAAAAGGTTGATACCTCGTTATATCAGGGTTGTCACAGGTCAAGGCGACTCTTTCTGTCCGCTTTTATGAACCCTTTTCAAAATTTTACAGGAAGAAGTCAAGACATGGAATTTTGATGTTGGTTGAGAAAAATCGGCATTTTTGTATTGTGGTCAAGAAAAATGGCGATGGTTATGGAAAAATAGTTATTTTAAGATTACTTTCAAGTATCTTCTTAGTGGAAAGATCAAGAAAGAAATATGGTTTTCTGAATGGTACAGTAACAAGTAATGCCAAGCTAAAGTTGATCCTGGTGTTGTCAAATTGTCACGTCGCAGGTCCTTGACATGACAACCGGTCACAGATTTACAAGGACAACGGGTTAACACTTTGGCACAGGCCTCAGCTCATGTGTGAAATTGCATCATGGTTTCAATCTCGGCACGGCCGGGGATCGAACCCACAACCTTTGGATCACCACTGAGGAACTGATGCTAATAAGCTGGCACTCTAACCAACTGCCCGTGGCCCCTGTTAATTAATGACACATTCAAGCTGAACTTGAGGGGCTCTCGTGTGTTTGCTACGAGTGTGACTGCGTTTTGGGGAGTTTTTGCACAGTGCAAAAACCTTAATTTGAAAAGGAAAAGAGGCAGAGGTCTGTTGAACATCTGCCAGCAGACTGCAGTATACATATAGGATTTGATCATAACCCCATGAGAATGATCCACCAAACTATAATAAGAGATTGTTGGTCCCGACATAATGCGACAAGTTGCGTATCTTATAAAGTGTATGAGTACATCATCCCATAAGGGAAACATTATACTTATGAATTCAAAGATTTGACCTGTTCTTGCTAAATATTAATGGTTATTTATGACCAGACATTACAACTCTCAGTTAAGTTTATATAAAGGGGCTGCAATATAGACAATAAAATCTAGATGTTTTTTTTCATATACAGTTGACTGTTGCCATCCCTTATGAACCTTTTTACGATGTGGTGGTCTTTGAGGGATGGAAGCTCAGTCAGCGTGTAGCTTCCTGCATATTTTGATTGACATTCAGGACTTCATTGAAACCAATGTGAATTTGCAACAAAGATAGCATGCACTCGCCCCACTAATCAAACAAAATGGCCACATTTCACTTCATAGTCAAAATGCTACGTGTAAATCACCTTATTTCATATATACCCTTGATAATATCACGGCCAGATCCCAAGACACTTTTAGAGATAGCATTTTACTTTTTTTATCAATTATTATAAGAATTTCAATTTCCTTCATAATTGTAAAATAAAAATAGCCTGATTAGACCTGACATTATGAGGCTACAGTTATTGTATTTATTATAGTTATTGCAATTATTTATCATTTGGCAGAATATTCTGTAGATTTTAAACATTAAAATAAACAAGGTTTTTTTTAAAGATCTTTTTTTTTAGATGAATAAATGATCTTACTGATAGGGCTTATCTCCCTCCTGCTCCTTGACAAATGTTGTGGCTCGTATCATCCTTGAAATTAGAATCAGATCACACCCTTTTGTAAAGAAGAATTCTGTCAATCTTAATATATAAGCGTTAACTCGTCGCACTTCAAATGGTGTATTGTTATGAATATGGCTGCAGCTATGACAAATGGTCAATAGCTTGTTGCTAAATGTTGTGTTGTGTCATGAATTGTTTATGGAGGAGCGCTGTGCCGAGGACATCCACTTTTCACTGAACTACTGTCACTCACTGTGTTTGGGCAAACATTTTGATTGGCACTTGAGAAAAAAAGGGACACTATTGTGTCACGTGTATTACATTAGCCAGCTTAGGATTATAGTAATCTCCTACTATGTGTATATTCTATAATCCAGAATCGATTTAAAGATATCAATGATATGGTGCACTGTCTATTGGACGTTGAACTCGCACTACCGTATATTTCAGTGTGCACGTTCTAACTTTAGGTGAGTGTCATAGCAACTTGGGACTCCTGAACCTTTAATCTTGCTTCATGAAAGCTGACCAGGCAGTCATGTAAAAACTTGGGAGTAAAGTAGAGTCTGGGTCTGTAACCTCCCACCAGACCTGTAGCTACACACTTTGTCTTATAAAGGAGGACCAATCTTTTATGAGGGGGGGGGGGGAGCGAGAGTAAAAATATTCAACAATTTCAATCAACTTCACAACCATAAGATATATAAATCATAAATTCCGAGAATATAAAAATCAAAATCATATAAACCCGATCAATGTCCATTTTAAAAGAAAACATATAAAGCGTATAAAATAAGCTTTTATATCTGCAAATTTTAGGTCATCTTCCTCCTCAAAATCAATTGGCACACCGAGAGCCTCATTACTGGAGCCGAGGAATAAAGCATTCTCTATCCACACTGGCTATCCTCTTATTAAGATTTAAGTCCGATCTTGATCCATATATTAAGCATACACAGATTTTCTTATACTCTATTATATCTTTGAGCTTCAAAATATTGATATAAGACCGCTCATAATTAACGGCAACGCTAGTGACCATTAGTTGCCAGTGTACACCTCTTGGTAATCAATTGGCATGCAGAGAAAATGTGTGGAGAGAGAAGTCTACATGTACACTCTGGAATAAATTAGTGAACAAAATATGAAAATTGTTGAGAGTTGTGCAAGAATTCTTCAATTTGGTGAATTAGGAGTAAAACTCGTATAAAATATTGCCAATAATTGGCGTTAATACATACTTTCCCATCCATAGATCGGTCGGTGTGAATCGCCAACTGTGGGCGTGACCAATATCATTGGAATCAAATAAGCCTAAATGAAACATAATGGCAGTATCCTTATATCTATATTATATGTATCTCCTTGTTATAATCACGGCGTGAAGACATGGGCTGATCAATGGCTACAGAGACACACAACATCCTGCAGACTCATCTTATTGCCTACCTGTGTGCATGTTGCGAGAAATAGGCTGGCATTCTGCCATACTTCATCAATACATCATGATACACCACAAGTACACTTCCTCTCAGACTCCTGGGTCTTATAACACACTGTGGGTCACTCTTAGTATGTCTTATAACTCACTGTGGGTCACTCTTAGTATGTCTTATAACTCACTGTGGGTCACTCTTAGTATGTCTTATAACTCACTGTGGGTTACTCTTAGTATGTCTTATAACTCACTGTGGGTTACTATTAGTATGTCTTATAACTCACTGTGGTTTACTCTTAGTATGTCTTATAACACTTTATGATGTCACTTATCAAGCATATCTAATCACACTTTATGAGGTCTCTTATTAAATGTCTTATATCACATTATGCTATCACTCTTATCAAGTATGTCTTATAACACATTATGCTATCACTCTTATCAAGTATGTCTTATAACACATTATGCTATCACTCTTATTAAGTATGTCTTATAACACTTTATAAGGTCATTCTTATTAAGTATATCACTCTTCTTCAGTATGTTTTATGGGCTCACATTTATTAAGTATGTCTTATACCACACTATAAGGTCACTCTTCATCATCATTAATAAAACACTTCTTTTTAATCAATTATAAAAAGTTGTTATCGTTGTTCATTTCAGGAGAGTTCGGACGATAGTGAGCTTACGGGAAGTACTTGTCTGCTGGACTGCCCGTCAGAAGAGTGCAAGGAACGTCGATGCTGCATCAGAAAAAGGAAAAGAACGGTTTCCTGCCAAACTCATTATGAGTCTGCACATGAGATCTTCCAAAAACAAATAAACAATATCCATCCGAATAGAGGAGGAGGAAAAGGGGGAGGAGGAGGTGATGAAGCAAACTCAGACCTCCACAGTGAAAATGTAGATAGTAAGAACATTGTAAGTGAAACAACCAAACTGCTCTATCCAAATTTAGATGAAAACGATATATGCAAAGTTAACGTAGAAACAGATGGAAATAATTGTATTATTTCACAGGATAAATAGCCTTTATCTCTTAGCAAGTAGATAAATATAGCGAATATTTCCAGGGTAAAGGTTGAGCATTTAGAATATGCAATTAAAAGATGTGCAGCCCTATTGTCTTATCATTGGTGTTAATACTGCCAAAGCAATCATTACAATATTAGCTGGGCAAAACTATTAGACAAAATAAGGGCAGCACATGTCCCAGATATGTTTATGAATTTTTTTTTTCTAGACCAAAATGGGACCAAATTGTTAACCAGTATTTCATGGGAAGGCACTTATGTCACTTCTCACTGCTCGAGTATTTGTTATTAAATTGTAATTATAGTATGAATATTAGTTTATATTTTACATACTAAGCATACATTTTATACCGCCAATATAGTTATGCCTAATGTTTCTAAATATGTGTTTCAGGTCAATATATTTGTACAATATGTGTACATTAGTGTGCTATAATGTGCTATAATGTTATTTGTGAACCCTGTGTGCTTGCACAAATTTAATATGTATTTGTTATGAGCTGCACCCATCTGAAGACAAACAGAACTGTGATTTAAAACAGAAATCAAATGGTGTTCATTCAGTTCCCATGTGCTATAAATTTGAACAAAGAAAATTGTACATCATGGAATCAGTTGGGTCAAACTTTGTTAAAGGACTGATTTGAGTTATGGATCAGTCTTTATTTATTTTCAGAAGCATTATACATGACTTTATATTAATTAAATCACCTGACCTATGATGAAAATATTATATGAAAGTTTATTATTATACCTTTAAATGATGATGGGGTTCAGGGTGAGGTTTAATTAATACAATGCAGTCATGATTTATCAAACAAGAAAAAAAAAAAATTCTGAGATACTAATATATATTAAAGCTTTCATGAAATCACTGAGGTCACAGGTAATTTTAGAGATTTGGGATATGTTTAAATGATTTGTGGTCATGACAAATACATGCAATTAAGCTATCTCCCAGATATCAACACAAATACTCTTGCCAGCATTGCTGAGTTTTGCTTAACAAGCCAAGTACTATGCCTATACTCATGTGATCACTTTTGGGATAGGAAAGGATGTTAAGCCTGCACCAATAGACAAAAACTGATGGATAGATAGGACCCTGAAAGTCAATTCCCGCCAGTCCCAATCTGAAGATGTCCCCTTGTTAGCAAACCTATACTAGGCACTAGATCACTGGCCAGCAAAGCAAACTTTCTACTTTCAAATGGACAGAATTTTATGGTAATATGAGTGTGGGTATTAACATTTGATCACACAGTTTAGGGTATAAACATTTATATTATGAAAGGAATAAGTGCTTGTGAATCTGATTTTATGAAAGCTTTAAACTTTTGTCTTCATTGGCATTGATTTTATATCAAGTTGTGAGTTCAGTTGTTTATTAAATATGATTTGTCCAAGTTGATTGACAATTTGAAATCTGTGATTGGAAAATGGCATTTGCGTAAAAAAAAAATACTGATTTGTACCAAATTATCATAATCTTTCTGTTTTATCCTATTTTGCCCAATATTGTGAGATTTACTTTATTTGGACATGTATAGCGGAGTGTTTTTTGTTTTTTCATACTGTATATAATATAATTAAATATCTCATTAGATATTGCTCAAGACATATTCTTCCAATTTCCAAGACTAATTATGCAGTGCTTAAATGATTTCTGTGATATCACCAAATCAACTTGAGATTGCTTATTTCAAATATTTCATCACATCTTGTGATATTTTCAATGTGTGGGAACTATGAGAATACATTTTAATGAATTTAGCTTAGATATTTCATCACTTATGGGATTCATGATATTTCAATATCTTAATTTTGAAAGAAAACACTGATGGTTTTTGACTGATAGTTCTTGTTTCATTGTGAAAGATTATAGCACAAAATAAAAATGATAAAAATTATATATATTTTAATGAGTATTTTTTTTATTTGTAATTAAATGTCTTACAAATCTCCATTCCATCTTTATGAACTGATAAGTAAAATATAGTATGAACATAAAGCACTGAAAATCTTGTTACTATTATTCTTATATAAGGCTGCAAATAATTTCAAAAGATTTCATGGGGTGGACTATCATGCAAACAATTGGTTTCATGAGAAAATCAAAATTTTTCAATAGGGGGGTGGACATGGTTAAAAATATATTTCTTTTCAATTTGGAACTTGGCTAGATAACCTTCAGAAATGGTCAAATCCAAAGTATTTCAGCTGGCAGATGTTCGTAACCATGGTAACCATCAATTCCTTAGCAATGGGCTCTGGGGCTCAAAATGACACTTTTCTAACCTTATTTTTGGCCATATTTGACATAATCTTACAGATAAATTACTCCCTATAGAGGTATTGTGATAATTGCACTCTGTAATTGGTTCCTAGGTCACTCCATTAAGATTTGAAAATTTTGACAATTCTAAATACTCTCCCTGTAAAAAGCTAACACAGTTGCCATGACAACAGTAAGTTTGTCCTAAGTCATTTTGTGGCTAGTTTACAGTCATAATTAACACCCCAAAATCAAATTGATTTTTAAAATATTTCAATCAGTTTTAAAATAGACCAATATTAATAAATATAAGCAAAAAGAAAAATCCTAAACAAGGTCATGTCAAGGTCATTCAAAGGTCATGTTTTTCAAAACGGCATTTTCATCAAAATTTGACCTCCATGATCTCAGTGACAAATAATGTCAATGTATTAGTTAACTGAAGCATATTATTCAACATAGCCTACTCTTCAATGTCTGATTCCTAAATCATTTGCTATTAACTATGTTTCTATGGTAACCAGGTAATCAAAATACCTTATCTTCAATTCAGTCCAATTTTTCGAATTTTGATGATTTTTGCAATGTTTTGCATTGCAATTGCTCATTATAATTACATTGATTGAACAAACGAAATTATCTATAATGATACACACAGGTCATGCCCTTATGTTACATACATAAAATATTTCAGATCAAATGTGTTGCTATGGTAACCAGGTGATGCAACTTGAATGTACCATTTATATAGTCTGTTGTGATAAACAAGGTCCATACCTACATGTTTCCTACATTGAGTGTTCAGATGATATGTGTTGCTATGGTAACCAGGTGATGAAAATAGCCAGTCCCTGACTGACTGAATTCACCAATTTTGGTGATTTTTGTGATATTCAGCTGTGTGTGAAATATAAAGGTATGGTACATGTTTATTACAAAAGCCTATAAAACTGGAATACTCAAGTTGGTTTTCATTTAGAATAACAATATTGAATATAGCCCAAAATCATCAAAATCGGTAAATTTAGTCTGAGTGAGGGACAAGTTATTTTTATTACCTGGTTACCACAGCAACGCATTTGATCTAATCTATTCAATTTGGGTATCATAAAGGTATGGACTATGTTTATCACAACAGACTATATAAATGACACATTCAAGTTGTTTTTCATTTAGAATAAGAATGCTGAATATGACGATATATACATATACAAATTTTAAAGGAAAGCTAATTTTGACCATGTCCGCATTTTTTAAAATTTTCTCATGGAGCTGCTATTAATCATTAATCCTAGAATTTGGTGTATTGAAAGCTTATCGATATATAAACATCATGAAAAATTGAAGCTATACATAGAGTAATAAGATAAGTTTTTATAAGACATAGAAGTGGCACATGACGGGTAAACATGGGTCGCATGAACTTTGTAGAGGCTCAAATTAGGGTAGCACTTTTTGACATCATTCTGGTACTATTCAAAGGACAATACATATCATGACGTCATAAGTATATTGCCATATTTTTTATGACATCAGTTTATTTTTCAGTGCCTCAATGATAACACTCCACATAAATATATTGTCAAGAAAGAATTAGGCTGTCAATTAAGGTCTTGTTCAAATAGATTTCACAAACACTGATGGGGATGCATCAGTCAAATAGTTAATAGACATGAAAGAAAAATACATTTATCATCAATATATGAATCTTAAATGGTTTATTTTTTTTAAAAATTGGTGCTTCAAAATCTCTAATAACTTAAAACGACTTCTTATACATGTAAGCACTTGTGAGTTATTTGCCAGCTGAAGCATTTTGATTAAAGTAACTTTGTATGATATGTTATATCTTCCTATTAAAACTATGAACAAATTTAGCATTTCAGGGATGAAAACACCTTTCTTAAGCTCAGTTTGTCATAAACAATGATACTGAGATATATTTTGGGATTTATTTAATGACATTTTAGCTATAATGTGCGATAAACTTTAAACTTTATTCTAATTGGCTGGAAACAATAAGATCCTCTAACCAAAATGGCTGCAACCAGCAAATGATGATCATAAATTCCGAAAGGACAAGAAAAAATTTAATTTAAATATCATTACACATTTGGCCTTTAAGAGATTTAGATGCATTATTCGACCTACATATATACAGCCACCATGTTTTGAGTTCTTTCACAGCTTGGTTACAATAGTCACAATTGAATTGTGTTTCAACTCCAAAATTAGATATTTTCTCTTTTGGAAAAACAAGTCATACTATCTCAAAATCTTTTATTTGTGCTTTAGATTTGCTCATATTAATGATATTTGAAATGGATTCTTCCCCCTCTTTCAGCCTGAACCAGTAGGTTGAAAAATTCCTCAAAATTGTCTAACATAAATTTAAAAAAACGAAATTTGTTGGTTAAATACATTTAATACATATTAAACAGTTCGTAAATACAATACACTACACATACACAATTTGTGTACCAACAACACTGATATAATAGACAGATGCACAGCATTAATGCATATTTTATATAAATTACATTTGTTTTCCTTTCAAACTCTCATCTGAACCTTTTTCAGAATTACTACATGTATTTTACATAATGTCTAACATTTAAAATGTATACTTTTAGGACAGGGTCACTTTTGAACATGATATCATTAAAACAATTTATAAGACCACATTTTCTCCAGGCACTTTAGAAAATTTGATTTTCATATTTTCTGCCTTGTTGCGTGAATACATTAAAAGCAACTATTTCATTTTCACAATCTAAAATATATTCTCACTATTCATAATTTCTCATCTATTCTTTAAAAAAAGTCATTTATTCTGTCACTGCTTATTCTCTAAATAGATATTCATTGTTGTAATATCCAAGTTGTGAATCCGTCAATGTTGGTTACAATGGTGTTATTGATGGTAATAACTCAAATCCTAAATCACGGTTAACATATCAACTTTTCAAAATCAGAAGCGCTCAATCATTACGCAATAATTTTTTTCCTTGAGTAAGTATCACAGCAATGTGTCCAATGTGTACAGCTGTCAATCAATTTCTGCCTGCCCTTTCTGATTGGCTATCTACAAGTTGGTGGGCGGGTCTATATGAGATGCTTCCTTTATCATCTGTGATTTGTAATTCTGGATTGGGGTGAGTATTTTCCATGCTTCCTAATGATGTGTACCTATAAATATAAAAAGCAAACTTTACAAGATACACTGCTCTCTCCAGTATCATTAATAACATTGATAATACAACTTCAAGAAGAAGTTAAATCTCAGAAGGCACAGTATCCACATTTTGCTTGTTTGCTTCACAAATATGTAAAAAAAAGTGCATTGTAATCAATCATAAAATAGGTTAAACCAACATTTTTCATGACTTCTTTCTTTTCAAAAAGAATTAATAGCCCAATATGATCAAAATTCTATTATTATATTAACACATACCATGCAGAGCATTAAATATTTTCAGCCATTTATTAAAATCTGGTTTCAATCAGATTTTAAATCATTTTTGCAAATTTATAAACTTTTTTACTGGAACAAACAGGTTTTGATCACGTCAGCCACTTAAAAAATATAATTTATTACCAGTAGACAATTTGTATTATTGTGGCTAGAATTTATCTGGAGCATCAGGAAATCCACTTTCAGGTAGGATCATCCTGTACCAGAGACATGTAAAGCAGAGATTGGAAACAAGCTGAAGTTCTGCATTATCGCTCAGGTGAACCAATCTCGTGGTGGCACCACTGCCGTCACTTCCTGTTGCCATTTGGCCAGGTTGTCAAGGGAATTTTCACTGTTTTTTGTACAAATGGACCATGTTATCCTCTTTGAATCATCATGTTGACATTAAGTGGATGCGGTAGATTATAAAAGTACTGTTTTTTAGATGAAGAACTGTATTGTGATTTGTGCAAAAACGATTGCACAAGACCATGTGAGAGTTGGATGGTGCACCGTGCCAACACCTAGTGGCAGACCTGCTCTTTCCAATTTCTGTTCAAATATACCTTACCCTATGTAACAAAAACTCAACCAAGAACTTACCCCGTGTCATAGAGACTGCAGTATGGCAGAGACAGCTTGCGTATAAAGGCCCACACGTCACTGTAGTTCCAGTCTAATATGGGATTAACTCTCATGTACTGCGGCCAATCGGGGTCAGTCATCATAAAACTTGACAGATGATCTGCAATTTGCATTAAAAATGTCCTGGCTTATTCTATTTTCGTTTTTGACCTAATTTTTATCGTTGCCTTTCGTTTTTATAATTTTCAAATCCATCAAAACACAAACAAATCTTTATGTCACGATCAGAGCAAAGAAATATCTTTTCATCAGTACAAACTAATTCCTAACAGCAGTTCATTAAAAAAAACTAACATTGTGCTCCTGATGGGATAAATATTACAAAAAAGAAGAAATATCAAGTTAACAAGCAGATTGATAGGGAAAGCAGCCAAGCTTGGTGGCGGCCATGTTACCTGAATGTGGGTCAGATCTCCTGGTTCCCATCACCACTGCCTCGATTCCTGGATGTGTCCTCTTCATCTCCCTTAGTCCATCCTTTATTCTACCATTTATATTGATCATCTCTAAGTCATACCTACAAGAATCATGCACATTTACAAGGATGAGATATTTATGATTATATCAACAGTGTTATACTGTAAAATTATCTCAAATGCCCTAAAAAAACAATCAACAAAAATAACCCTTAGACTGGGGGGAATGGGAGAGGGTGGGTAATTGAGCATAGAATGACCCAATTGCCATGTTGGATATACCAGAAGCTTTTTTCCAGTGGCAACTCATTTGATTTTCACTTTCTATGATGTTATTCCTGAGTGGACACTGATATTTCTGACAGCGGAGACAGATTCTAAATTGCGCAGTATTTGTGGTGTTACCTGCCACCACCAGTTTTCCTCTTACCATTCATTTGTAGGTATATCTTGGTATAGCATATGAACTGAGCAGCACACACAGACATTTAATTAAGGCTAGTAATTAGAAATCCTTAATGGGACTGATGGAGGCAACTTGATAGTATTATATTCTTTAAAAAAAATCAAAGAATACAGAAATAGACAACGTAAAAACAGAATCTGATGCAGAACTGATGCAGAGTCTGGCGCAGAACTAATGCAGAGTCTGGTGCAGAGTCTGGTGCAGAGTCTGGTGCAGAGTCTGGTGCAGAGTCTGGTGCAGAAGTGATGCAGAATCTGGTGCAGAGTCTGGTGCAGAACTGATGCAGAATCTCCTATTAAGATTGACTATCTGGATTTGTTTGCTCCGGGTGAGGATGATAAGCTAAACTAAGTCTACCTTTGATGTATAACTTGCTTTCAATCATTTTCAGTTAGCCTATAATCCCCCTTTTTTAATTAAAAAGTTAATTCAAGGGATAATTTTATTTTGCAGTCCAAGTGTACATACCTCTGTATGCATTTCTTTATGAAGAGTTCTACTTCTGGAAATGGCGAGCCTCTCCGGATATACATCACTTTTAACTTCCCTTTTTGATCTGGATATTTTCTGTAAAAAAAATTGCAAGACTATAAAAGCAAATAGCCTTTCAAGTATATTGATAGTGTTAATTATATAAAACATTGAAGTTTATTTTTCAATGTATTTTTTATATTTTCTGTGAAAATTATTCAAATACCTTTTGAGTACAGCATGTACAAGGTGCAGCACTGCAGTGCAATCCTTGCCTCCATTAAACCCAACACATACTTGATCCAAACTGAAATAGCAAAAAATAAGTATCATATAGAGCAAGGAAGATGTCAAAACTAGCGAGGAAAAATCTACTCTAATGGTAGAACAAAAAATAAAAAGACCTGATTAAGCAAACAATGTAATTATAATAATACAGCAATCCAACCCACTATAAACATGATAATGTAGAAAGCCACCCCACCACAATAAGACAATCTCCGACACCCAAACCTGCACTGGGGGAGCAGTACTGACCTGTATTTTTGAAGGCACTCTTCTATTACATTTACAGCATTTCTCGTATTGGTGATCAGACAAGAATCTTCCGTAGAATCGACCAGATCATAAATATTATTGCTTGCTTTGCTTATTGGGTCTCTTTCATAGTCTATGATGCTACCTGAAATATCAAACATCATATTTTGTTATCATCATCAATAGCACAATCGATGGCGACCCTGATTGAAGTTAGGGAAGAGAAGGTGGGAAAAAGTAAACAAGATGCATTGTGACAACTTTGTCAAATGACGCAGCAGTGGAACTATGGTAATTTGGTTTTTTTTATGATGGCAACAATAACAGAAAACATGGCTGATTCCACGCAGTGAAAGTTTGGACTTATTGGCTTGATAGGTGAGTGCCTGCGAAGCAGAATATGTGATAATATTGGGTAAATACCTTTATTTATCATTTAAAATGCCATTAAAATCAATCCGCTACATCCGATATTCATTATTTCGAAACAATCACTTCCGCCTTTCAAAATGGCGATCTTGTGTTGTGTAAGCATATTATTCTTGCCATAATTCCCCGTCCACAGGTTTCCCTCGTGTATAAGATGGCCCCCCAAACATTAACTGAGGGTTTGGGTACGAAAACCTCGTCTTATATACGGTCATTTATGGTAACATCCAAGTGCTTGGTCTTGATTAACTGATATAGTTTGATGCATATGAATAGAACAAAACAGAAACCATTTCATGTGTAATGACAACTCATACCAATATTAGTCATTTGTTACCAATCTTAGATATTCAGGTGTTCCAGGTTGCATCATAAATATATGAATTTATTAAGTTCATATATAACTAAAATATTTGCTAAAAATAAATTTAAGACCTCATCAGGGATTTGACCATGGTTTAGAACAATCTGTGTTTTTGGCAGTTAATACCATAATATAACATCTGTTGGATTGGTATCTGGAGATTGAAAATTGCATTTCATGCTCACCGATACCAAAAAAAAGAGTTTAATATATGATAAAACCACCAGGTGGCGGCGGTAAGTCACGGACTCATATGAGTCATCTTGTCTACTGATTATTTCACCAAATTTGACAATAGAAATTATTACATAACGGTAGTTATATCCTAATAATATGATTATATGATGGTTTTCTTGCAGATATGTACATAAATATTCCAAATTAAAATAATATTGTGACAAAAAGTGTTTGCATATCATATCTTCAAATATCAAATGAATGATACACTGAGAAAAATGCCAATTTTCTGAGACATAAATGTAACTTATAGTTTTATGAGCTGGGATTTTAATTTGAGTTGTTTTCAAGCATACAAGTCCCAGCTTTTGTTTGTGTCAGTCGATGTTTATTTTTTTCTTTTTCAACTTTACGAAAAAAATGACAAGATAAGAGGGAGTTCATGAAGTCGATGTATTGTTATATGTAGACACGTGATGCACAGGAGATATTGGTTCATATAATCATTAGAGTGATATGCACTGTGAATATCAAGGCCACTGGGTCAATGTCAAACATATGATTCACCAATGTGAACTCCATAACTATTTGCTCATCATCACTTGACACAACTACTTATAGTATCAAAAAAAAAGAGACGTGGTTACATCTGACCCTATAATACTTATAGTTCTAACAGGTTAAAGTCAACCAATACCGTATTCTAATACAACTTCTATATCTTATTGCAGCTCTTCATATTACTCTATGTTAAATTTGTCATTGTGTTCATACGTGAATATGCTCTTTTATATATATATATATATATATATATATATATATATATATATATACACCACTCCTTTTAATTCAAGTTATTATTTCACCTAAGTATATATTTTAAAAACAGCATTGAGCTCATTTATTTCTTCATAATTACCATTCTTGTTATTTTTTAATATTCCGATATCCTTAAGTGAAATGTGGTGTTCCAAGTCATCGCCAAAACCAACTGGATAGTAATCACCCATGCTCAAGCTGTCTTTCTTCCAAATAATGCCACTTCAAATATGATGAGAAGAGCTATATTTACTGCGATTTAGCTCTGATTCCTTTGTCTTTTTTTTGTGTGCAACTTGTGGTAGGAGAATTTGTCGTCTGACACCGATCAGCGATCACTGAGGACATGTAAACAGTGGAGCCCCTTGGTTTTGGTTGGCGTTACATCTGTGGACTTTGTGTTCACACTGTTGGCAGATAACATAAGGTCAAGAAATCAGACCATGATATGATCTAGTGAGGAGACCAACTGTGACATGCCACCCGTATTCTGCCTTGTATTTTGTACATATGTTTGCACTACAAAGCACCCACAATATGTCAACTTATTTATTCTATCAGTCATGTGGATTTTTTGTTAAACAAAAGAATCTGATTTAGAAATGATAAAGATGTGCATTGGAGGAATTCTCAAACACAGTGGGCTCTGTATGTGGCCCACTTTGATATATTAAAGTA
Organism: Amphiduros pacificus; assembly: GCA_949316495.1. Taxonomy (NCBI): domain Eukaryota; kingdom Metazoa; phylum Annelida; class Polychaeta; order Phyllodocida; family Hesionidae; genus Amphiduros; species Amphiduros pacificus. Next base: position 12,436,853 of record OX439003.1, on the reverse strand, counting down.
CATATAACCTTTATACAAGCATTGTGCATATTACAAAACTACCTAAAAAAATCAACCAGGTTATAAAGTCAAGGTTATTGTCCAATGAAAGGGCATTAGTTATATAAAAAATAGGAATTACAAAACGAAACTAAAGTGAATATGTGGACTCAATATTTTTGCATTGTGACGTTATGGACCACACATCAGGGCAATTGTTTCAAGTCTTTTGAGCAGAACTCTAAGCACAAAAAACATTGTATCACAGTGGTGATTTCTGTGGTATTATGGATTTTTTTTTGTTAAAACCCTCAGATTCCTCTCCTGTAGCTATGAAATATTAATAAAAACATAATTTTCAACATCTATTCTGATTGTACTGTACACAGATCACCAGTCACTTTAATATGAATGGTTATAGTGTTGCAATTTAAAATAAAGCCAAATTATTTTATTATTCTGACCATTTCTGAAGTTCTGTGGTTGCTGTTTCTTGCAATTCTTTCTAAGGACACCTCTTGTTGCGGTCTCTGATTGGTCACAAAAATTGCTCTTTAACCTTACCAATGTCTCAGATGCAGTGATTGGTCAATGAACCAGATGTGTCTATGACATTCATATTATTATTTTAATGATGGGGGATAAACGTTTTCGACTTTGCTTCTAGTGGTGCCCTGTATTCAATGAATCCTATGCCTGAATGGAGGTTGAAAATGAGGCTGATTCCTCTGAGGGTCATGTGTGGGTGAGCTCTATTGTCACATTCTCCCACCATTTTGGCCTTTAGCCTGGGAAAACGTAAAAGTAAAAACCTTGGCCAACTCAACTCTTAATGACAGTGGGACATAAACATCCCCATTATTCAGACTAATGAGATTATCATGATCTTATTTTATGACATTCTCTGGTGATGCAAATTGCTACAATGTAAAGATGGCAGGCAACTTGTATCATGATTTATTTTCACCCTCGTTCATTGTTGGGTATATCAAGTACCAATGGCGGAGTAGCTCAGGAAAAATGTTTGTAGTCCTGATCAACCGCTTAATCTGAGTAGACCAGTCTTTTAGAGGTAATCAAAAAAGACATAATAAACCTTTCAATTATTTTAATTCTTTAGGAGTTATTAAAAAAGATACAATAAATCACTGAATACTTATACTTTTCAACACTGGTGTAATCCAACATTGTCAAAACTGTGCAAAATTTAAATGGATAGATTCAAAATTAATAAAATTAGAAAAATAATACTTTACCTTGGGGAAGGTTGGCATGTAGGAAGTTGACGGATTCCTCAACATAACTGACATTCTCTGATTCCAATGTCAGCTTCACTTTGTAATAGCTGAAAATCAAAAATGTCATATTAGCAATGTTCAGTTTGCTATTTGTCCTATTATAATCATGTAGAAATTGTAATATTCATCAGTTAACTTTTATTTAAGTGTAAGGAGCTTGAAGTGTAAGGAGTTTGAAGTGTAAGAAGTTTGAAGTGTAGGGAGCTTCAAGTGTAAGGAGCTTCAAGCATAAGGAGCTTCAAGTATAAGTTGCCTGTCATGGAAATTATGACAGAATTTTAAAGTGCAAGGTACCTGTTAGTGGAGTTAAAAAGCAAGCCTGATGTGCTAGTTACCTGTTCTGGTTAGGCAGGGTACATGCTTGAAATGTTAGTGACTTCTTGTGGTATTATGGATTCATGAGGTGTTAGTTACCTGACATGAGGATAGGACATGAAAAGATACTCACCTTCTAAGGAATTTAAGATAGGGGCATGAACTGTTAGCTGCCTACTAAGAAAGTCTGGAACTCAAGACAGGAGCAAGAAGTGTTGGTTACCTGATATCAGGATAGGAGCCTGAAGTATTAGTTACCTGACATATAGAAGCCTGAAGTATTAGTTACCTGATATCAGGATAGGAGCCTGAAGTATTAGTTACCTGACATCAGGATAGGAGCAAGAAGTATTAGTTACCTGATATCAGGATAGGGGCCTGAAGTATTAGTTACCTGACATCAGGATAGGAGTCTGAAGTATTAGTTACCTGATATCAGGATAGGAGCCTGAAGTGCTAGTCACCTGACATCAGGATAGGAGCAAGAAGTATTAGTTACCTGATATCAGGATAGGGGCCTGAAGTATTAGTTACCTGACATCTGGATAGGAGCCTGAAGTATTAGTTACCTGACATCAGGATAGGAGCCTGAAGTATTAGTTACCTGACATCAGGATAGGAGTCTGAAGTATTAGTTACCTGACATCAGGATAGGAGCCTGAAGTATTAGTTACCTGATATCAGGATAGGAGCCTGAAGTATTAGTTACCTGACATCAGGATAGGAGCAAGAAGTGTTAGTTACCTGACATCAGGACAGGAGCCTGAAGTATTAGTTACCTGACATCTGGATAGGAGCCTGAAGTATTAGTTACCTGACATCAAGATAGGAGCCTGAAGTATTAGTTACCTGACATCAGGATGGGGGCCTGAAGTATTAGTTACCTGACATCAGGACAGGAGCCTGAAGTATTAGTTACCTGACATCAAGATAGGAGCCTGAAGTATTAGTTACCTGATATCAGGATAGGGGCCTGAAGTATTAGTTACCTGACATCAGGATAGGAGCAAGAAGTGTTAGTTACCTGACATCAGGATAGGAGCCTGAAGTATTAGTTACCTGATATCAGGATAGGAGCCTGAAGTACTAGTTACCTGACATCAGGTTAGGAGCAAGAAGTATTAGTTACCTGACATCAGGATAGGAGCCTAAAGTATTAGTTGCCTGACATCAGGATAGGAGCCTGAAGTATTAGTTACCTGACATCAGGATAGGAGCCTGAAGTATTAGCTACCTGACATCAGGATAGGAGTCTGAAGTATTAGTTACCTGACATCAGGATAGGAGTCTGAAGTATTAGTTACCTGACATCAGGACAGGAGCCTGAAGTGTTAGGTTATAAGTTACCTGTTGTGGAAGTCAGGATATGAGCCCAATGTGACCCTGTTGTGGAACTTTTCGTCTAGTTCATTAAGGACGGGTGTGATGGACACTTCGTCCTCCTGAATGTACACTTCTTGCACATGGAATGCTGCATCAGGGTTCCGAAATAAATTCTGAAAAGAACACAAAGACATTAAAACAACTGAATATAGGCATGTCTGTAATATGAAAAGGTTTTCTAACCCTCAGGCAGGGAAATGTAAAATTTTCAAGAATATGATTCTTCTGATATACTTTTCTGTTTTGTGTGGAAAAAGACAAAGAAACAGTTTATGCCATTTTAGTAATCCATTTTCATTTTTGTTGAATTGTGTATCAAGTGCAAGCCTTTGAAGGTGCCGTAGCACTGTTCTTGCATTAATATCCTGTAAATCATTATCTTGCTACCAATGCGATATTTCATGCACAAAATTTGTGACCTTAAGGTCGCTGCATTAAGGTCAATGGATGCAGGGGCAAAATAAAGCTGACAGTGCAAAACTGCACTTTGTGGATGTCAGGCATGCCCAATATTTGTTATCTTCGTTAATTGTTCATGAGATCTTCTCCTTTAGATATTAGTAGGCAAGATGTTGCATTTTCAGAGGTCTAATTCTATCTACTTTCCATTAGGCTCTGTTCTTTTTCCATTTTGTTGGAAAAAAATCTTAAGCTATCACTAAGTTGTCAGGGAGTCTGGTATTTTTAATAACATCCAGATCCAGATTTTAAGAAATCTGGATCTTCACCTCTCTTTCTACCTCAGTCTGTATAACATTTGAAACATATATTATTGGTAGTTTTGGAGAAGATTTTTTAAACATAGTGTTGATACATAACAGATAGGAAGTGCTTTTTATTCATTTCTAATGGTTGTGATGTGGCATGTACACAAATTTTGAATTCAAGGTCAAATGTTAAGGTCAAATGTGTCAAGGTCAAATGTGTCAGGGTCAAATGTGTCATGGTCACATGACTAAAAAGGTTTGATGTGGCATAGCTATGACCTAAGCCATTTGTATATACCAAGTTTTAATTTCCTCTTATAAGTGGTTGCTGAGATATACTCTATATATATACAAAATTTGTGACCTCAAGGTCACTGCATTTAGGTCAATTATTAAGCTGTGTTTCCTTATGTGCAGTGCATCATGCAGTGCATCATGCAGTGTGTCATGCAGCGCATTAATATTTTTCGCACACCATACTGAACAATGCAGGTGTTTCCATGTATACGTATTGCTGTCCGTAATGACGTCCATAAGCAAATTGATGCATAGCCTTTCACATAGAGGTACACATAGGTTTCCCAGGTTGCAAGTCTAATTTTGGTGCCAAATTGGAAGTTTGACCGTGAAAACATCACAAAATTGACTCATACATGTGAACACCGCATGACACTCTGCATGACGCACTGCATTGCGCACTGCATTACGGACTGCACACATGTAAACATAGCCTTAAGATTTGAAGGAATCTGAATCTTCACCTCTTTATCTACCTCTATATAAAATATGAAACAAATATTACTGGTAGTTTTGGAGAAGATTTTTTAAAGAAATGTTGAGAGTCGGACAGACAGAGAGACAGACGGATGAGCTAAAGGCTCAGCAGAGCTAAAAAAGCATCTGTCTTTAGGTAAGACAACACATAAATTTGTATTGTTGCAATTTGTATGGCAGCAACTGTATGATGTCATGGAAACCATTGTGACATCATGAATTACTTCATACTGCCAACTCAGTGTATAAAATCAACTTTTATAAGAATGGCATGGATTTGTACAACAACAAGCAGATTTTCTCAATTTTCTCATAAAATCTTGGAAGATTTTACAAAAAAATAAAAATTAAAGAATAACAGGTTAATCTGATTTCTGGCCAGTAAAAAAGATACATAATAAAATTAATTTTACCTTCCCATTTGGTTGATCCATAGCATAGATAATAAACAAAGCTAACACAAAACCTTCTGTAACATCACTTATTTTCTAAATGACATCACAATGGAATGTCACGGTAACCAATGTATTGTCCATTGTTTTCAAATAGGCTATAACATTTCCTTTGCTCCCTCAATTTCAGATAAATATGCATATAAAAGATAAACCAACCACATCATCAGAGCATTATGATTTTATCCAAAATATCAGGTTTTGAAAAGCTGCTGACGGCCTTTCCTGCTTATGAATATATTTTCAAATGTGTCATGTAAAACCAAAATAAATATATCTAACTGTAAATGGCACAAGAACTGATTTTTTGGCCCTTAGTCTGTGTAAAAACCCATGTGATTTCTACCAACAATCAAGTCCCTATTCAAATGCAATAAAGTGATACTGAATCAAAAACTTAAAATAGAACACTTTTAATTATTGTTCTACATGTTGCCATGAAATTTTATTTTTAGACTAAGGAAAAGTTAAAGATAAATGACAAAGAAAAATATTATTTTGTGCATGGAATCTCCTGCATGGAATATCCTGTCATCTTCTCAAGTTAATAGTGACCTGAACAGAAAGAAAAATATAATAAAAAGCTTGATTACACACCTCTAGTTGGATAAATGCTCTTTCCATTAAGTTTGGCACACCAGGGAATATATACACATTGCGGACATTGACGAGGGGATACTTGTTCCTTTGGCCACTATTTTGGTCCACTCCATAATGAAGCTGACTCGACTCTGGTATCTGTAATATCATATACCTCATAAATCAATATGAACTATTTGAAATTATTATATATCTGACTTCGTCAACTTAAACGAAGCCACCGGGAATATCTGTGATTTTATTGTCCAAGCTATGTTGGCTGATGTTCTACAGTGTCAGATATATAACTGATCAATCTCCAATCACACAAATATATATAGGCAGATTATCATATATTAATGTGATATGTTGATTATGTATTATTAAAATATCTAATTATAAAATTTCCCATTTACCTGTGCTAACTTGAACTTTGGTGATTTCATGTCATCTGTCCCAAAATATTCTTTGATGACTTGAACAAGTTCAGGATGAAAATGTGTCTTTTCCTTGAATGCTCTAGCCACACCTATTCAGAATAAATAGTCAAACATAAACTTAGTTGCACTTTCTAACAGAAGAACTAGTCAATAAGAGACAATAGTGTCAAAGTAGGGGGGTAGGGTACAATCTGGGGCTTCTTTAATATTTAATTCTTATCTTTATGGAAAAATATTATATTCTTACACACTATAGAGATCATAATAGATATCTTCATGAACTGACCTTCAAATGTGAGGTCATCGTGGGTTGGTCCTATGCCCCCCGATGTTATAACATGGGTGTAAACATTGGAAAATTCGGCCACTTCCTTGGCAATAATATCGAGGTCATCTGGTATGACTGATATCTGCAACATGAATGATAAAGCTCAACGGAACATTCCCTTATCCAGTATTAACAGATATGAAATAATCATGAAATTAAAATAACTAATAATATCTCTCTTTTTTTCAAATATTATATTTCCTCTTGTTGTTAATATAAATCTGCTTAACATCTTGAGAATGAACTCATACCTTCTGTACTTTCACCCCAAGGGAGAAAAGACGTTTACACAGGAAGTGTGAGTTTGTGTCAGAAACGTGGCCCTTAAGGATCTCATCCCCAACAACTGTAAACAGATGTAACATGTATTAATTATCATCGGCAATGCTATTTGGTAATATATTCATTTAATGATGGTTGGTCTTGTGAATTTAATACTGAAAATTAAAATGAATTTGTCCAATTCCATGGATTCCAAATCTTGCATCACCCAATAGTATCAATGCACAACTTTCACTCAAAATATAAATATCTAAATAAATAATTCTATTTTTTTATACTAATTTCAGAAGTGGTTTACATTATCTTACTATTAATATTTACATCAAATGTTACTAAGTTCCATGATCCAGATTTACTTGCTTGTTTGGGGCAAAGCATTCCAACTTCTTACTTACCGTATTTACTCGTGTATAAGTCGACTCGTGTATAAGACGACCCCCCAAATTTGAGGTTATTTTACTTGAAAAAAAAAACAATTTCCGAATATAAGACGAGTTGGTTTTTCTTGAGATATCGGCTCTGCTACCATTCAAGCTTCAGCTGAAGCTTGGCGGTCATTTTAAAAGTGAAACGTAAATATGCTTACGATATAAGATATTAGCCGTCTTATACACGAGTATATACGGTAAAACGTAAATACGATGTTCGTATTTTCGAAATAACGGATATCAGATGAAGCGGATCGATTTTGATTGCGTTTTAAATGATAAATAAAGGTATTTACCCAATATTATCACAAATTGTTCGAGAACAGAACAAAACCATCAATCCATTTAAAACGCAATTAAAATCGATCCACGTGTGAAAGCATTTCTGTCAACAAGGGAAGACACGACTCAAAGCAGTGGAAACAATGACGAGATGCAAAACTGTGAACGCTGATAATTGAAATCAGTGAAAACAAAGCATTTTGAAATAATATGTTTTAAATGATATATAAAGGTATTTACCCAATATTATCACAAATTATTTTTCGCAAGAATTTCTCCACGATGTAGAACGTAATACGATGTACGTGACTTCCTTAATCTTAGCGTCAAAACCAACACGTGGGAGAATATTTCTCTGTGTATTATAAAGCCAATGATATTCATTATATCGCTTTTATATCGATCTTAGCATCAAAACAAAGCGTGTTAATACACAAAGAAATATTCAACCACTTGTAGACAGTAGTCCGCCTGTCCGATATTTGCTTTCACGCTAGTATTGCGTAATGCATGTTAAATGAATGGATGGTTTTGTTCTGTTCTTGACCTGCAAAGCGAATTTGTGATAATATTGGGTAAATACCTTTATTTATCATTTAAAATGCAATTAAAATATCAAACTCGTTTTCGCGCTAAAAACAAGAGCCTCTTCCCGTCACTTCCGCCTTTCTAAATTGCAACCACGTGTTGCGACCACGTGTGAAAGCATTTCTGTCAAAAAGGGAAGACACGACTCAAAGCAGTGGAAACAAACTGTGAACGCTGATGATTGGTATCAGTGAAAATTTACTAATTTCCACACCACATCAAAGGCAGAATTGAATTGTGCGATATATTTAAATAATAATTTTAACAGACACAGAAGTAAAACGTAAATACGATGTCCGTGACGTAGCGGATCGATTGGCCACGTGACTCACAAGTCATGTGATCATTGACTTTGCAGATTTGACAGAGAATTGCGTTTTAAATGATAAAGAAAGGTATTTACCCAATATTATTGGTCTATTATCTCGAAACGCTTTGTTTTGACTTTGTTCTCACTGATTCCAATTATCAGCGTTCACATTTTTGCATTTCGTCTTTGTTTCCACTGCTTTGAGTCGTGTCTTCCCTGTTGACAGAAATGCCTTCACACGTGGATCGATTTTAATTGCGTTTTAAATGATAAATAAAGGTATATACATAATATTATCACAAATTACATTTTGCAGGTCGAGAACAGAACAAAACCATCCATTATTGCGCAATATATTAACAATCGTTTTCGCGCTAAAAACAAGAGCCTCTTCCCGTCACTTCCGCCTTTCAAAATTGCGACCACGTGTTGCGTTGAGTCCTGTCTTCCCTTCTTGACAGGAATGCCTTCACACGTGGATCGATTTTAATTGTGTTTTAAATGATAAATAAAGGTATTCACCCAATATTATAACAAATTATGCTTCGCAGGTCGAGAATTTATCCATGAAGTAAAACGTAAATATCATGTAAGTGACGTCGCGTTAATTCACGTCCGCAACACGAGGAGAAGCCAGGGATCCATCATTGCACAATATATTAATATTTCAATATTCCTCGTATTGCGTAATGCATGTTAAATGAATGGATGGTTTTGTTCTGTTCTTGACCTGCAAAGCGATGATTTAAAGCCGATCGAGTGCTATAAACGATAATAATTAAAAGCGATATAATGAATATCTTTGGCTTTATAATACACAAAGAAATATTCTACCACGTGTTAGTTTTGACGCTAAGATCAAGGACGTCACGTACATCGTATTACGTTCTACATCGTGGAGAAATTCTTGCGAAAAATAATTTGTGATAATATTGGGTTAATACCTTTATATTTCATTTAAAACATATTATTTCGAAATGCTTTGTTTTGACTTTGCATCTCGTCATTGTTTCCACTGCTTTGAGTCGTGTCTTCCCTTGTTGACAGAAATGCTTTCACACGCGGATCGATTTTAATTGCGTTTCAAATGATAAATAATGAAAACGCTTTATTCTGAGGCTAAGATCAATGATGGTGAGAAATTCTCGACGTAATTGTGATAATATTAAGTACATACCTTTATTTATCATTTTAAACGCAATTAAAATCGATCAGCTACGGATATGAAAGTTCAATTTGACATGTTGGCCGCTCCACTTTTGTCTCGTGGGCACCCAGACGCTAAGATAAAGGACGTCACGTACATCGTGTTACGTTTTGTGATAATATTGGGTAAATACCTTTATTTATCATTTAAAACGCAATTAAAATCAATCTGCTACGTCTGATATTCGTTATTTCGAAAATATGAACATCGTTTTTACGTTTTACCGTATTTACGTTTTACCGTATTTACGTTTTACCGTAAATACTCGAGTATAAGACTGCTCTCGTGTATAAGACGACCCCCTAAACATTAACTAAGAGTTTTTGGGAAAAAACCTCGTCTTATACACGAGTAAATACGGTAATGGTTTTGAATTACTTGGGAATGTTGACATTAAATAATCTACTAGTATGACCAAAGTTAATATTTACATCAAATGTTACTCTCCTATGGTCCAGACTCACTCTATGCTTGACCAGTGGTATGCAAGCTGTGGTTCATCTGCCACCTAGCTTGATGAAGTATTGGACAGGGGATTTAGCAGACCGTAGCTTTCTCCAGTGGGTAGTTTGCCAGCTATCACATATCAGAAGGTATTGTGGCAGATTTGGCAGAATGAGCTGGTTTCAATCGTGTGCACCAGAGCAAAGCAATGGTAAACTGTAGGGGTACATGGTTGTAACCTGGACATTCCACCAAAATCTGCTGTTATACCTTCCAATACGACAATTACTCATGATTGGTTGTTAAAAGCGATGGTCTGCCAAATCCAACAGCCAATACCTCTCAGCGGACCGTCGAACTCGGACTACGTCTACGAGGCTGAATGATTAGCTCGCCACTTTCGTACGACTGATCCAGCAAAATGTGCCACTTGCACACAATTGTGTATAGCCAGGCAGGTCAGCAGATTTCATCACCCTCACTGGCAGATTCCAATCAAGAGTATTAGCGGTGGATCAATATACTAGTTTGAAATGATAATTGTGATATGCAGACCAAACGGTTTACATTTTATCTCTCTGCAGCTGACAATACGGACAACATCAATATGATCATATTATTTGTGTGCTGTATATATGAGTTAAATTCTCAGTTCTCAAAGGGGAAAGCTTGCAAACCCACCAAATATCTGTCGCTATGTTGATTAATGACTCACACATGTGTGGAAAGAGGTGTACTCCGCACAGCAATCCCTCGGGGCTTTCTCTCACAGAAGCCACTATAAGGAGTGTGCACACAACTTTCTTAAATAGTTAATCAATAAGAATAATTTTTCGATCATACTTTAGCAATATTGCGAATTAAGCGAATGGGATATTTTCACCTCGAAAATTAAAACTTTGACCCTGATCTGTCCTTGTTGGCACATACAGGTGTCAAAGAATGACCTGATGTGAATATTTTTGTACACATGTACTTTATATGCTTTGAAAATGGAAGCGCGGCTCTGTTGTCGTCCACAGGTCAGTTGTCGTCGGCTGTAATTGGCAGTAATTGGTAGCGACGGAAAACTGGTCAGGCACAAGTTTCCCAGCGCTCACATGACTTTCTTGTTATATTGTTATATATCGTTTCATTTTATCGTTTAACAAGTGTTGATTTTAAAAAATCAAGCTCGCGTAAGTTTGCAAAATCCCAAGGCAAAAAAACCCAAAGCAAAATCTTCTTACTCTACCACATATCAAAACCTCGAACATTCAGACCTAAAGTCAAAACAAACGCGAAACAAACGCGTTTTCAAACGATATCCATCAATTCCCTACCTTGGAGCAACGTCACGGGTCACGTGACTTCCCTCGCGACCATGGCGGCCATATTGGAGCCGCTGAAAACAAAGTGAACACACCTATTGCACACAGAGAGAACTTACAAGTTTATCACCGTTTATTGCACTCAGATTTCACCCAAATGTCGTATGGCTATCAAGATCACCTCAATATTATCACAAATTATGCTTTGCGGGTCGAGAACAGAACAAAACCATCCATCCATTACGCAACACGAGGTCGTCATTTTGAAAAGCATCAAAACAAAACATAAAGAATATCAGACGTAGCAGATTGATTTTAATTGCGTTTTAAATGATAAATAAAGGTATTTACCTAATATTATCACAAATTATGCTTTGCGGGTCGAGAACAGAACAAAACCATCCATCCATTACGCAACACGAGGTCGTCATTTTGAAAAGCATCAAAACAAAACATAAAGAATATCAGACGTAGCAGATTGATTTTAATTGCGTTTTAAATGATAAATAAAGGTATTTACCTAATATTATCACAAATTTGCTTTGAAGGTCAAGAACATAACAAAACCATCCATCCATTTCACATGCATTACGCAATACTAGCGTGAAAGCATTTCTGTCAAGACGAAATGCCCTTGAAGTGCAAAACTGTGAACGCTGATAATTGGTATCAGTGAAATTTTATTAATTTTCACACCACTGAATGGGAAGACACCAAAGGCAGAATTGAATGGTGCGATATAATTAAATAATAATTTTAATTTTGATAGACATAAAAGTAAAACGTAAATACGATGTTCCTGACGTAGCGGATCGATTGGCCAGGTGACTCACAAGTCATATGATCATTGACTTTGCAGATTTGCCAGAGTTTTAAATGATAAATAAAGGTATTTTGAAAGGTGGAAGTGACGGGAAGAAGGTATTTATCCAATATTATCACAAATTCGCTTTGCAGGTCGAGAATTTCTCCACGAAGTAAAACGTAATACAATGTACGAGATGTCCTTGATCTTAGCGTCTGGGTGCCCACGACACAAAAGTGGAGCGGCCAACATGTCAAATTGAACTTTCATATCCGTAACGGATCGATTTTAATTGCGTTTTAAATGATAAATAAAAGTATATACCAAATATAAACACAACAAAACAGAACAGAACCATCCATTATTGCGCAATATATTAATATTTCAATGCGAGTTAACAATCGTTTTTGCGCTAAAAACAAGAGCCTCTTCCCGTCACTTCCGCCTTTCAAAATTGCGACCACGTGTTGCGTTGAGTCGTGTCTTCCCTTCTTGACAGAAATGCCTTCACACGTGGATCGATTTTAATTGCGTTTTAAATGATAAATAAAGGTATTTACCCAATATTATCACGGTGATTTACGGCTGATCGAGTACTATAAACGATAATTAAAAGCGATATAATTAATATCTTTGGCAGCAATACACAAAGAAATATTCCACCACGTGTTTGTTTTGACATTAAGATCAAGGACGTCACGACAAAGTATGTAGCTCCGATACGAAGAAATTTTCCTTTTGATTATCATGTCAATCATGTCAATGGAAGCGTCTTGGTCCACAGATTCTAAATCTCTTTACTTTTTGTTGATATCTTAAAGCATTGCAAAGATATCACTGAAAACGTAAATTTTGAAGGTTCACTGCTGTTTCTTGTCAATGGTTGCTACGCGTTTGTTTTCAGCGGCCAGTGGCTCGCGCTCTGGTTGCCAAGCTGTGAAATCACGTGATGCACTGAGTGGCCCGGATACTCCCGGTCGAGAATGGTCTGTACCCTTGGTGAGGTTGCATAATATTGGTAGATACTATAATATCGCTCAGATATGCACTGTCAGTGATGCTTTCACTTTGAGTGGACTTACTGATAATCCCGACTGATGGATTACAAGCTGATATAGATCCGGTCCCTGTCATTGATGTCAGATGTCGTGACACCATATATACCCTCCTACACGACTGAAAATATCTCTGCCAACTTGGTAGCATTCAGAAAGCCTCCGACAACTTTGGAAAACAACAAAAGTTGCGTTGCATCGGGTAGAAAACGACATCCAAAATATACGCAACAGATGACGCCACCTTTGATCGGTTTTCCCGCGATTGATTTGCCGTGCAGAAACGTTTTTCAGTCTGTCATAGGACAGGATCATTGTCCATATGTACAATGATTAAATTAATCACAATATACCATATGAAATATAATAAAGTGGCAATACAAAAATGAGAAAATAATTTATTCATTTCTGGAAGCTGAGAGCAATATAATTTATTATTGCTCTCAGTTGGAAGTTAATCTGCAATTCCTTAAGTCTGAGAGCAATAATAAACTATATTGCTCTCAGAATTACTTCTTGTCAATGTAAATTCTTGTGTTCAGCATGCATATGCATGAGTCACAGTTAAAGAGATACTTTTTAGTAAAATAAATTTTAGAAATTACATGATTAAATGATCATATATGCGTAAATACACTAAAATTCACAGACCAAAAAAAGATATCAGTAACCATGGAAACACAACCCCACATATAAAACTAATCTTGCAACCCCTATAGAATATGATCATATATTGCGATTAGTGGCAATGACGTCATCGTGCGGGATTTAATGCACGTGCAACTCAAGCTGCAATGATCTTCAATTTTCATAAATTTAGTCATAACTTTGTTAATACTAGTCCGATTGACATGGTTTTTACACCAAAATAACACATTCTATAATGCGTCCATTTTAAGACCGAAAATCGTGACACCGGTATTTTGGCTGCATTGTTTTTTGTATACTAATTATTTATGTAAGTAGGTAATTGCCGCACGATGACGTCATTCTTTTTTTTCTAGCACGTGCATTTAAAAGGGCTAATTTTCTCCCAAAAAACATGTTTCCCTTGTGTGGTCATACTAACAGAGCCACAGATCAATGTGCGTTATAATTCTCCATCATACTACAAAAATGTTTCAGAGAAGTGAAAGTTTCCCTTTAAGAGAGAACGACAAAAACATAATAAAAATCTTTTTTATTTAAAAAATTCATAGTACACAAGTCAGAAATACTATATTTGTTGACATTTATCAGTTGCGTGGAATATTTGCCATGTTCCTGTATCTGGCAGACCTTGCTTCTCTAACACACGTCACTGAGAATATAAAGAATAATATTCCCGTGAGGCTGAGGAGGGTGAAGGTCGTGTCAGCCATCTTGCCCGTCTCTGGCATAGCCGCATCAGGACAAGTCAGCATCGTTCCCGCCATCAAAACGCAACCCATCCCACACAACAGGTTCACCACAGCAAGAATCAGGTCAAATCTGAAACAGGTTTACCACAGTAAGAATTAGGATATATCTAAAACAGGTTTACCACAGTAAGAATCAGGTCAAATCTGAAACAGGTTTACCACAGCAGGAATCAAGTCAAATCTATGAAAACAGTAAGAATCAGGTCAAATTTAAAACAGGTTCACCAGCAAGAATTAGGTCAAATCTAAGACAGTTTCGCCACATTACAAAAGTTATTTTCTTATTTTTATGATTGAGTGATACTTCCATCAGTTCCATTGTTCTTACAATATATTGTAACTCTTTGTTGTGCTTGAAATTTAGCTCCCTTTTGTGCATCAATGCAATCCCTACTCCAGATATTCCAACCCTGGGGCTTGATAACCATTCAAGGTTTCCTTCCTTAAGGTTGTCAATAGTCATTTGATCTCCATAGTCATGTAACCAAGTTTCAGTTATGAAAAGGGCGTCTAATTCATTTTCTGTGAAATAATCTTTTATAATGAGTACTTTTGCAGTGATAGACTTAGTATTACATGACCCTATCAATAATTTTTTTTTCTGATTTTTCATATTTGCTTTTTTTTTAAATTGAGTTTTTTTTCCTTCTGATCCATGTGCGGGTGTACAGATGCTGGTGGGATACATTAAGGTCGGGCATTGTCCCTGTGTGGTGAGTGAATTGGGCGGTAAGCCAGTGCCGCCAGACGGTGGCTCGCGGAACTCAATATAATCACACTCGCTAGAACAACTACTTCTTATCATAGTTTGATTATTAATCTTTCTTAAATTTTCATTTTTTTGTGTTCTTGCCTGTTTTATATCCGATAGTTCTATAATGTAATATGGTGTTTTAATGTTGTTTATCAGTGTATCAATTAAGATTGATATTGCATGATTTTTTCCACAAATTAAATTGTTATCAATACAATCCATAAATGGGGTTATTTTTATTTGTTGTTCCATACGTTATCTGGTGTTCACATATCTTCTTCTGCAATGTCTGTTTACAACGTTCTCACAACGTGCTGAGCATGTGCTCACAACATGCTAAAATCGTGCTGAGCATGTTGTTTGTACCACAACACGCTCACAACGTTATCTGGTGTTCACAGATCTACACCCATACAACATTAGGTTACAACGTGCTAAGCACCAAAAAACAACGTGCTCACAATGTAGAAAATAACGTAAAATTGTTGGCTGGGACCAAAGTACAAATCAGGTCAAATCTAAAACAGGTTCACCGCAGTGAGATTCACGACAAATCTTAAACAGGTTCACCACATCAAGAATCAGGTCAAATCTAAATCATAGCAAATATGGGTTTGATCTAATACAGGTTCAAGAAAACAAAAATCAGGTCAAATCTTAAATAGATATATCTGGGCCTTAATATAATGGAGGGCTAAAACATTTTATTCTACATAAGTTTATATCTGAGAGCAATATAACTTTATTATTGCTCTCAGTTTATATGGAAGCATGCATCAATAGTGATAGGGTTTCTATGAAAATTAAGAAACTTCACCTGGAGCGCAGCAGATTCTATTTTGTGAAACTAAAGAGGAAATGACGGAGACGGCTGTTTAATATATCTTGTGCAAGAGCTTCAGAGGGGGACAAAAGATGTTATTATATATATATATGCAACATTTTTTAAAGAGTCACATGTATTTTACACATGGACTTTGATTATTCCTTGATCAACTTTTTAAACTGAAAAGATCTTTTAAAATCTTGTTTACAATATAACAATTGCAAAATCTATAGTGTGCAAGTGAGGATATATGATATCCCTGTACACATAGTATATGAAGGTCAGTATAAAATACATGTACAATTAATCCAAATATTAATTAAATCACCCATTACCCAAAGTCCAGGTGGTCACGTGAACAACAGGGCATATAGTAATTACAATGTCTTACCTGCGAACTATATAGGAGCGAATTGGACTCGTCCGTAAATCTGTAAGGGAAGATGGTTGTTGCACCAAGGGGTAATTTGGTCTGTGCCATGCTCTGTTGGGTATCATCCTGTTTTGCATCTCTGAGGCTACAAATATCATATCATTTTGATAATTGCATATAATAAAAATATCGAACATGAAGACTGAACTGTACTTTATTGTGTTGATTTGTTTCCTTCCGGGGAAAATGCTCAATTTTCGGATGAGAAAAAGACAAAAGTTCTTTATAAATTCACGGAATTGTTTCCGACAGCTGTGGGCGAGATGGTAGACTTATTTCATCTTGGCTTTTAATTTAAACATATGACGAGTAAAATGTATTTCTGTGTACACTAATTATGGAGATCTACATTTTAATTCTCTATTTCAAATGAAGACGATTCAGTAATGAAAGATGGAGGCGAACCCTTAAATACGTCCGTGTCAGTTATTTCCACATCATACGGCCAATTTATAAAGAGCTCAATATAAATGAAATGATTCCCCTAAAACGTTTTAGGGGAATCATAGTATGATTTAGAACACACTATTGACGCATTCATCCGAGGGTCTAGGTAAAACATTCTTTTTACCCTCCACAACAGGACCTCTCTCTCTCTCACATCAGTCCCTGTGTAAAATGTGCACATGATCGGTCGCAAGTCATCAGTATTCATAAAAATCTGACTGTCCACTGATTGGTGAAAGAATATAAATAGATAAGTTTTGTACTGGTAGTTGTACTGATTGGTCATTGGAGAGAAGCTAAAATATTCAAACATAAGGCTCTTTGCTGATGACAGCCTCCTATATAGAATAGTCGAAGATGACGATGATCCAGTAAAACTGGAAGAGGACCTAAATATGCTGGAGGAATGGTCAAGTGAGTGGCAAATGGACTTCAATGCTCAGAAATGCTACACCCTGAGCAGTAAGAAAAAAACCAAGCTCTTGATTAAAAAAAATATACATTAAATGGTCACATCTTGCAACATGTTGAACATCATCCCAACCTTGGAGTTGAGCTCCAAACAGATATGAAATGGGATGAACATATTAACAACATTGTCTGCAAAGCAAACCAAGTACTGGGATTTGTAAGAAGAAACTTCAATATGTCCCCAGGAAATATCAAAGAGGCTGCCTATAATACACTTGTGCGCCCTCACTTAGAATATGCATCAAGTGTGTGGGACCCTTACCTCAAAAAAGATATAGACCGCATAGAATCAGTTCAAAGACGAGCTGCTAGATTTGTGGCTGGCAACTGGAAGAGAGAAACAGGCACTGTAACTAAAATCTTGGAAGACCTAAAATGGGATTCACTAGCAGGGAGAAGAAGGACCCAGAGGCTGGTTTTATTGTACAAGGCTATAAATGGTGAAATAGCTTTGAAACTTCCAGATCATGTCAAAATGAAATCAGCTCCTACAAGGAAAAACCATGGAAATCGCTATATCGAAATGGCAACAAGCTGTGACCCTTATAAATACAGCTATTTTCCAAGGACAGTGACGGACTGGAACAACCTTCCCCCTAATTTAACTACATTGGAAACAGGTAGCTCGGCATCATTCAGAAACTCCCTTGCCAGAGTATAAAGGTTGGCAACAAGCAGCTGGTGTGTACCAGCTGCACCCCTTAGTGCAATCTTGCATTCTCGGTGGGATGCCAATTGGTTTTGCCGAGTAAACTTATAGATGTAGATGTAGATGTCAGTTTTTGTGTCAGACACCTGATTACAGTTTATAACCTGATGTTGGCCAATTCAGATTTGATAATATTTTTGTGAGCAAGGCAAGTATTTATAATTCGGAGAATTCCAAATTTAGAAAGATATCAAATATACTAGACTATCCGTAGCTGCCCCAAATGACCCTGTTGTCAATTAAAAATTTCCATAAGTTACTTATTTCTTAGAAAGCCATCTGTGCGATGTTTAAAGCATTCATGAAACCCAACTTTCAGACACATTTTCTTTACATAACATGAATGTTTATACCCTAAACAGTGCTTTTATGTAGTAGTACCCAAAATATTCCCTTTTAACTACTTTCTGTGGCACTTGAAAGTTGATCAGTTGTCTGCTAAAACCTACACCAGCAATTGAACACTTTGTCAACAAGCTTTGTTTAGCTGGTCTGTGATCTGGTGTAAACACCTAATGAGTTACCAGTTGGGCACCTGTCCAGCTTGGGAAACAGAGTGGAGACGTTTTGTACAATTTATCAATTTATTGCCAGGAGTATACTTCAGAACCACATAAGATTATTTTAATATTATTTGAAATAACTCATGGTTGTGACAAATATTTTATGGTTGTAAAAAATATCTTATGGTTGTGAAAGATATATCATTTATGGGAAAAGTATACTATTTATTTGAAAAGTATCTAATGCATGTGAAAACCTTTCTGTCAAAAAGGGAAGACATGACTCAAAGGCTGCATGGAATCCCCCTTAACTTAAAGGCCATGATATTGAAAAAGTGACATTAAACCCTTTGATCACTGGTTTGGCCTTAAATCACAAGGACTTTGAATGGCAAAACTGTGAATGCTAATAATTGGCCCTTTTTTCAGATACCTTAAACCACTGTAAAATCGCCTGGAACCTTCTAGGTTTCATGAATGCTTTAAATGTAGACACGTGGTGATCATCACTTCCCGCCTCTCTCCGATTGGTCGAAATAATTGCTATTGTTTCCTACTACCATTGTCTCGACTGCCGCCGTGATTGGGCCCTAAACCGGATGTGCATACGGGCATCATATGATCATTATTAAGATAGGGCAATGACTTCCGAGGAAGTAATTGAATACTACCTATGTAATGCAGAGTGCTTTTTCATTCATAAAATATATTATACTTGTTTTGATTTTAAATCTGCCAATGCATGCGTCCATTCCAGTTCAGTTACAAAGCATTTGTCTGACAAGTTATTGCACACTTATGCAACATTGATATTCCATTCATACTGTAAATATCTCAACCTTCAAGTTCCACATCTCTACATCAAGTTCTATTTACATTGGCTTTGCAGTTGAAAAACGTCTATGCACATGTATGTACATAACTTCAATGACTGTTTTAATGAAAAAAATCCAAATTAGGTTCCCCAAAACCTATTCACCATGAAATGTAATTGGCGGTAACATGTTATATATATATTAACACAAATCAGATCAAAGAAATGGTTGCTGTGGTGTCATGCGCACAAATAACGTCAGACCTCCATTCATGATATTCCAAGCTTTTATAAAAACATGACATAAACTTGAAAGTGTGCGTGGAGAAATTTAGGTATATTGTGCGATGGAAATTAAAATGTATTTGATACAGGATCGTGACAAAGATTCTTTGATCGTGACCAACCTGTTTTATTTGGAGAACCTTGTTTGCAGCTTTGTTTTATTTTTATTCCTTGGGCTCGCTCACAAAACTTGTTACAAAAATCGATATGCATATACAAAAGAATTTCTGTACGTACATATGACGTCATGACTGAACATATACAGCCGACGGCAACAGAGATGCAGACAACAACAGAGTTGCGATTTTATTTTCAGAATCTTTTTTAGGTGCATGTGCATTTTCGAAAATATGGTCATCAGTTCGTTGTCAAATACTCAAAAGTGCCAACAATGTCTGCAGCTGACCAACGTTTACACTGTAAAGTATTACGATCGAATGCTCATTGAGCCAATAGCAGACTATGACGATAGAATAACATGTGTACAACATCTGTCATGGATATGTCTCGTCTGCCCTTTTAGTAAGATTATCAGCTTGACCCTTTTCGCCCGATTATCATGCTTGATATATTACTATGATTTTCAGTAGATGAACCAGACGGTATAGAAGGGAAATAACATGTAAATAGAACTCATAATCCTTTCATCATACTTGATAAAATTGGTATGATTTGATACAATGCATGTTGAATAAAAGGATAGGATAAAAGGTTTTATTCTCAGCAAAGTTGAATTATGGATAAAAAAAACATGTTCATTGCACAATAGCGAGTTTTAAAACAAGAAAATCTCAGGGTTTAAAGGGATTGATTAGAGTTCTCAGGATCATCTGTCCAGTGGATGTTCCTGTACTTTTGTGATGCCAGGATGCAAGACTTGGCAAGCATATTCCAAAACTGGACGCAGTATGGTAACATAGATGCCAACCAGGTCCTGCTATGGTATCCCGACATGCCATAACCTACACAGAAAGAAAAATCTGCAAGAGGCTTTCCTGTACATACTGTCCACATGTTGAGCCCACTTAGTGTTCTCCAATCACCCATCGGCATAGCCCAAATAGGTGATCTGGAGAGGTCTGAGATTTTTGCTTTTCCTTCATAATCTCGTTTAGATGTGATTTTTTAAATACCCAACTGTTTTAGTGATAATTCATATTTTATGTATAATTTTATCTAAAATCTCACAAAAAAGCTTGATTATTCTTTGGATAACATTATGTAAGGAAAATATAAATACTTGATGATAATCGCCAGCTGCAAAAATTGAGTCAAACCCGTTATAACAGCAGTTGAAACGGGTTCAATTTGGACGTTCAATTTGGATTTTTTACTTCACTAGAGCTCTAACAACCCCACCAAACTTTTCTTTGGTTGAAATTGGTAAAGGCATTGGACGTTCGACAAACCCCTCCAGATCACCTATCTGGGCTTTGGCGATTGGTGATTGGAGAACACTAGAGCCCACTTGAGGGCAGCACTGACATGGATGCCAAGTAGCTTTAAAGTGTTTTTTTTCTCCATTATGTGTGAATTTGGTTACTTGTTCACTATTCACTATTCACAGTTCATTCTTCATTTTTCCCCTAAATTTATTGTAAACTATGTCAACATGACAGATTTCCAAAATTATGTTCCAAGTATCACTGTGCTGGATTTTGTGCCATATTATGTGAAAGGAAATTATCTTTCTCTATGGTACCCCATCTATGGCAAGGTCCAGTGGAATGATAGGACACATGTTATATCTTAATAAATTTGTAATGTAGTACACTGCAGATGATTTTACTAAATTTATGAAATTGTAAATAATACAGAAAACTTTTTTTTATCACAAGTTCCATAAAAATATAAGCACATTTTTTACCAAACTAACAACACATCACCATAACATTAGACAATATAAGGTTATTTTTGGAAAAGCTGATTTCTGATAATTCACATATTTCTCATAATTGGTTAAAGTTAAAAGTGTTCTTCAATATCTGTCTTGCACACAGCAGCAGAATTCATAGATATATTTTATATAATTCACAATTCTGTTGGAAAGTTTGACATAGTTCTGTTGTAAAAGCCCTTGCCAGACATTTGTCTTGGTCGTTTGCCATGATTGGTTGGCCCAGACATCCATTGGTCCTGCTGCTGAGATTTAGAACTTTGACCTTGACCTTGGCCTCCTACATTCGGATCAGATAACTGTAAAGAAACAGTGTAATATATCATAAATTAAGTGGCCATTCCTATTTTATGATTAATTACGTCCAAAGAATCATGATATAATTCTCTCACATGTGAAGCCGATATAAAACTGTTTGTTTTGCGCTTGTTGGCAGCATAAGGATTACTTTTGGACAGCTTAGCAATGAGGCAGTCATAAAGTCCTGATGGGGTCAGCAGAGGATTGTAGCAATCTAGCTCCTCTATCTGCAATAAGATCCAATAAAATATTCACAATGTATACAAAAAAAAATTATTTCTATTACAAGATATAGCATTCTATCCATACCAACTTATTTTGTGAGTTGTTGATGCTTGTGCATACTCTGTGTCTCCACATAATAATAATATATTCATACAAAATATACAAAATAGAATATATCTTGATAGTCTGTTGGGTCTTTGCTACCTGCTCGAGGGCATCATCAACCTTGTCCCTGGCAGCTTCAGGGGGGCTATCATAGACCCCGACCTCACAAGGCAACATTAGTTCTCTCACAGCAACAGATTTCAGCAGCAAACTATTGCTCTGGGATGGCAGTAATATGAAGTGGCCATCAGGCTGACGTGGTGGCAGTGTGTATCGAAATCCACTGGATGAAGGGTTACCTGACGACATGTCCAACTTGGCCAACAACACTTGATTCTGCTTGGATTAAAAAAATCCAAATATTAAGATAAAATCCAACCTTCTTGCTACAGATAAAGTCATGATATTTATCTATCTGTCACACTTATCTTTACTCAAAATAAATTGTTTTAACCTATTAACAAAAAGATCATTTGTATACATGGGTGATTTGTAAGCAAATTATATATTAATTAAATCTTTTCTACATGTAAAACGATGAACAAATTTTGCAACAATTTTCAAATTCCTGTCCCAGTATATTGGCAATTTGTTACTCGTTAATGCTTTGCTTTTATGATGAACAAGTCATCTGTGGCCATTCTTTTGTTGACCAAAAAGTTAAAAAGATGTGAAGATTGTCAATCTAGTTATGCAAGAAAGCAATTCAACATAGCTACTATTACAAAATAATGGTTAGGTTATTTGACCTTATCCTGCAGATGTTTGCAGAGAGCCAGGAAATGGTGCTGGTTGGTCTCCAACTCATCCCATTCAATTTTCCAACAGCTCGTGGACCTTAAAACAAGTGGCTAAAACAATAACAATGAGTAAAATCATCTTGATAAAAATAAAATACTCTAATAACGTTATTTTTGATCTACTAACTTTCTATAATTGATAAATTTTGCAATTGTTATAATCTTGGGAGAAATACAGCAGCTACATACCATACCAAAGAGTATTGACTCACAGATGGTATCTGCTGGAAGGCGGCTGATGATGCTGAGTCTGTGTAAGGGAATGGACATGCTTTGTGCCTTAGTGTTCACCGCTGGTGCCATCTTCATTCCACTCAAATGAGGGTACACACTCTGTATGACAAATCATATTATATCTAATGATCTATGGTGAAACAAAGACAAATATGAAACATTATAAACCTGAGATAGTAATATTTTGATGAATTTTCTCTTGTTTTTGACCTGCATTATGAAGATCCTATTTTAAAAATATTTAGATTGATTTCTTCTACATGCTAATTTAATAAATTTATTTCAATATACATATATACATACAACAAACCACTTTCATGACATATTTATAATTACCTTAGAAATTAAATAGTCAGACTGAAAGATGAAGATTACAATAAACTTACATACTGAGAGGAGAATGGGAGAGTCTCAGGACTGAGAAGCCTTTCTTGAAAATCACACTTAATAGTCATCCCACTCTCCTCTAAAATGACAAGATATGATTAAACTTATGGTGCAGCAGTAAAAAGATGAATGTCTGAAAGAATTCCTGGTATATACCAAATGATTGGCATGTTATGCATTATAAATTTCTATTTTTGTTCTCTCTATTATTTATATTTGAGACCCACTCATGTTGTTTGGGAGATGTAAGTGGAGATGTTCTCTGTCTGTTCCGCTGTCATGTAGCCAGCCTTTGAGATAGTTCTCGAGACTCAAGACATCTGAAATTCAACCAATTTACACAGATTAATTCATTGTTTTACTGTTTACCCCAGTGCTATTTGCTATGGACACTTTATGATTCATTTTTAAGTGTAATTGATTAATAAATAAGAAATGATTTTGTGGATAAAATATAAGATCAGAAGTCAGGACTTAATTTATAAAATTTATTAACACATACGCATTACTTTATGTAGCGCTTTGCAGTGACAAGCAGGGCTTAACTGAGGCAATGGCAACATAGAACTGAAGCTTCATTAAGCCTTTTGGCTTGTTGTTTTGCAATTTACAATATAGACAAGTGGTTTTACTATTTATCAAGATTTATAGTGTGTATTTCTCATATTTTCACTGTTTTATCTCATGGGTTGGTCAATTTGAGAAAAAGAACAGTAGAATTTTCAGGTAACTGACCAAAATTCTTATTGTCGAGGCCTGCCAGCTCTACAGTAACCAGGGCTACCATACCCTCAGCATCACTCACCATGCTCTACAGTAACCAGGGCTACCATACTCCCAGCATCACTCACCATGCTCTACAGTAACCAGGGCTACCATACCCTCAGCATCACTCACCATGCTCTACAGTAACCAGGTCTACCATACTCCCAGCATCACTCACCATGCTCTACAGTAACCAGGTCCACCATACCCCCAGCATCACTTACCATGCTATATAGCAACCAGGTCTACCATACCCCCAGCATCACTCACCATGCTCTACAGTAACCAGGTCCACCATACCCTCAGCATCACTCACCATGCTCTACAGTAACCAGGTCCACCACACCCCCAGCATCACTCACCATGTTCTACAGTAACCAGGTCTACCATACCCCCAGCATCACTCACCATGTTCTACAGTAACCAGGTCTACCATACCCCCAGCATCACTCACCATGTTCTACAGTAACCAGGTCCACCACACCCCCAGCATCACTCACCATGTTCTACAGTAACCAGGTCCATCATACTCCCAGCATCACTTACCATGCTCTACAGCAACCAGGTCCACCATACCCCCAGCATCACTCACCATGCTCTACAGTAACCAGGTCCACCATACCCCTAGCATCACTCACCATGCTCTACAGTAACCAGGTCTACCATACCCCCAGCATCACTCACCATGCTCTACAGTAACCAGGTCCACCTTACCCCCAGCATCACTCACCATGCTCTACAGTGACCAGCTCCACCATACTCCCAGCATCACTCACCATGCTCTACAGTAACCAGGTCCACCATACCCCCGGCATCACTCACCATGCTCTACAGTGACCAGCTCCACCATACCCCCAGCATCACTCACCATGCTCTACACTAACCAGGTCTACCATACTCCCAGCATCACTCACCATGCTCTACAGTAACCAGGTCCACCATACCCCCCAGCATCACTTACCATGCTCTACAGTAACCAGGTCTACCATACCCCCAGCATCACTCACCATGTTCTACAGTAACAAGGTCCACCATACCCCCCAGCATCACTTACCATGCTCTACAGTAACCAGGTCCACCATACCCCCAGCATCACTCACCATGCTCTACAGTAACCAGGTCCACCATACCCCCAGCATCACTTACCATGCTCTACAGTAACCAGGTCCACCATACCCCCAGCATCACTTACCATGCTCTACAGTAACCAGGTCCACCATACCCCCAGCATCACTGTGTGTAGACTGGCTTGAGCTTGTGTTGCTGGACTGGCTGGCAACACTTGTTATATCCTCCATTAGCTGCATTCTCTCCGGATTCACAATATTCACCACTTGTATCTTCTACAAGACCCGAGACCAATTCCGTGCAAATATATACAAGTATCTGAGCAGTTGCTTAAGATTAACAGCAACAAATTTAACTTGATAAACTCTTTGGTCCATGTATTGTCACACTTCACTTCTAATTAGTTATTGTTCAAGATGGATAATCAATCTTTGCTTCCAGTCAGCAATCCATGATTTACTATTGTAATATTTTCAAACAGAGGCCACATTTCTGTATGTGTTTTTCAAAGAATATAACTTTTCTTTGACTAGTGCAGACCATACCTTGAGATTATCCAGGGCCACTTCTTTGATGACTTTCTCCACCTCTTTTACAACTTTTGTGGCATTCTGGCAAGTAAACAAAGTTAGCTCCAGATGGGACCAGCATCCAGCAGTCTGATATAAGAAGAATTTATAAATGAATACAAACTAAATGCATGTAATAGATGGAATAAACGTGACAAATATGACAACTTTTAATTTATTGAAATTTGAAAAATAGAGATAAATGCTTTCATTTTGTATAAACGGCACAATTTAAAGCATGACCCATAAATTTGATACGATTTCCAACTGCCTTTAAAGGACTTATATAATGTTTTAACCCTTAGTCCAAGTATCATTTACCCAGTCTTCAAATGTGTACACAGTATCATTTACCCAGTCTTTAAATGTGTACACAGAGAGATACAGTTATGACAATACCCACACTTTGGCCAAGGAATTTAAAACCCAATTTGGCTTACTTGCAGGAGGCTATGTGCTTGTCTCTTGAACATGCTAGTGGCATCATGTATGCCCTGGGAGATACAACCTGAGAGCACACACCCTGACACCTCTCTGCACGCGGTCCGCAGCTCCTGTATCCCAGCCTCAAGCCGGCTGAAATTCCCCCTCGTGTGTTGAAGTGGCAGGAGAGCCTAAATGTATGCTCAAAATAAGACAAAAGCGTGTGTGTTTTTCATGAAAAAATTCCAAGAGTAAGAAAATTTATGATAAAATGTTTTGTCCCCATACTCAGTTTGTTTGAACTTTTTGTGTCGAATTAAAACATTTTCATCTAAAGGATATGTGATAAGCATTTTTCTTTGAATAAAACAATAATAGTCTAAAGTAGTCTGTTAGCCCTGCTGTTTACCATGATAATAATAATTATTACAAATACAATTCAAATAATTTTCATGTCCATCACTAAACAATGCTTAAGTTAAGTGATGCAGTTCAGAAAAATATTCTCAAATGCAATGTGTTGTATTTATGCATACCTCAGGATAGTTTCCAAGGGCAAAGAGACCAAGGAAGGGGGTCCTACAGGGACCTCCCAGACTACAGGTGATAGCCACAAAGTGCTTGAGGGCCTTCTGTAGGTTATCACATACATCCATGTCAAAAGGCAAAGTCAGATCCACCAAAATCATGTGTGCTACAATAAAAAATATCAAATTGATATTGTACCAGATTAAAGCCTAGGATGAAGAAAATGTGCAGTACAGTTAATTATGATTTCTGTCATCTGTCATAAAAATGTGACTTCTATGAGTTGATTATGTGCTGGTCACTGTTAGTTTTGGAATGCATATTCGGTGTGTGCCAAAATCATTGAATATTCTCTGGCAAAGTGTCAGGCATAAATTAGAAATTTGTCTGACATTCTGGATCCAAGCAAAGCAATAGTAATGCAGAGCCAAAGTTTTCTATGTCAACTGAAAATGGTGAGGGGTCCGGGGAAAGCCATTTTTTAAAATGTAAGATGGGTTAAAGGGACCTTAAATTAAGTCAATATTGTTCTTTTTTTAAATACATATCACATCAGTTTTCAATGGCAAGTTATGGGTGAAGACATAATTATACAGGAACATGTGAATGAATGAATGAATGTTTTTATTTATCATTTTCTACAACATTAAGATATATAATACATGTTTACATTTTACTTACATATAGATCAATTCTTATAAGAAAATTATATAGAAAATGAACGGTTACCAGAAAAGATTAATCTTATCTAGCTGGTAACCACAATGATTTAACCATATCATATTAACAAATTATAATTAGTTTATATACATGTTCTCAGACAATGAGTCGGGCCTAAAGGCATAGAGTACAGAATAAAGCCATGTGTGTGAAGTTTGTTACTAATCCACTATTCACAGTTCATTATTCAGATTTTTTTCAAAATCGATAGATCAGGTTGCCAATATGTCGTATTTGCAATATTGTGTTCAAAATGTCACTGGGATGTATTTTGTGGCACTTTATAATAAAGCCATGTTTTGTCTGTGATGTCAGGCAGTCAGACATGTTTTAACACACACTGCACATAGCTAGCATCTGCCATCTGGCATAATAAACCCCTGAGGTGAAAATATGCAGTATAAAGAAAATTCTGTGATGTTTCCCTCAACTTCTTAACTCCTTTACATGCAACTGCTTATTTACTTTGTGTTGTGTTTTATTTAAAGCCTAAATTGTAGTCCTCTTATTATGGTCGATGTGGAATGTCTTCCTAGGACTTGTTGCACTTGAAGTAGTTTAAGTTCCAAATCTTACCTGGTTGCCTGCTAAAGTACCCTCTTTGTTTTTGGTCTTGCATTTTCTGTTATCTGTATAATATCTGCAAAAATATGGAATATGACATCATGCATTTATAGAGTGATATATGAAATCTAGGATGGAACTCATTTGGTATGAGTTCCTTTCTTGTTGGATGCAGTACAGCCGACGACAACAGAGCTGCAGAGAACAGCAGAGCTGCATTTCAGTTTCACGATTGACTGCCTATGTTAAACACACAATTTGACATTGTTGATACATTTATACATCTGACGACAACCATTTGAGAATATTTTTGAAAGTGCAGATGTTTTTAAAAGGATTTGAAAATGGAACAGTAGCTCTTTGTTGTCTGCAGCTCGCTGTTGTCAGCTGTATCAGAAATATGGTTTGAAAAGTTGCTTGCCCTTATTCTTTTTTTTCAGTCAAATATTGGAAATTGAAGCCTTTTAAATTTTGAACACTGGGTCCATGTACTGAAGTGAACATTTAGAGCTGCAGCCAAGCAACCAGCATATTGCTAATGAAAACATAGCTGCGGATGACAACAGAACTGCGGCTTCATTTTTAACGTTTTTATTGAAGGTTTACATCCGTATTCACATCAGGTTGTTTTCTGACACTTACATGTGCCAACAAGGTCAAATGGTGTGATATTGATAAACATCGGCACTCTATTACAGCCGACGACAACAGAGCTGCAGACGGCAACAAAGCTGTGGTTCAGTTTATCAATTGTTTACCGATGTTTATCACACCATTTGACTTTGTTTGCATATGCATGTATCAGAAAACAACTTGGTGTGAATATATTTGAGAGTGCAGACACATATAAAAGGCTTTGAAAATGAATGAAACCGCAGCTCTGTTGTCGTCTGCAGCTCTGTTGTTGTCCGCAGCTCTGTTGTCGTCCGCAGCTCTGTTATCGTCCGCAGCTCTGTTGTTGTCGGCTGTAATAAACTGAGATGCAGCTCTGTTGTCGCCAGCTGTACCAGTAGAGTAATGCTGAACAGCACCGAGGCAACACGTTTCCATTGTAAATATAATGACATGACACATGACACAATAAAACATGACACTGTTTTATATTATATAAAAGCTTTCTAGACATATTTCCAGTTATGCAGTTCATGAATTGTGTAAAATATTTAATTTCGATATACTTTTGATAGTTTGTAGGCCCAGCAATTATGTGGCCTGGCGCAAAATAAATGGCAGTGAAATTCCCTGCTACTCTTCAACATTACACGTAGTCCCTAGCCTAGGGCCTAGGTAAAAAGCCATCTGAGCTCTGAGACTGGAAAGAACTTTAAGTTGAAGAGAAACCACGCCTCATCCAAGCAGATGTTATCCTAATATCGCCCGAGGCAAGACATTTCTATACAATTGATTATTTAGCATTTATATTTATCTGATTATCATAAGAATATAGACCTACATGAATGAATAAAGTGAGATAATTGTCTAAGTTGCATTTGCATCAATATATATTTTTTAAATGTAAGCCTTGTACGTACAACAATGAAGTCGATATGCAGACGACGTCTTCAGAGCTCGTCCAAATGTAGGCCAACGAGACAGTCACATTGCCCCAATTAAAAGTTAACACTAGGGGGCTCTCCGTGATAGGCTTCCGCAAGAGGACACTGCAATTGGTCGATCTATTCTTTATGACGTCATTAGTTTATTGTGACGTTCCACATTTTGGATTATCATTCTTCTTGTTCAAGTTTTGTTTGGCTTTAGTTTGTGTTGTCGTTTTCTTCTTTATTATTTATTCATTTCAGTTTGTTTCAACATGGCAGACAATGGCATTGCTGAGGACGATGTTGCCATTGAAGAATATGTTTTTGATGTACTTCATAAAGTGGTCAGCACTGTCGGTATGACAGAAACAGGGCAATTCATAAGCCAAGGAATTTCAAGATCTGTCTCTGCTGGTGCGATTCAAGAAAATATCTTCTCAGACTCTGTGTCACGTGAAGTGGGTGAGTGTCGAAAGACCATCAATTCTCGACCGGGAGTATCCGGGTCACTCAGTGCATCACGTGATTTCACAGCTTGGCAACCAGAGCGCGAGCCACTGGCCGCTGAAAACAAACGCGTAGCAACCATTGACAAGAAACCGCAGTAAACATTCAAAATTACGTTTTCAGTGATATCTTTGCAATGCTTCAAGATATCAACAAAAAGTAAAGAGATTTAGAATCTGTGGACCAAGACGCTTCCATTGACATGATTGACATGATAATCAAAATTTCTTTGTATCGGTGCTGAATACTTTTATTTATCATTTACAAGTGCCTTCGGCTGGGAAGTGATGCTGTTCCTCACTGTTGTAGCTATCCCTCACCTGTGCAGCTGTCTCTCAATTGTGCAGCTATCTCTCACCTATGCAGCCATCCCTCACCTATACAGCTATCTCTCACATGTGCAGCTGTCTCTCACTTGTGCAACTACCACGTGTTATGATGTGCATATAGCTCAAATATAAGCCCAATTAGCTCGAGAATCTCTAGCAGTGAATTTGCCTTTTGTTTATTTTGGGCCCGGCGGCCATTTAAAAACTGCCCCTAAGCTGCTCAACTGTTTAAAATGCAAATAAAATATAGCAGAAAATATCCTTAGGAAAGGGCTAGTTATTTAGGGAGTGGATGCCATGACTAAAGCCCAATATGAAGATTTCATCTTTTTTTTCTGTATAAAGTCATTCTTCTTTATATTTTCTCCGTTTGCAAAAAACAATTCAGTACTGTATGTTTTGATGTGCATATCACTTATGACATGTATGATGTGCATATCACTTCTCATTCAATTCATCAGTGGTGTGAAAAACCCAAAATTTCAGTAAAGGATGTCACACAGTAAAATCTCACTGATGCCAATTATCCGCATTCACAGTTTTGCTCAAAATCCTTATGATGTAAGGTCAAACCTGTGATCAAAGGGCATTTCGCCATTGTTTCCACAGCTTCAAGTTTGAGTCATGTCTTCCCTTTTTGACAGAAATGCTTTCACACACACAAGATATTTTTTTGTAACACGGAGAATCGTGAGAACTGGTCGTGAGAACAAGGGGAAGACAGTAACATATGTACTCTGTAGATTTTACTTTGTTTTGGCCCTGAAAATGACTGCCGTAATTGTGAACGATACAAGATGTCAATGATGCCCATTGATTACAATATGATTGTAATATCTCGGCCAATAATACACTTACAGAAATGATTTATATATGTGTGAAATCGTGAGAATGAGAGGAAGACAGCTATATATGTATTTTGTAGATTTTACTTGATTTTGGCCCCGAAAAAGGCTGCCGTAATTGCGAATAATATAAGAAGATGTAAGTTCTCTGTGTGCAATAGGTGTGTTCACTTTGTTTTCAGCGGCTCCAATATGGCCGCCGTGGTCGCAAGGGAAGTCACGTGACCCGTGACGTTGCACCAAGGTAGGGAATACTTAACTCGAGGGTGCATGTTTCCCATATTCCTTAGAAACCGTTGTCTATTACATTGCAACCTCAAATATATTTCTAGATATTAAATTAGGAAAGTCACAGCCAAACACCTGAAAATTTTTTTTTATTGTTTAATGATAATGGTTGAAACATACAATGTCAATGTCAACAGTAAGACAAGCATGTAGAAGACATGCATTACTTTCAATAGTCATATACACTGTCATTGATAAGGTGTGAAGAAGACAGGACACATATTAGGGACTTCAATTTTGACGTTATGGAAGGCTTATTCCAGTGATCTAATTTTAACAAATTGTTATATTTTAGAGACTGATGTTGAGTTCAGTGGGCAAGACAAGGCACCATATGCTTGTTTTAACACAAAGGCCATTGAAAAGAGCCAAAGCTCACATATCAAATCCTCTCAAGATGGAGAGAGCTGTGACGTCTCCACCAAGTGCCCAGCAGAGGGCGTGATTGCAGAGAACAATGAGAAGCTTACACCACAGACTGGTGGTAACCAGGCAGATAGGTCACATCAAATAGATGTTCACCTTCCATACGACACCAGAGATACACATGGCTTTCACGAAGCGCTTGAACCAACAGTCAGCAAAGATGAATCCGTGGAAACCTCTGGATATGACCAGACTAATGCAGTCAATGAAGAAAGTGAGGGTGATGGGTACAATGTGTGGACACTGTCAAGAGAAGATCTTATTGATGTAGTGTGCATACTTCAGAGCCAGCTGGAAAAATATGCAGCTCTCGCCACAGATAAAGCTCCCGGTCAGTTGTCATCATTTTCCATCTTCCTTGCATCAATTTAGGCCAAAATAAATATGTTTTGGTTAGCAAAACCACACATTGCTGCCATAATTATAATGACCTTGAGATTATTTTTCACTAAAAAACAATGCCTCATGTTTGATATCCAACATTCCCCCCAAAATTATCTTTGGAGTGATGTTGTTTGGATTTCAATTTGAAAAGAGGGCAAAGACACAATCACTGTTATTATAATATAATATTCACTTTATATTATTCATTGGTGAATATTTTATTTTTTCTCTCCCTTTAGTCAAGGTGTGTGACAAGGAATTACAGCAAAAGCTGGAAGCTAGCTTGAAAGCACGAAGATCTGCTGAGACCAAATTGGAAAATGTTTCTGTGGACCGAGAAAACATTTTGGTGAGTACCAGTATTTTACCTATTATATATAATGCACTATAAGATAACTTTATCCTGTTAATTTATAGTGTTAAAAACAATACTGAATGGCAGCACAGGATTGTAATTTGTATGATGATTGGCTTGGTATGACGATTTTTACCCAGTTAGCTATATTTTCAGAGAAATGCTATAAAGAACTGATAGAGAATGATTGTTTCATATCTGCCTTAATATTGTATATTTGCATCAGTTAGTAGTAACCAAAAATAGGACTTCAAATAGAACCAGAAATTGCTTTTGGACCCCTGCTTCTTTCTCTTTGAAGAAATATATCTTAGATTAATGGCCCATTCTTTTTCATTATTGAATAAAAGGTTAAATTTTACTTGCATACTTGAATACTTTTTTATTTCCCAGGATGAGTTACAACAAAGAGAGGAGATGGCCATAATGCACATCAACCGCCTGAACTATGAGATTAGTGGCTTAAGGCGCCAACTAACTCAGCTGCTGAATGATAGATCTAATGGTAGGTTATGGGGACAATTTTATTATATAATTATATATATATAATGATAGATCTAATGGTAGGTTATGGGGACAATAATATTATATATATATATATATTTATGATAAGCAAATATCTCAAGAAATAGGTAGGCATACCATAGAGACTTATAAATCATATAATTATATTGTATTAATTGTAGGTCGGAAACTTGGCAAACGCTTCTCAGTGTCATTGTTACGGGCGAAGCAGGATGCAGACCAGCATCTTACAACGGTCATGCAGGTCAACAGAAAGGTCAGCCCAATGTCACAAGGGCATCATGTATATCTGCCCACCGTGCACCTCTGACTTATAAAAGAAAATCCCATTACAAGTTTTTTAAATTTCTGTTAAATTTTCAATTATAAATGTGAAGACTTGGCTACAAAGTTAAGCATCGTTAAGTATTCACAGAATTTCTGATATCACTTGAATAATATCAGATGGTTGCTTTGAATATAATAGATGCTTTTTTCCTTTGGATTTGCAGATAGATGAAATGCATATATACCTAACTACTCAAACTCGCTATATTCTCACTCTGGAGGAGAAGTTACGTCGTGCCCAGGTGCAGTTAAATGATGCGCTAGCCTGCAATGTGAGTCAGGGTGCCGGCGACATCTCCCACAGCAAAGAGGTCAGTGTATAATATCACAAGGTATATTCTGACAACACCTATTCTGACAACACATAGGATGCTCATTTAGGCTGTCGAAAACATGTGAACATTCTACATCCTATCTTTATATAACCGCAAACAGGCATCGTTAACTAGAAAATGATAATAAAACTTTTATTATAGAAATTTAATACCATGATCAGTCATATACTGATGTTTAGATACGGCCATACTTTATTTATTTTTGTATTACATGACTTGTTATACGGGTTATACGTGTTATTCCCCAAAGGGAAAATACCAAACTTTGAAAGGAAAGTCTTGGTTTGGAACCAGCATGGGGTATTTGGAAAAAAATCAATAAAGAAGAAAAATATGATGGTCGTAAGTTGGTCAAGATATGCCTAAAAAAATTCAAAAATCCCCAATGCATTGATTTTCCAAAGAAATGATAGATAATTATATTTGCTTTTGAATGTAGATAATTATTTCTTTTGAATAAGCATTTATATTTCAAAGTTCCAAAGGCAGGAAAATGTAAACGTTGTTCTGAGCATGCTAGTTTATATAATTGCAGCCAATAGTAGGTATGCCTTGTCGAGTGCCTGGTGAACAGTTCAGGTACCATGGCTTCTCTGAGGTCTCCAATAATGATAAGATGGTTTATACACCAGGGGGCAGCACACATCATCAGATCCAAATGGCCAATATATTTGGCTTTGAAGGTAAAGATTAAGAAAATGGTTTATATCCACATTAACACATTTTGTCTTTATAAATTTTGCTTTATACTTAACTCCCAAATATATTGTACCTATTTATAGAATCTAACAATCTACAGTCATATATATATACTGCTGCTTGTGACTGATTGCAGGGAAGTCCGGTGAAAGCAGAAGTAATGATGAACAGGAGGTATTCAACCCAACTAATGTAGTCTTTGTGAAGGGCATGATGCACGAGGAGGGACAAGAAATGGGGGAATTGTTTACCATGCTCAACAAATTCAATACAGCGTCTCCAAGTGCAGCTCCTAAAGTTGGAGCAGTTTAAAAGAATAAATACATTGAGACTGCTTTATTTTCTATTATCAAAATGACAATAATGTGCATTTCCATTTGTACGAGGAATTTGATGATGCATCTTTTAGTTGCTTTCTGCAAGTGAAATGCTCACTGTAGTCAAGGATAATATAAGCAATACAGTATAATTCAGCAAGCCTCCTGCCTTAATTTATTTATGTGTGTATATTGAATAAAACTATATAAAATACAAACCTTGCCTCAGTGTCTTTCATTTTTCAGTTTACTATTCTCAGAAACTAAATCCATAATTATTTGAACAGCAAAATATGTGATAGTCTTTTTGGAAAGATTGCAAAGCAAAAGAGTTGTTGGTTCCCAATTCAAAATACCAAGACGATATCATGTTTGCTGCTAAAAAAAATGTGTTTATGCAGAATAGACCTTCGGGCCAAAGAAATGGCCCCAATTGCTATTTTTATCTATTTTTAAAAAAATATACAGAGTTGAAAGATTTTCATATATGTGGGCATATGGTTGATACGATTTTTATAAATAATTTTAATGTGAAATTTATTTCTGAAGAAAAAACCGATGATTTTAGGATTTTGTGAATACCTACTCGTGACTTAGTGAAAACGTCGGGGGAAAAATTGAACTGGCAGGGTATTCTAAATTTTAATAAATTCACTGGACATATTGTACACATAAACATGTACGTGAGAATAAGAATAATATCATTACATTTGTAGTTTCATTTAAGAATAATTTTAATTTGCTTCTCCTTTTTAAGATCCACATAAATTTGTGGCAATTAATGGCCATCGTGTAACTACAACTTTGAATATTTCTTCCAATCAAAAAATTTAGTTCTCGAAACTTCAAACCAACGATCAGGTTTTCCTTTTAAATTTTTAATAAAGTATCATAAATATGTACAAACAATAATTATGCTTATTGTTGAATATTTCATCATTTTGATTTCATAAAAAATACAGATATTTTTTTACAGCTATATCTAACGTCCATGAAAAAGTTGAACTTCTTAAGCCAAGGAAAATACATTTGTTTATCATATTTTGTGTTTAAGAAGGGAGTTTTTTCTCTTTGGTTCTTTAAACTTAAAAGGGTTTATAGCTGCACCTGGAAGTTTTTAGGTGGTTGGAACTAATTTTCTCTTTCTCCTGGTCTTACAATTTATATTTCTTTAGATACACTTTATGACAATTGTTACCATGGTAAGCTTGCATCACTTATCATAGATTGGACATCTTTTGCCTCACATAATGCGTGGATATTCATCCCTTGTTTATCAATATACAATTTTCTATTACATTACTATCCGGTATAAATACATACATATTAATATTAACATTTCAACAAAACCAAATTTATTCAAAATAAGAATGAGAAATTTTGGTTTAAGTCTATAAATTGACTGTGATATTTAAACAAAGAAAGAGTTCTATGAAATAATTATGCATTATTTCACAATAACTGTAATGTATATGAATAGGAATAACTTGTGTATTGCAACGTTGTCATATCTCTAAAACATTTGGTGGATTATAACTTTACATATACGAGATAACTTGACATTTCCTATGCCTTTATATGCAACGATTAGGTTTTCATTAAAATATACAACTGAATTAGGGACATTAACAACACTTGAGAATTGACCATTCTATTTCATAACAGAGTCTTCCAATGTTCAACTGATTTACAATTAGTATGAGCAGTTTTTAAACTCAGTCAGCGGCATTATATTTTGTCAGGATGTATATGTGCAGCTAGATTGACTTTGGTAAAGTTGTTTCCCTCAAATATTAATGATTGACTTTGGTACAGTACCCAGCTTTACTAGGCCTCTTCAATACACCTATACCTAGCCCGGTGCAAAATAAAGTATGGTACAGTTGTTTCCCTCAAATATTAATGTCATGTGTACATTACAATATTTACATTTTCTATTGCCTCAACCTATATACAACATATTGGGACTTTGAGTCCAATGACTATTTTACATTATTTAATGTATATTGGTATCAAAACACCAAGTCCCATAAATCCTTATAGCCGGGAATGAGGCCGAGAAGGGTTGTCACCAGCCCGCCGAGCCCGCCTTCGTCAGTGGCTATGCTTATAGAGGGGTCATACAGGAGGCCTGAAAATACAAATACCATCACCAAATATTATTGATTTTTGCGCACATGGCTGCCTTATTTTGAAGTTTAAATTATGAATATCTACAAATATTAGATATCATGTATATTCATATATAAAATGTAAATGTTTTTAATAACATCAATGCTAAAATAATTTTGATATTTTTTATGAAAAATGTACTGCATGAGTATGCAAATAACATCGTTTTCAACAACACTCCATTATTTATTTTTCAAAGAAATCTTTCCTGTTATAAATAACATTGCCTTTTTGACAGCACAATATTGTTTATTTTATAAATCATCCCTGTTTGGGGTGTAGCCAGGGGGGGGGGGGCTGAGGGGGCTACAGCCCCCCCCCCCCCCAACATTAAAAAAACAATTTTTTTACTACTTGTTTGTATTATTCTATTCACGGGGGGGGGGGGGGTTGTTACGGGCGGGTATGGGGGGATAGGTATGTGGGCAAGTAGTCATGGACCCCAACATATCCAGATTTCAGCACCCCCCCCCCCCACCCCCCCCCCTTCAGAAAATCCTGACTTCACCACTGGTGTTGATATGTCTTACCGGCGACGCAGGCGGTGAGGAAACAGGATATGTTGGCATTGATGGCTACCCTGGCCAGCTGCCTCGCCATGTCCCCTACTCTCTCCGGACACACGCTCTGCCACACCCCGACAGCTATAGCCACAGTAGACACGCTGGAGAACCCGCACAGAGCATACGTGGCGATAGACACTGAACGGTCCTGCAGACATCATAACAAATCTGTCATATTCATACGTCAAATATACATCTTCTGATTTATTATTGGAAATTTGACAGAGTCAATATTTCATTTAAAACTATGTCATTTCAGACATTTAAAACTATGTCATTTCAGAGTCTCTGAAAAAATAATTTTCCCTCATGGTCAGTGAATTTGGAAGTACAGCATACTTTTAAAACTAAATAGTTGAGAAAATTTTAAGCAAAACAAATCTTACAGATAGCCCCACAGTGTCCACGGAGTTGCCAAGTTCCTGGTAAGCGAGGATCTCACTGGCGAATATCTTGATTCCTATGAGTTTGGACACTTCTCTGCAGTCAGCAAGGTCCACGCCTATTATCATGCTGAGTGGGAAGAACAAGTAGGAGCAGATCACCTGCAACAAGAGGCAAAGCACCAACATTATATATGAAGATACCCAGCTTTACTAGGCCTCTTCAATATAGATACTGAACCCGATGCAAAGGAGAGTAATATGAAGAGTACAGAGATGAATTGTATTTTTTTTATTTTAACATTTTTATTCGCACAAAAAAATTTAAAACATTGGCACATATATAATGTACATATTTACAGACAGGTAGACATTTGAGAGATAAAATATAAACAAAGTACAAAGAGTTAGCTCAAGTTTTCACTTTAGTGCTTCATAAAATTTATATTTGTGGCTTAATTGAATAAAATTTATTCCCACTATTGACATTGAATTAAAAATATTAAACAAATTTCTTTGTCACATTTCTTACAAAAGATGATTTGCTATTCATACAATATCTATAGAATTTGAGAAATCGTTTTTCTAAGCTTATCTCTCGAGGCATACAATCTGACAACAATCTGTGAGTCATACAGGGAACTTTCCAGATAACCCCTAATAATATTTCTAAGAAGAATAGCATTTTTACTGTATTTGACGATCAAGAGAAATTCTTTTATGTAATGGAAAAGCAAAATGATATACAGCAAATGATATACAGAGAAAGCCTAAAAGAAAGGGAAATATATTTGATACAAATGACATTTTTTTGTATTTGACATGTCACATTTTTGTCATCATATTCCTGTCAATGATCACACAAGTTCCACAAGGTACTTCTGAACGTATTTATATATGATACAAAATGAGATAACTGAGAGATAAGTCTTCAGGGTTTGGAAGAACTTTACAAATGATAGTATACTCTTCCAAAAAACTCTGCTATTTCTCTAAGTACTTTCTTGGAGTAATTGTATAAATTATAAGCTTGGAGTATAATGAATGGAGTTCATTATACTCCAAGGTATAAGTAAGGTATAATTCAGATTTCAATAAAAATAAAAACTAAGTGAAGGCACACGGTATGTATACTTAAAGCATTTTCTAAACTTTAAGAAAACCGCATAATACACTCGCTGGTGGAGAAAGCAAGACTTACCTCAAAGCTGAGCTCAGGATATCCCACATTGTCTCCAATCCAGGAGAGAGAGGCGTTGATGAAAGCCAGCAGTCCAACAAAGGCAATGTAGTTACAGACAAAGGAGGCGACGGTCTTGCCGGCCAGCGCCGCCCCGGAGGAGGCTGCTTCTATCAGGTTCATCTCATCACTGCAATATATTAATATCCTCATCATTAATATCCTCATCATTAATATCCTCATCATTAATATCCTCATCATTAATATCCTCATCATTAATATCCTCATCACAGGAACACTCTTAATAAAGCTCATCACCAAAGTAGTCAAATAGAAGATACTATAATTCATGAACACGATGACAATCTTGAGTCACTACAATGATATCACTCAGACCTCTAACACCGCTAAATATATATATTGCTTGCCTGTCCTCCATTTTGAGGTCTTTTGAGGTTTTGGTGTTTGATTCCTCTGTTTCCGGCCAGTTGATTTTTGACACGGCCATAGTAGCTGGTGCCGACATGACGGCTGCTGACAGCAGATACTGTGGAGGAGCCTGCAATCATACGGCATATTATACCATTCACCTTAACCTTCCTATACATCTATATATCCATTATCATTGCCCCCAATACAAGATGAGAATCTTAGTTAAATCTTGGAGTAATTATGATAATTACTCCAAGGTTAAATCAAGACGATTAGTAAAACTTGAAATAAATTTGAAACACTGGCATGTAACATTATTTTCAAAGTATATGACATAATAGGCGGTATTTATGATTGTCCCAAACAACAAGAATATATATATATTCTACCTACCCCAAACATGACAAAGAGCGGGAAGGCAAAGCCAGCCACTGTGGCATGGTTGCCCACCAGGAAACAATGGAATTCCGAGAAGGTCAAACGGGGAATATACTTCCGCACCATCAAAACTGTGTCCATCTAAAAGCAATCAACTTCCATGTTAAAACAACGACATGTCTCTAACCCATCACAGGCTGACATATTAAGATAAATCACCATCATGTGTCTTGGTTAAAACTCAAAATGACCAAAGTATTTAAGGTTGAACCTCAACAAGACTAAACCATTATCCTAAAAATACCAAAATGGTGTAACCGTTTGTTTGCTTGTCTCTGATTGCTCTTCAATTTTACCATTGTTATCTTTTATTCAAATATATGTGTACAGACGATAGACCCTTCTGTTAAATTTGATTTAAAAATCCAATAGTTTAAGGCTCTTTTCTGAAAAATCTAAGATGGTCAACTTTATGTTTTCTAGATATTGAAAGTACCTACTATAAGTGCCTAATATAAGTGAGTTATAATATATAATTTTTTGCAGGTTTTTGGTATGGATCTTAATTTGGTCTCTTGGGGCATGAACTGTTCCAGTTCTGAGAGAAATCAACTTTAAAGTCAAATAATAGCTTACCCCATTAAGGAATATGCTTGCAGCCACCGCCAGGGATTCTATGGCTGTTGTTCCCATTGTGATCTGCATGAACCAGCCCATCTTGCCAGCAATCAGTTGGGTGAGGCCTATCTGGTACATGATGGACATGACTGCACCCACATAGATCAACATGGGCATTGACTGCAAC
Source organism: Amphiduros pacificus (assembly GCA_949316495.1). NCBI lineage: Eukaryota > Metazoa > Annelida > Polychaeta > Phyllodocida > Hesionidae > Amphiduros > Amphiduros pacificus. Next base: position 12,395,869 of record OX439003.1, on the reverse strand, counting down.
ATGTGTCATAATTGCCTCAGCACAAAATTGTCATAATTGTCATAATTGCCTCAAACATTCCTTTTAGAATGCTCTGAGTCATTTCAAACAACGATTAAAGATTTTTGGTTTTTATTTGCATATTTCTATCAAGGTTACCAACCACAAAGACTAAGGGGTGAAGAAGAAGTGTGGGGTTCCCGAACACAACCGCAGCGCCCTCTAGGGAGTAGTTTATGAAGGTGACAATCTGATCGGAGAGCCATTTGACTGCATCGTAGCCAGGTTTCCATCGTAGCACAAGGATCCCAAACGCAAACTGCAGGCTAAAACCCCACGCCACCGTCCGCCAATTGATCTACAAACATTAAGCATGCATAGTATTTGCTGAAGAAGTACATGGTTCTCTCCACTTATGACAAATGCACTGTAAAGCGCATTTGTGATCCTGTAATTTGATGTCAAGTATTAAAGATTGTAAGAAAAGGTGTTCGACGTAGGTATAGACAACAATGTGGCATAGGCTGAACTTGCCCGAGTGTTTCAGGGTGAGTGTTTAGATGTACGGTTTTAGAAGTTAGACACTCACCTTGCCTGGGTGTTTAGATGTATGGTTTAAGAAGTTAGACACTCACCTTGCTTGGGTGTTTAGATTTATGGCTTTAGAAGTTAGACACTCACCTTGCCTGGGTGTTTAGAAGTGAGGATAAGATAAGCTGTCAGGACAATGAAACCAGACACAGATTGCAGCTGTCTGACCTCCTTAATCACGCCCAGACTGAGGTAACATATCATTGCTATGGCAACGGCTGGCACTATTATCCTGCAATATAAGGAAACAGTCAAGTACCTTCACAATGCTGCATGCCCATACAACAATAACAGTAACAACAACAACAACAACAACAACAACAACAATGACAACAACAACGATGACGACAACAACAACAACATCAAATATATGTGGAGGTGAAACATTGGAGTAAGTAGGCAGTGCATTTGCAAGTATTGTTTTTGCGACAAAATCATTCGTGATTGTGGCAGCCAAGCTTTGCAGCACAGAAACCAAGATGATTGAAAGTTATTTGAAAATTGACTCAAAATCTTTTCATTGGCCTTACACATATTGAAATCAGACAACTGGTTATCTCATTCATATCTACATATCTTTTTGGGTTCTTAGCCTCGACAACACTCAATTAGCTTGTGCAAAAATTATTCAAGGGCCTTGATGACATGAATTTTAATTATGACGCATTTGCTATGTCAATCAAATCAGAATGTTTAAGATATCTCACTCCATTTTATGATTCATCAAATATTTGGTGTTCAAAGTGCAAATATCAGATGTGTTGTGATAATACATATTTTATTTTAATATGAAGATAACAGTAAGTTTCAGTAAGTTTCTGCACGTTTTGTACCACTGGTACATTGCATTGTCAATATGGGTTATGATATTTTCCGATTTTGGTCTTATCATGTGTTACAGATTAAGGTACACTTTAAATGGTTCATCACATGATATATAATTTCAATGAACCTTCATATAGCTTTATTTTGTGATATATAAACCATATAATAATCTTTAATAATCATTGTATCCCTCCTAACATGGCTTTATCACATGCTGTGAATAGCATGAATAGAATTGGGTAACCCTTAGTACACAGTTGGAACAAAACATCTATTTGGTCATGCATGAACATGACCAAATGATGGCACGCATAACCACCGCATGACCATATTGTCTAACGCATGGTACGTGACCAAATAGTGATAATAACCCATGATGTCTTTGTTAATTAAGGATTGCCTCTTAATATCTTCTCTGGTGTATTTGACTGCGTGGTAATTAGAAAAATAAAACACAATATATAACTTTGGGTGCAAGATAAACACTAACATTTGGTTGCTCAATAATGAAATTTCACTTGGTTCCCCTGGGCACAAATGATCATTAGACTCCCCTGACATATAACAGAACCAATCAGGATAAGGGGCAGGATGGAAATCAACAGGTCACATGTGAATTTCTCTGTTTTCCAGTGAGATCAGCCTGCAATGAATGTGCTCATATGTGCAAAGATCATCTCTTGGAAATGGTATCAAATCAATTCCTACAAAAAAGTTTCAGTTGTTTGAACACTATTAACAATATAGAATTATGCTTTTTAGAAATAATGATTAAATATTACAATCATTATTTTTAGAAATAATGATTAAATATTACAATCATTATTTTAAGTGTAAAATAAAATCACAATTTGAATAAAGAAATATGTGCAGTAATACTGCTGAGATGTGTGTGCAGTGATTTGTCCTCTATTTCAAACATGTGAAAGTGACCACAAACCCTACTAAGCTCAGCAAGCAAGCATTCTCAACATAATACCAGTTAACATTTCTAATCTCTACCTGATCTCTACCGCTGGTACACTGACCTGAGAATTTCCTATTTTTGTCAGGTATGTTGGCTTAAGGGAAAAACACTTAATGCCGAAAAGCACTGATTGACGTTCCTCTCATTATATAAAGGGGGGTCTGGAAATAGTTGGGGCACCAGGAAGAACACAACCCTGCTGATACAGCCCTGGAGATGTGAAGAAATAAAGATTTGAAACCAATGCAGTCTTCCAGTTAAGATCCAATAGCCATGCATGACCTTATTTGGTCATATTTATGCGTGACCAAATAAATGACCTTATTTGGTCATGTTTATGCGTGACCAAATATATGTTATGATATACTATAGGAGTATATCATATATTGATCATATTGCAAGGAACTTTATCAGAGGACAATTATGATATGATATAATGTGGACAATACGGTGGTCAATATGATAGTGTGGTGGGGATTATCCGTAAATCTAATAGGTTGACATACAGTTCATATCCACGTTGGCGATAATTCATATTAATAATATAAAATCCTATATACAGAATTGAAGCATTGTGTTCTTATTCAATATTTCTTTATCATTTATTCTTGACATTAGTCCAAACCTTTTTTTTGATTTCTTGTAAAAAGAAGGTTTTCACGGATTGATACAACAAATATACATTTAAGCTATACAAATGAAAAAGGAAGAAAAACTGTTTATTCTTTGGGGAAGTCGTGCTTTTACCTGATGAAAGATATTCTTATATCCATTTGATATTGGCATTAAGTTGCTATATTGTATTCCAGAGCCGAGGGAATTGTTAATATACTAGTTTCCTGATTTATGATTTCTTAATGCAGATTAATCGTATTTTTTCAAGCAATAAAGGGATGAGGATATATTTTCTGTAAAGGTTGTGTCCAAAGTACTGAGTAAATATTTAGTCCACAACAATTATTTTCTTAAACACACAGCATCAAATGCTCTTTCGATCTCTTGGTACATTTAAGTGAGTCTAAAGGTCTGTTATTGTTGCTCTGTATCTCCCATTATGATCAGTAATGTGGATCAAATAACAAATGTTTCACTCACCATTTTGAACAAGGCCATAATCTCCGATGAAAACCATAAACTGGCATATAAATATTTCTATAGATCTGACTTCCAAACCGATCTCGTATTCTGGTATATACAAATAAGACTACTGCTATGCAGGTCAGGATGATAAGTACCTTGGCGCCCTCTATGCTGTGTATGAGGGCAAATATGAAATATATAGTGTATCCAAGGAACACCAGAAATACTATAAAGCGGACTATAGTGGAAAAATATGTTGTGTAACACAGATAAGCTGACTCCTGAAAAAGAACCACATTGTTATTTTTTTCATCTTTGTTTTTTCGTCTTTTAGCTGGTGGTTTAGGAATGTACTTTGAATCCACGAAGTCTATGCCTAGAACATCAGTTGGCATAATAATTTGGGAGCAGATGGAGTCTATTGCTGTGTTAGTTTTCTCAGTCTGCTCCGAGGATGTGTCACTCCTGTCCTTGTCCCCGTCGTAGGTGACATCCGTCATTTGAATGCTTGTGTCAAACTTGGCGGGGATTTCATCGACAATGACTGCCTCCTCAGGTTGTGGGGAGTGGGGCGGCTGGTCCATACTCCCGCCTATGGTGTTCCCTCCCGTACCAGGCCCTAGCATTGACAGCGAATCCTTCCTGATGTGGTGAGAGGTAGGGGTCTCACCAATGCAGTTATTCCCAATTCCTGGTAATCTCTTGGACATTCTGGCTCTGTATCTGATCAATCTACCCTCATATTCTAAGTTTAGTTATGCAGATCATGCTGAAAGTAATATAAAGAAATATTTAACCCTACTATCATATTTAGGTCTCAAGATAAACATCTTTTCTCATTGTACAAACACTATTATCTAATCGACGGAAGGGAAATATGATATTATTTGCTAAGTAAATATAAGAAATATTGATAACATTACTAGAATAAATCTGTTTTATTCAGATGAATCCATTACATATAATTTATCAAAATGGTGAAACATGATACTGACCTTAAATAGCTGTAAAAACTTAATGTACAAAACTGTAAGCGTGTCTCCGTGGGTATTCTTGAGGCTATAGAAGGTGGCACTCCTTGCACGACAGAGGTGTGGACTGGTTGAAGGTAGCTTGGCTCAATATTACTGTCCTAGTATTAATCATCATAGCTCATAATGAGAGAAGGCGTCACATGGATTCTTATCAGTCCTCTATCTCCTCATCTGCTGATATGAGGCCCCTACAGGAGGAAAATAACTCAATGAATGTTGCACAGACCTACATTAGGTTTATACGATTATACAGAAGCAGATAAATCACAAGCCTAATATTTTAAGAATTTTTCATTGCACAGATTTTATTTGGATTGCCATTTTAATTTTTTCTCTGTAAATGATCATTAATATGAACTACATTTATTCCCGAGGCCCCTGAAGTGTAAATTCATTATGACATCACACATTGATTAATCATAGTTTATAGACAAGAAAAACCAAAAACATAAAATAACTGCAGACCACCAGTTCAGTTTTTATTCTTACAATAAAAATAAAAATACAAATCTTTATCTGACCCATGAAAAATCTCGAAACTCCGAATATCATGAGTTCAATCTGACCAATCAATGATCTCAAAACTCTAAATGTCCTGTAAAAGTCCGACATTCTATTGGGCCTCCAACTCATCGGCGCAGAATTAAGAGTAAAATCACAATTCCGTTAACAATTTTTTGTCCTTTTCTTCGTTTTAATTCTAGGACAAACTAGGATCAATATTGATAAAAAAGAAATAATTAAAAGAAGACATGATTCCAAGGCCAATATCAAATAAAAGAATGAGTTGGTGTTTGGATCAGCTTATTAACCCACATGTGTACTAGATTGTTACCAAAATCTGTCATGAGGTCAGTGAGTGAATGCCTTGTGCTCTGTCAGCATAAGTACGCCTTGATCATTATCTAAAGGTATTCATATACGTACCAAGACACCATGACACAAGTGTGAATCCTATGGAGATAAATGTAAATGTAGTTTATAAAAAAGAGCAAGATTTAAACGTTCGATTGCCTGTATTAATATTTGACATATTACAGATAAAAATATTTTATAATTAGATTCAAGACGCAATGTTGAGAACCTCTTATCTTGATTGAATTAATAGATAACAAACAGTACAGGTTAAGAAACTTCTCCTTGACACGAGTCATAACTGTTTGCTACAGATACCCATATATTCCGCTAGAGGGCACTGAGTATATAGCACATCTGCCGACATTCTGCATTATGCTTTGTATAATCAGGGATCCTAGATTTAGCTGCCTGATATCTGGTCATCATGCTTGGGTCGAAGTCCATTCATGGCACTTGAACCAATTCCTCCTTATTCAGGCCAAGTATTATGAATATTATGGACCATGCTCATTTATATATAAGATATTATGCACATCTCAAAATCAATGTCATTAATTCTTATTATTGGACATATCAATTTCAGTGTTCAGTTTTTGCACATTTCCAAAAACTTTTCAAAGGCTTTCACACCATGAAGCAAAATTATTAATCTTTATCTTTTTTCCATTGTGTGTTTATCTTATTAAATCGGAAAGGAGATGAGTTCGAAATGACTCTCAACAAGTTTAAGTAGGCAGATATGTTTAAATAAAGGTCAAAACAATATATAGGAGACCCGTTTCCAGGAGGGGATGTTCGATATAGATAGACGAAGTGAATATAAACTGATCCCTAAGTGTTTTCTTGGGCAATGGGTTATAGTTCAGCTCATATCTGTTAATGGATCTCCTAAATCAATAAGTGACGATCAGATCTTTAGTGATACTATTCATTTTACATTGGTACAGTAAACTGTTGTTTTTATGTTGCTTAGGCAGCTGAAATAATGCTTGCTTGTCTCTAAGTCCAGGAAATCAGAAATATTTTATCTTATAACATTTCATATTGAAATATGCAAAACACACAAAAAAAATGGAAAAAGTGCATCATCAGATTTTTCAGCAATATCGATTAGCCCATAGTGGTTATATTTATGCTTTTAGTTAGCAGGTGTCCTTTGGAGGCAAATATTAAGCTCAATGTTCCGGATATTAGAATATATTTCCAGAAGAATCCACTGCTTTCACACTGTCCAGCTTTGGCACACTAGAGATATTTAAACAGAGATTGGAAAAAGCAGGTCTGCCACTAGGTGTCAGCACAATGCACCATCCAATTCAAACTCCACCAGAGGGCGTCGTGGTGAACTTATCAGTTTGCGTGTGCCTCTGGTGGACAGTGTTTTTGTTTGTTTGTTTGTTTGTTTGGGGCTTTACATCACTTTTAACATTATTTCAGTCATTTCGTGATGAGACCTACTTGTAGCAGATATAGTGCTGCCTCACTGAGTTGTCATGTCGCAGGTCCTTGACATGACAACCCACCCGGTCACAGATTTACAAGGACAACGGGTTAACCCTTTAGGCACGAACCTCAGCTCATGTGGGAAATTGTATCATGAGTTCAATCTCGGCACGGCTGGGGTTCGAACCCACGACCTTTGGATCACCACAGAGGAACTGGTGCTGATAAGCTGGCGCTCTAACCAACTGCGCCACCGCCCGTGGCCTGGTGGATAGTGTGCATCCAATTCTCACATAGTCTCGTGCAATAGTTTTTGCACAAATAACAATACAGTTCTCCATCTAAATGTTATAAAACAGTACCTTTATAATCTACTGTATCCACTTAAGGTCAACATGATGATCGAAAGACGATAACATGCTCCATTTGTACAAAAATCACTGAAAATTCCCTTGACAAGCTGGCTAAATAGTGGCCACGGGCAGTGGCGCAGTTGGTTAGACCGCCAGCTTACTAGCACCAGTTCCTCTGTGGTGATCCAAAGGTCGTGGGTTCGAACCCCCGACTGTGCCGAGATTGAACTTGTGATACAATTTCCCATATGAGCTGAGGCCCGTGCCTAAAGGATTAACCCGTTGTCCTTGTAAATGTCAGTGAGGCAGCACTCTATCTGCTACAAGTAGGTCTCATCACGAAATGACTGAAATAATGTTAAAAGTGATGTAAAACCCCAAACAAACAAACAAACAAACTGACTAAATAGCCACATGTGGGAACCAGAAAGTGGCGACTGTGGTGCCGTCATGATATTGGTTCACCTGAGCGATATTGCTGAACTTCAGCTTGTTTCCAATCTCTGCTTTAAATGTCTCTGGGCACACACAAGCTGGGCCAAGATAGAGGTTCATCGTGTTCACCAATAAGCATCATGTATCAATTGTGAACTGCCAAAAGATTTTCATTTTCGATTTATATTGATTGTTTTTCGGATTGGATGGAGAAGAAATGCTTGCATTTTACACATGAATTTTAACTTTCTAAACACAATCTAATAAAGATTATTTCAACAAAATTTAATCCATGATGTGCTCCATGTCCAACATGGTATTAAGTCACCATAATTTTCCATAAATAAAGAAAATCTTTAAATTGTTATGTATACAATATATGGATACAGATGCAGCTTCTCTACCAGAAAGAAAAAAAATGTTGTTAATCCCCAGAATACCCTAGGAGCTCAAAGTTTAATAGTCCCATCTTGATACCGGTCATATAATCCCATATATCGTGAATAAAGAACTAGATATTTAGACAGCATAGTACAGAAAATAACCTTTACAGAGATCTTTTAAAATTATAATCAATTATCACTGAAAAGGACCCATTAATCCCATTAACCAGATTTTATGATAATGAAGATAATTTGTTTGTGAAATTTGACAAAAAATACTAATACATAATGGTTGTCCTGAAGATGTCCAACCTGATAAATAAACCACAGACCTTGGTGCAGTTGGTTTGAATGCAATCGTATTAGCACCAGTTCCTCTGTGGTGATCCAAATGTTGTGGCGGGAACGAATTCATGTTACAATTTCCCATATGAGCTGAGGCCCGTGCCTAAAGGATTGCCCTGTTTTCCTTGTAAATATTTGACTGGGTGGGTTGTCACGTCACTGACTTACAGCATGATAATTCAATGAGGAAGCACTGTATCCATAACACGTAGATCTCATTACGAAATGAATGAAATAATTTTGAAAACGATATAGAACCCCAAACAAACCCACTTGATGAAAAACTGCCAGAAGTTCGTTAAATTGAATATAATAATAATGTGATAAATTAATGTTGCCAAGTCATTCATCACAGAGCATTCACTGCTTATAATACTTTTATTAATCAATAATTCAAATATATACAAGAAACACATAATTTAACAAATTCATTAAGTCATAAAAATGAGTATCTTTATTTTTGACGTTTAAGCGGGCCTGGTTTAAACGGGCCTGTCTCAAACAGGCCTGGTTTAAGCGGGCCTGGTTTAAGCGGGCCTGGTTTGAACGGGCCTGGTTTAACAGGCCTGGTTTAAACGTGCCTGGTTTAAATGGGCCTGGTTTTAACGGGCCTGGTTTAAACGGGCCTGGTCTAACAGGCCTGGTTAAACAGTCCTGATTTAAACGGGCATGGACCACTGAAGCCGAATATGTTGATTTAATGCAAGTGGTAGTTTCAATATGTATAAAAGTGCCACGATAACAGAACGGATGGCGTTCACAAGACATCACATCATACTGCAAATGATGGTCAGAATCATCATATAAATGTCACAATAATTTGATTCATTAATTTGTTAAACATAACATTGAATATCACGCGAAATATAATATGTATTATAACAATAAATCTAACATGTAGTATAACATGAAATACATCTAAATTTAGAATTTTAGGTAAAAAAGCATTGTTTAATGAATACATATTTGAGGTAAATGTATTTCTTGCGAGGTACATTTCCTTTTGTTTTCTATAATGTTTAACGTGCCTCATACAGTTATACATCTTGTTTGAAAGACATCAGTATAAGTTTATCTCTGCATTTTCATGGTAAATAATTAGACAATGCATTATAATTTATATTTTCTCTAATCTTATGACTGTACAATATATAGAAAATATCAATTTCTGTTAACAACCTTTTAATAATAACAATAATACCAAGCAAAGTCATGAAATGCAGTATTGATTTGATCACTGCTAGAAAACCAGTCCCATAAGGTCTTTATAGCTGGGTAAGAGGTCCATAAGTCTGTTGACGAGGTCACTACCTGACCCATCCACTAGGCTATCTCCTATACTAGGATCGAACATGAGACCTGTAAATATAATAAATATAATGTAATGATATAACAGCATTGTAGAGCACAAAATCTGCTAAATTTTTAAGTACTGGAGTGCAGTAAAATCACACATTAAAACTGAAGGCTCGTCCAGCAAAGAGGCAATCTTGACTTTTGGTACAACAAAGAGAGCCTCATTATGAATTTAGTCTCAGGCGGGTGTAGGACAGGTATTTCCTTATGTACTTCAGAAAAAAGGGGGAAATTATACCACCTACCCAAGACCGAAGTAGTGAGGAAATATTTGGGTTTCTGAGAAAAAACTAAGAAATGATGTGACTAAAGTGAGATTGAAGTGATAGGAAGAAAATTGGGATTCTCTGCCTACCTCAGATACAAGCAGTGAGGATGTTGACTCTGGTATCTATGACCTACCTGAGAAGCAGGCAGTGAGGATATTGACCTATCTATGACCTACCTGAGATGCAGGCAGTGAGGATATTGACCTATCTATGACCTACCTGAGATGCAGGCAGTGAGGATATTGACTCTGGTATCCGTGACCTACCTGAGATGCAGGCTGTTAAGAAACAGGAGATGTTTGCATTCACGATGACTCTGGTCAGCTGGTTGGACATCTCATGAGTCTTCTGGGGACAGACTGTGTTCCACACACCCACCGCTATGGCCAATGTAGAGAGGCTGGAGAATCCACACAAAGCGTAGGTAGCAATAGACGCCGAACGTTCCTGTAGAATTCCATTAACAATGAATATCAACCTTAAGTCGACTTGACGTCCTATTTTTACTAAAGGGGAACCACCCGAGGTGGAGAGGCCTAACTCGGATCAACAACCGGCATAAGAGATTATATATGTGATATTTTGGGCAGCCTGAAAATGTTGTCGATTAACAAAATAATAAGTCATGACTTTGCCCCTGCCATTCTAATAAAACTTTACATTTGCTCTGTCATTTTGTTCGATGAATCTTGGCTTCTACTCAAGCTGTTGGGTTAAGATCAATCATTGACAACATTCATTGTTACAGAACAAAAGACGACTACTGTAATATTGAGGCCATTTTGATAAGATCAATTTGAATGCCTTTTTCACACAGATCATACTCAAGCATTTTATTCTCTTGGGTGTGGCCCTATGTTGAGATACATATATATATATCAGACTTACAGTAAGTCCGTTCTCAATGGACACCCCTAGTTCCTGGTAGGCCAGCATCTCACTAGTGAAGACTTTGATTCCCACCAGTTTGGCTACCTCCCGGCACTCAGACCACTCCACGCCCATCAGCAGGCTCAGCGGGGCGAACAGGTAAGAACAGATCATCTGAAATATATATATACACAAGTGCAATCACCTGAAAATATTGTCATGAACAACATCACAAATAAAAGTACATATTTTGAATTTGTTGATAAACCAAAGTATGCACAGACACTGATGAATGGTTTAATAGAATAATTGAATTAATGATATATAACGGTGTGTGTCTAAGAAACTCTTTTTAAAAATCTGTTATCATGTACTTGAAAAACCAAAAAAAGCCCTTGGTATGTTTTGCTGGTCATTTGGAACTGTAAAATGTGAATGTATTGAATTCAGTGTTAAATTCAAGTAATGTTAATATGCATGATTAAAGGGAGCGGAGGCAAGCCAGGGGGAGTCTATTCTACTTAAATGAGTGTAAGTCAAGAAGAAATAGGTTTATGTACCTCAAAGCTGAGCTCTGCATATCCCACATTTTCGCCCACCCAGGACAAGAAGGCGTTGATGAAGGCGAGGAGGCCTAGAAATCCGATGTAGTTGACGACGACAGCAGTGACAGTTTTACCGGCTACCGACGCCCCATTAGCTCCAGCTTCTATCACATTAGTTTCCTCTCTAAAGAATATCAAGCCAACGGTTAATGACGAATAACAATTGTAGGACAACACCTGGAATTAGTTTGAATAGATTATAAGTGCATATTTGTGATTCTTTAGAAAATATTTCTTCTCATAGTCTATCAGGATATGAGCTACATATAAGATAGGTTCACCCATTATCTAACAGAACAGAGTTATGTTATGACTTACCCTGTGTCAAGCTCGACGTCCTGTTGTGTTTTTGTAATGGATTCTTCAGTTTCTGGGAAGTTGAGTTTGGCCACAGCGAAGGTGGCTGGTGCTGACATCACAGAGGCTGAGATCAGGTACTGCGGAGGAGCCTAGTATTCATATAACAGTCATCTTTTAATACTTAAGATCATTTTTTCCAAAGACACAATACTTGAGTAATGAAATAAATGAAAAAAAAATACGTCAAACCTGGTTATTTGTATTTTATTATTAAAATATCAATTGATATTGACGAAAATAGAAATCAAATGAATGTTATGTATCTACCCCAAACATGACAAATGTGGCAAATGCGAATCCAGCCACCGTGGCATGGTTGCCCACCAGGAAACAATGGAACTCTGATTTGGTCAGCTTCACCAGGTAATGTCTCAACATCAACATTGTGTCCATCTGAAATAAGGAGAGTTTTCATTGCCGATTGGAGGACTCTGAATTTAAGCAAGTTATAGGCTTCTCCGTAGAAAAATGCAAAAACCCCACAAATAAAGACAGAGACCTTACCCCGTTAAGGAAGATGTTGGATGCCACAGCAAGAGACTCTATGGCAGTTGTTTTAAGGCAAATTTGCATGAACCATCCCATCTTGGCAGCGATGACCTGGGTGATTCCCAGATAATATAAAATGGACATCACAGCTCCAATATATATCAACATTGGCATCACCTGGAAGAATGGATATACATGATATAGACTTTTGGGGATATATATGAAGATTGTTGAAAGGGTTATGTAGGAAAACAACATGACTAATTAATTACAAATAATAATATTTTAAAAAATCTCACCACAAATGCAAAGGGATGGAAGAGCAGTGTGGGATTGCCAAACACTGTGGCGGCGCCCTCTAGCGAGTAGTTGATGAAGGTCATGATCTGATCTGAGAACCATTTGACAGCATCATATCCAGGTTTCCACCTGAGGATCAGCATACCCAGGGCAAACTGCATGGCGAACCCCATCACCACGGGCCGCCACACGATCTGGAGAATGATATATTATAGATCAACGTCCAATAACTGTTGGCCTTAGATTTTGGTTCACATCAATATGGTAAATCACAATAACACAATGAATGAAAGAACCTAAAATGAAAGACTCACATCTTCTGGATATTTGGAGAAGATGTATAAGATAGCGATGAAGACGACCATGCCAGAGATAGACTGGAGCTGTCTCAACTCCTGAACCACCCCCAGGCTGATGTACAGGACAACTGCTATGATGATGGCAGGAATAACCAACCTAAGAACATACACCTATCTCTATAAACATTCTGCTGGATCAATATCACCTACCACGGTGGCAATATCATTGCAATATTTGTTGATAACTTTGGTATAGGTATTATTACAATTACAAAAATGCATCTAGATAGCTGATACAGCATGTGTATTTTTACAGTCAACATTAATCAGTATTTAGTTGGTATCTCTTAGTTTTCATAAAGACCTTTGGACAACGGGTAATCTCGCATTGAATTAGTATATGGTCATTTTATTATGACATAGAGTGTCCTCATGAGCCAGGGTTTGTTTCTTATAGTCCCAACCATCGACATGTCTCCATATTTTTATTGGTTTCTAGACCGTTAGTCAGGCTCTTGCATCATGGAAATTGTCCTTTGGTCCCAAGGTGCATGTAGTAGTTCATTACAAAAATATGGTTCAGATGGGGACTGCAATATAAAATAGTTGTCCCCTTGGTTTTGTTAGTATCATTTTCCTATTGCGATTGCTCGCAAGGAGTACAATCAGATAGGAAAGCTACGTCTTCAACGGAAATTCAATTACATAACAAGCATGTTTCATTCACGACATGGGAACTAAACTTTTGCTAATTATTTCCAAAGAAAAACAAAACAACTTCATTATTTAGTTTGAGATGCGTAAACGACTATTAGTTCGAAATGAGTGACCTTTATAAGCAAACATATGACATTGGTGATGTGTGGAGACCATTGTGTAAATGACCTAAATCACCTGATTACTGTGAGTAAGACCTGGGGCAGACCATCAACTATTGCCTGATATGGGGACGAATGTTAACTCTGTCCCCTTCTTACACTTGGTCAGTTACAATCATGATAATATTATTGCCAGTGCCAAACATGCCTCCTGATAACAAATGGCAAAATATATTATATATTAGATATCAGATATTTCATATATATATGATGCTATCATTGAACTATGAGATAGTGATAACGCGTGTGGAATCTCTTCACAGATCTCTTGATAGCCAATTTGAACTATATGAAATATCATCTGAGTCAAGAGCCAGGCCATTATTTAGGAGGCAGTTTTATATTGTACTATACTGTTCCAATCAATGGTTCAAGGAATTCGATTATATCTAATCGAAGTTAATTTTGAATTATTTATTTGACAATCTATGCCTTAGTACGTGATCTATTTTGATTACTGTATGGAAATGTATCTTGTAGATTACTGATAATTAAGTTTATCAGATTAGCAATTATGATAGATTGTTTATGCCCATTATCTTCCTTCCCTAGTATTAACCAGTGACCTCATTTTAATTTATTTTTTTTACTTTCTAGGTGACAGATAGCTCAATTCTCAATATTATAGACTGCATTAAACAAGATTTAAAAAAAAACAAAAACAAAAACAAAAACAAAACAGAAATATCTACCCCCTAGTTTATTATTTTGTTTGACCTTATCAAGCTAGAAAACTTTCCAGGACTTACCATTGTAAGCAATCCCAATAATTATTAAAGAATACTTCTATGGGGCGTAATACCGTCCTGTATATGATGTCTCCCCAGTGGTCCCTCACCCAGGCGTAGGCCACGAAGAACAACGTGAGGCCCGTGAGAACGATGAGAGCCGTCGACTGGTCCACACTGTGTTTAACAGCAAACACAAAATATACTGTGTAGGCTACAAATGAGCAGAACAGAATGGCTTTCAATATGTAGGAGTTGTAAGTGAGCAGGAATCCCTTGGAAGCGTTCTGGAATCGCGTCACATAGGCTTTATCCTTGGAATCTTTGGAGAACTGACTGTCGGTGGAGTAACCGTCATCTTTGGGACTCTTGGAGGAGAGTTTTTTGTCAAATACCATGTGAGAGGAACCATTGACTGGCGCCATCTCCAGCTGATTTTTATAAGTGTAGTTGTTTGAGGGTTGGGTATGAGGGGTCGGTGTCCAGTCCGCGGGGTAATTCCCGGATGCTGGGTCAATGTACTCTGTCCTGGTCATTGTTGTAGACATAATTCACCCTTATTCACTGACTGCCATTATCGAAGGGCTCCAACAGGTGTTAAGCAGATCTAAAATGAAATATATATGTATATAACTCTTACTTGTACATTTAAACTAAACCCTAACCTTGGTAGGGTTGGACTTCTCACCCTTTACGTGTTCCAAGCATTTATTACCCTGGGTATGTTGAGGTGGGGGTGTGGAGGTGGGGGTGTGGAGGTGGGAGTGTGGAGGTGGAGGTGGGGGTGTGGAGGTGAGGGTGTGAAGGTGTGGAGGTGCGGGTGTGGAGGTGCGGGTGTGGAGGTGGAGGTGGGTGTGGGCTGATCGACGTTTGGGCAGCTAGCTAATCCTATGAAAAATTCTGAGTGTATAACAAGTCATTATTTATCAGACGTGTCCACTTATTTAAAGTTAAGCAACAATAATCATTTTAAAAAATCTTTTATGTTTATTCAAATTGATCCTTCATTCACTTTTTGATCGGAAATCTCCAATCAGAAAGAAAAGAAAATAATGACACTATAAAAGCAATATGTTTCTTCAAAAAATGCACATGACATGTTCAACCTGAAAACTTCGCTTTGAAAGTCATTTGTTTCGTATACGCGCAATATGTACAATGTATGGTTAACAATAGTGGAGACGTTTTGGATGGAATTTCTTCAATGTATTCCTTTCCCCTTTCTTAACACCTTTATTCAATAAGAATAAATGTTTATATGCTAAACCATTTAATCCGCTTTACACATCAAAAAAGAAGATATTTATGAAATGTTCACCTTAACCTTGTCACATCGTCCATTATATATATATATATATATATATATATATATATATATATATATATATATATATATATATATACATATATTCATTTGATAACGTTACATCACTACATGCTGGTACAAACTTCAATGACAAATGTCCCGATGTTATGTTGAGACAAGAGGCTACTGTCACATTTCTGATGAGTATATCTGACTATCATAATTTCGACACATTAAGTTTTGTTTTAATTGAAGAATGTTCAATATTTAGTGTGTAAATCAAACAAGCCATGACTCATTTAGTTTGACCACATCCTAGCTTCGCATTGATTATTTAAATATTTATGCCTATTCCCAAAACAGATCTTGAGTTATGGTCTCATATGGGGTAGATACTCTAGAAATAATTCATTTAAAAACGTCCTTTGTTACGACAAAAAAATGCTCTTTTCAAATATAGAAAATGGGCAGATTTCCCATTACATTTCCATATACTGATAAACAAATCATTATAAACACATATCATCTATTTCTGTGTTCATATATATATATGTGTGTGTGTTTTGGTGATATTGTATACATAATCAGAGGCAAGGTCATGGTGCCATATTTATCTCTGATTCATTGACCTAGTTCAGATAGATAACTCACATGTGATCTAATCTGATCAGAATCGTGTGAGGACCAACTGGCCATTGTTGATCAAATACCCTTGGACAATGTGATTATTACGTATTGATTTTTATTTTTGCTTTTCAATTCTATATTTTAATAAAGAATTTCAAAATCCGAGTGTTTGGATGAAACAGAATTAGGTAAGGTATGTGATATATATTTATCATCAAAGTTAGGAATGTCTAGATGATCAAACTGTTTAGAAATGTATTCAACCAAGAGTATTTTCGCGTTCTGATGAAAAAACCTAACGCGTCAAAAAGAATTTTGATTTGCATTGAAAAACAATTTGATTTTCAGATTTGCAGCAAGATGTTTTCGGTGAAGTTTAATTAAATCTAGTAAATTGGTGTATCCCGATTCCTGTCAAAACCAAACTTTGAAAATGTAAAAAAACTATTAAAACAGCAACTAAACAAAAATGTCATATTAACCAGGCATTACTAATAACATTTTGAGTAATGCTTAATTTAATGGTATAACTCTAATGGCAAGATTAAACATTCGTCTCTCATTTTGTCAAACCATTCCGGATCCATTTTACCCCAAAATTCTCGAGCGCGTAAGTATTAATTTGTGTTATAACATTGAAGAAACTATTCATTGAAACTATGTATTTCTTAAAGGTCAAATAAATCTTAACTATTAGTGTAATTATACCACATAGAGAAGGTGTATAACCTCACATGGCCCTTTGCGCGACCATTTCGTAACAGTCATTTTGTGACATATATTTGATAGTCCTGATACTTAAGTTTAAATGTAGTGCCTTATAAGCGCTGCAAACAAATGATATACTCTCTACACTTACTTGAGAACACTGACTGTAGAACTGATGTCCGAGTTGGTATATATTAAGGAGGTAGGATGCTCAATGTTTGTCAACAAGTAATGTTCTGCAAACTACAAAGAATGTCTTCTTTGCCGTCAGTTTCTCAGAGCGAGGCCGATGACCTCTATATTGTGTAAGGTAGAAACACAGATCAGTGCGTGATAATTACAATACTAATTCATATCAATGACCCACATTAGCAGATGGAAAACTGGATAACCTTATCAACAGAGATTGCTCACAGCAAATCCCACGTCATGGTCGATATAGAATACTTCAAAAATAGAACATTGCATTTCAAACATTTTCGTTCTTGCTTCCAACTTTATATTTTAAGAATTGATTTTCACAGCCTACAGTCGCCTTGATCTGGGACTTATTTTGTAAATGTAATTTGAAATCATCTAAATATAATCTGAGTTTATCAGTGGAATATCTGAGGTTATATTCTGGTACACTCCATTGAAAGGTTTTCCATATCTTAACCATCTGCTTAGATATTAATTAATATGAGTATTCATGTAAATGAATCTGACCGGTAATGAATATATGTTTATTCTATAGCTCTATAAAATGCCGATGTTTAAGCAAAATGTGACCAGATGAAAGAAATTATTGAGAGGTTAGATTATTTTAACCGAGGTTAGAGGTGAACAGAATCACTTTCTATTAAGGCCAGCATGGGGGCAGCTCTTGCTCAGGCCACCGACTCACGGAAGATGCATAGAGTCTTAGTAAAACTGGGACGGCCCAATACCAATTTGAATGTCTGTAGGTAGGGCTTTTATCACACTGCACTAGAGGGCACTGCAAACACACTTCCATTTTGGCTACCAGGGCTATCAGGTGCAGAGGGGTACCTTTATTCTTTTTCTGAAGTCATTTTATATTCCGATTGACCGATATATTTTCTTTATAGCAGGAAGTTCGAATGATAAGCAAAAATCAGTTTCAAGGATGGCTAAAACATGTTCGTGAAGCAGGAAAATGTTGTTCCTGTTAACTTTCTGTTCATAAGCACCTCACCACGAATTCATGTCGAGCAAAATATGTCACATCTATGTTGAACTTCAATTAGCTCAATCCATAAAAAAGCCAGCCATGCAGCTCGGTCAAACAGGATGTTTACCTATTAGAGCTTGCCATGCAGCCTCCAATCAGTCCAGACCAAGTCCAGACCAAGTCCAGATTGGAGCTTCGGGGCCTAAGCTTTGTTATGTAAGAGCTGCTCCATCATGGAATCAAACAGGAATTCCTGTTAGAATGAACAAAATGGCCGCTGACTCCAACCAGCCCTATTGGATCTCACAAATTTATCTGCCGCTAGATGGAGTTGGCTTGTAGAGCGGCTATTTCCCTATCTGAATCTGTATCCATTTGATGATGGGATCATGGATGTTTGTAAACAGTATGTCCAGTTCATAGAGTAAACCATGTGTGTAGTCTGTGAAATCCACAAGAGGGCACTTTTATTAATATATCCGCATTCTAAAGTCACGCTTGCACCTTAGAGGATCACGTTAGAGATTCTTTTGAGAAAACCTTTTGAGAAAACCTGAAATACAGGATAATCTTAAAAGTAAAACTCTGTCTCTAAAATATACCTGACATGTCCAATCAGAATTTACTTTTACCCTCTGGCACCAGGCGACAGAACAGAATCACTGTGTTCCTTGCTGCTGCATTCGAAAAAGATGTCTTTTTCTGTATGTATTTATGAAAATGTTATATGAGTGTATATTGAGGTACTTATCTGGATAATTCAAATATATGAATATATGTATTTAACTATACCAGAGCATTATACCATAAAATCATATACCTCAGCATGCATTATGTGCCCATAAACACAAGAAACCTGATGTCATAGACCAGGTACTGCTTGAAACTATCCCCCATTTCATACTTCTTTCTGCCTATCTGCTGGGCTACATGGATGTCAAATGATTTAAGCACTGTCATAATGCAGTTTACGTCTCATGACAGTATTTGCTAATTATCTTAGCAAATACTGTCATACCACTATATTGGTGTTGATACGTGTTAAATTCAATAGTCCTAGGTGCATGTTTGAGACCCTCAATAATAGAGATATAAGTATCATGTAGGTTGGAGAATGAACAGGTAAATCCTAGAAACATGTTTATTTTACTGAGGGGCTGACAGATAATTAGGTCGAATAAAGTAACCATTGAATAGAAGATAGGTTTGAGACCAAGGAATTCTTATTAATCAGGAAGTTACATAATAAGTTTTAGAAGTTGACTGTTTGTTATGCCTTTTTCTGAGGCATCTGTCTCTGGTGAAGACAGGTAAATCACAAATATGTTGCATAATTCAATAAATCCACGCGGGTTCTGCCAGCACAGTTGGTAGAGCAGTGGATCTATACCTTTCTTGGTGGAGGACTGGAGGTAGTGAGTTCGACTCCCACTGCTGCCAGTAATGGTTAAAAATAATGATTCATAATGGTTAAAAGGCTCGAGGATTGACCTAAGGTGGCCTTTGATGTTGAAAGGATCGTAATAACGCTATTTCAGGTGCAACCAGTCAGAATCTACCTATCTGAATCAAAAGGGAAGGACGCACTTGGCATGAGATGATAGAACATCAAATAATTATCGCGACATTTTGCGATATCATAAATGATTAGGCAAATTTCTTTTATAAAATACAATAGGGTATTAAGTTGTAAATAGTCAATAGTGCTTATACTTTCAGTTGAAACTCTTCTGTCACTTTGTGTGTTCTTTTGTTGTATAATCGAACCACATTTGGCCGAAAGTCGTGACTATTCATAAAAATCAGGCTGTGCATTCACTGGTGAAGGAATAAATGAATATTTACAAAGATTCCTCTTGGTACTGATTGGTTAGCATCTCTGGTCATTTCTTATTAGGTGATGTTTTGGTAGGCGTGACTCATACACATGACTGCATGTGCAGTTCCAAATTTTGAATGGTACAAATATATTACAATGACGGCAGAGGTAGTGAGAAGATTGAACCACTAGCATTACTACGGATGTCATGCAGGATAATATAGCACCAGATTTCAAGATAATCCTGTACACACAAAATGTTAGGAATAACAAAAAATGAATAATACACTGTTCTCAGTATGCGCTATACATAAGCATCCTGGTTGGCACAGATTAGATTTCAACTTAAATGGCATAAAGTATCAATACACATTCAACTCTCAAATTGTGATATGGCGTCGTGATAGCATGGGAGTTGTAATATAAAAACAATATAGATAGTTTCATTTCATTGAAGTATTAGTAATTTGATCAAACTTTCCATACTCTTAAGAAACTTTAGAGGTGTCCACAAATGATTGATTTGAATAGAGGCTGGAGAAAGGCCAGAAGAAGAGCATCCTGTATTCATTAGATTCCAAACCACACTACTCGTATTGTTTGATGCTAAACTTTACAAATAATATTTCTATTGAATGTATTTCCATTGAAAGTGGTACTGTATCATTCATATTTTGCATGTAGATTTGTAAGACTAAAGCCGATGTATTGGTAGAAATTACATATTAAAATTCGGATTATTTAAAAAGACAAGTTGAAACTTGTTTTAGAATCAGCAAAATGGAATACATCGACAAAGCGCATTGGGAGAAGCTACGTCCTGGTGTCAATGATTTTTTTCTTTGGCTCTTGGCGTCTTGCAATCTTCCATTAATATTGCAATGATCTGGTTTCATGGACCCTATTTTCGACACCTGTTGGAGACACACCTGAAAACTGTACATTCTTAAGTGAGAGGTCTCAAAAACATATCTAACTGCCAAAACCTCTCCCAAGAAAACTAGATATAGTTCCTTCTGAGCACTGTTTCGATTGTGGTTTGTCTGGACTCACAGATTAAACTTGTAGCGGGAGTGGGCCTCCTTCGCACGCTTGTTGTGAGGTGCAGTATTTGGATAATACCCACCCTATCTGTGAGATGCTACAGAAAGTGGCTAACATTAATACTACCTTTGTTGACCACTGGATCGTCCCTGGATTTTGAGCTACCATTACTCCCTTTAGTCTTAACCTTTTATCTCTGAACCTGCCTGACTTTTTTCAAAGGCTCATTTTTCATTCTGACTGTCTCTATTCCAAGTGGATCCAAATCCAGTCGGTTTAAATTATCGGTACACAATCACAATAACCTTTTAAGATGCAAGAATGTTATCAAAACAGAGAGTTCAATGCCTGTATGGGTGTGATGTAGTACTCAACCCAATAAGTCTGTGAGAGATACTTAAATTTAAGGAAAAGCAGATGAGGGCATACAAATAAAACTTTATCATGCCCTCAGCCCGCTTGCCAGTAATAATAAAATTGTGTCTCTGAGATAATATTTATATTTCTGAATACATTCGCTGTGTAAATCAATGACCTGCTACCGCGGTTCAAACAAGTACATGAAAACATGAAGTAATTCAAAAGCTCTTTTGAATTAAAACCCTTTAACCCATGTCATCCATTCAAATCATGATATCAAAAGGTTACACACAATAATGATCATTAATATGAACATGAATATAGAAGTGACACAAATCTTGACAATGTGTACCAAGAACGATACATGTGTATAGCGAAACAGTTGAGTGCAAAAATTATGATAATGGATATACTGACTTTAACATATATAGTGATCGGAATAACGAGTCCTGGTGGCAGCTTATCGGCATCAAGGAGGCAGCCTTTGAAATAGGTGAGATATCTCAGATTTATATATTTTTATAAATGTACTGAAATATTAAGCCGGAAATGCCAATATGGAAGATATAACAAACGGATCATATAATGGAGGCTCTAATATCACTCTTCCTCCTGAATCAGAACCGCCTTGGCAGATCTCTGTTATTATGAAGATTCTGGCCATGGAGGCATATGTTGTTGGGGTCGGTGTGATAGGCAACACTTTGTCCTTTCTTGTTTATAATAGAAAGTCTATGAGTTCCTCTCTGACTTCCTTTTTATTTCGATATTTGGCAGTAGTAGAAACTGTAATGAATATCTATGTTTTTATCCCCGTTGTCGCTGAGCTTGTTGGTCGCGAATTTATGTTTTTAAGTAATACTGATTTTGCTTGTCAAGCCAGAGGACTTTTCTTTTATTCTGTGATTAGTTTTATCCCTTATATCTATGCAAGTGTATCACTGCAGAGGGCTATTGGTGTGGTGTTTCCACACAGAGCAAAGCAATTGTGCACAAGGCGGCGATTTGTTATAAGCCTCAGCCTTGTATTTCTGGTATCATTGGGAATATATTCCTGTTTATTTTTTATCGTGACAACAAGCGACGACAAAACACGATGTCTTTACATAGTTAATTATTTTTCTCAAAAAGTGTGGCCTTGGATTCATTTCTTTACTCAGTTCTTTGTTCCCATCGGTTCTCTCTTTATCTTTAATGCTATAATTTTGGTGTACATTGCTAAGGCGAGCAGAGAGAGGAAGCAGACACTAGGGGGCGCAGATAGTCAGAGAGGGCCCCGGATGACGGGGATGACCGCCACCCTTCTCACCGTCTGCTTCTTTTCTATCCTCCTCAACTTTCCATTGTTCTCTTATTACATATGTGTCTTTGTTTTCTCACTTAGTATATCCCGTTTCAATGCAATTCTTTGGCTTTCGGTTGGAGAAAGTATGATTTATTTCAACTCCTCCATCAATTTCGTTCTCTACTGCATCAGCGGAAAACAGTTCAGGAACGAACTACTGGCCATGCTGTGTCAACGACGGAAGAGCCCTGACTGAAAGGAGAACTGAACTGTCTCATACGATAAATTCAATTAACGTAACGCCTGTTTATGACGCATTTATGATACAAACAATAAAATGACTTATTTATAAAAATAGTTGAATAAAGTGTTAATATGCTGATCAAATTGTTAATGCTGTTAAATTTATATTGAATCTTTTTCTTACAATCAATAAGATAAACAATCTAGCTAATATTGGATTTAACTCGTTCTTTTAGTTTTCTTTTGTTTATTTTCATATAATTAATACGCTATGATAAGATAAATGCAATATTAAGCTATTTGATTTCGTGTTTTGTGGATTACTTTATGTGGAGCAATATACTTAATAATATATATTACATTTCATATCATATCATAAGTGACGCGCTTTGATACTTTTATTCTCTCTCTCTCTCTTTACATTTTATTACATTATGTGCACATATAATTAAGGTCATACAACAAGGACCTTACACCCCTTACAGTCCCTTACATACCTGATAGTCCCTAACATCCCCTGTAGTCCATTACATCCCTTGTGATACCTTACATCCCTTATATAGTCCCTCGCATCCCTCATAGTCCCTTACATTCCTTACAGACACAGAAAGCACAGGGGATTTTATTTGGAGATATTATGAATGGGAAAGACGGTAACGTGGGTTATTTTATCGAACAAAAACGTTAAATTGTTTGCCGCGCCAAAACGCCTACTTTAATTATATTCAAGATAAAAAAAGCAAATACTTTGAGATGGTTCAGTTGGAGGTACATGAGACCTTGGAGTAATTATAATTACTTCAAGATGAGACTTATTATTTTGTCATTCTCGTATCCTACTCTCCAGCATGAGGTGCTAATGATCCACTAAGCTGGATTATCTAGGGGTGCACAGCGCATAGACAACCAAACTATGGCGCAATGCGCTTTATTTAATAGTATTTATAAAGGTTTTGTTAATCTGTTTGCTCATATGTATATGATGTGAAGATTCACATACAAATACTTGTCTGCAGTCTACTATTATTTAAGTAACCACTATGAACTTATAACAATGTTAATATAGAATATAGCCCTCTGTGTTTTGGGCAAGATGGGGGCATTATTGGTTGGCGCAAATTAAAACAGGTTTTAAAAAGGTTTGGAGAAATAAAACCTTGATCTTCAAAATTCTACAACTATATTATGTATCATATTTATGCATTTTGAATAACAATTAAACAAATATTCTCCTACAGAAGAGGATATTGTTTAATGAACTTGAATAAAGAAGAAAAATGAAAATTGTGCTGTTTTTGGCTGAGCATAAAGAAGGTCTGGCCTCGGCCATACGATACCCAATTAGAAAATAAGAAAATTATATAAGGTACGCTAAAACTATGATTCAATCCGAATAATGCTTGAGATTATTTCTATGTCTTTCATTTTATATTATTTATGTGAGATTTTCGCAAATTTAACAGATATAACTTACTTTTTAGCCGGAAATACCCTTCTGTACTTTTGAAAATTGGCGCCATCTGCTCTTGAGCGTCTGCATACAGTCACGTGACTGTCACACCCACAAATTATTTTTAAACACATTCATACCATGCAGTTATATCTTATTTTAAAAATTAATCACCGAAATTTATACACAACATAACCTTGTGTTTAAATATTTCTATTTTGATAAATTTATTAACAGTTCGAGAGTAAATGCATGTTTATCTTTTAATATTCATGACCCAAGCTAATTTATGTGTAAAACCAGTTTCCACATCACAAAACTTGACCAAAAAGCTGCATAAATTATGTTCACGTGTCTTGTTATGCCCAATCAGAACTCGTCTAGGCCAGAAGCATTAAGTCTAATGGTATGTCTGATCAGGATTTTGCTGGCTTCTGCAATATTCTCCAGTCAGAATTAAAGATCATATCTATATTTTCTTCACAAAAGCCTATTTTTTTGGTTTAATGATACATTTGGATTGGACCAGAAGGACGCAATTATAGTATTTTGAACGGATTTACACACACAAGGTGAGTTGTCTTTGTTCCACGTCAAGGGATCCATGTTTGTTGTCTGAAGTGGGAGGGTGTTGTTGGTTTGGGATCCAACTTTAACATCACAAAGCATCTTTTATTTCTCATAATTTCGCCAAAATACAATATGCTTTCTCAAAATATTAAGGTGTCTTGCAATAACATCGATTAAATATGTCAAAATAGTGATAAAAACTTTAAAGCAATACCAGACATAGCGTCAGAGAAGCTATTTATGTTTCTGGGTCAGATCCGTCTAATTGCAGATCCCCGCAGAATTGCTATCAAACCCCCTAGAATTTACCATTACTACAATGTAAACCTGCTGAATTGTTTCGTAAATATTTGTAAGCAATAACTGAAATTGATTCCGATCTGACACATGATGTCAATATCGCTGAGCCATCACTGACGTCGTCTGCTAAGGAAATTAACCAAATGTCTGCCATGCATGTTGTCAAGGTCAAGGCCGTTAAAAATAACTTCATTGGTGTTTTAAAAATTCGTATACATCTTAACTAACATGTGTTATTGTAAACATATCACAATCTTTGATTGATTAAAGAATGACATTTTGTTTACCCATGATTACCATTGACCTGTATAGGCGGTTTTTATTGCGAAATTATATATTTTGGTCAATAGCAATTCTAATGATCTCAGGCAAAAGCTTTGTCTAGCGTTTGTGAAAATAATGAATTTGCATAGCATTTTGTTAGTGCATTCTTTGTTAAATTCCAAGTGAATAGTTTACATACATATATAATATACCGACCTCGGCTTTGTATTGGCGTCCGTTTATATTTATCCTGGCCTTAGGGCATTGTAAAATCTATTCTATCTATATGTGTTCTTATTTATAACGACAGCGGTGCTGTTGAATTTAGAACCTACATTAAAATAAAAGGGACCTCAGCACATACCGACACTTTCATCTTTAAAATAGCTTTTTGTGTATTTATGAAGATGTGAATGTTCTATACACCATGCCACCGGTCTCATTTCTAATTGGATAGTAGATTTAGATCAATATACAAGGACCACATTTCTTGAACGCATGCGTATTCCGAAGTTTGATATTTGTTTTTGTTTTGCGTTATATCAAAATGTCTTGCCCAAAATACTGTTCAAAAATAAAACCTAAAGATAAAGATATATATATAGAATCAGTCGCAACTCAATTGAAGCGATTTAAATTGATTTGTTGAACTTGCCTTTACATACAAGAATAAAATTATATTGAACATATTTAATTCCAACTATCATTTGCATATAGAACAATAATTCAAATTTAACACCATTTCTACATGTATGAACATAAGGCTTACCGAAGTGATTAAAAGTTTTAGTGATTAGCATCGGAAAGAAATATAGAATCATTGCTAAATTTCCTGCATTCATATATTTGTGAACTATGTGCGTGGCTTTACCGAGAGGTAGTGCCATGCTTAATTTCTGTGCCAGTACATGTACACTTTAATGGGCTCTTAAAGAATGGCTTATTGCATTCGGCACGTTGCGCGTTTGATAAATGGCGCGTTCAACACAGAGTGACTTGTATCAGTGTGACGTCACACAAGGACAGTGTGTGAAAGGCATCAGTGGCAGGTCCAGGGTTTTACATTTGTTAAAATGGGGTACACTACAGTATCTTTTCTGTACAAGTATTTATTATTTCTTTGGCATATTTGTGTTCACAAATACCATACAAAGTCTTATAAGAAGAAGAAATGCCAAATGATATAAATTGTGAAATTTGTTAAATTGAACACCCGCTTCAATATCCATTTCTGGACACGCCAATATACAAAAGCTGATTCCCGCCAAATTCAGTGAAGTGTCATTTTTAAAACTTGCAAATGGTTGGGTTTTATGATTTAAATCCAAGTTTGATGTTATCTAGTATGTACATACAAACATTTCTATTCAAACATTTTGATCCCAAAAGCCCCAAAAATACCAGAACTGACACAACGCGCATAACTGACACAACGCGCATAAACGCGCACTACGCGCCAAATGCAATAAGCCTTCATTGTTTTATGAAATGACCGGGGCTGAGAGTACCTACATCTCTGATGTCTCTTTTTAGATTTTCAAAGGAAGTGAGCAGGGTGTTACTTATTGATATATTATTCCATAAACACTAAAATGTACACTATTTAAAATATACAGATTTGACAGAAAAAAAATCCAGTAAGGCATAAATAGCAGTGATCTTGGGTCATATGGAATTAAGGGCATACACATGTGGCATAATTGCAATTAAATTTAATCTACCCAACACTTTCTATACATTGAAATAATACATTTCAAGGGAAATTATTTTTAAAAAAGTCAATTGACAACCATATCGAATTTGATATCCATATAAAAAAATCAAGATGGTTCCACATTTAAATCTGAGAAGTCTGAATGATCATGTCAAGTTTCATACTTTTAACAGAAAGTACACAATTATTTCACCAATCTGCCACTCTAAAGACAAGTATTCAATCATTTCAATATCTTTCCAATTCATCATGACCCTGTTTCTCTTGGCCATATACATTTAATTCATCCTTGTGACAGGTGTCATTTGTCACCATCTTCTGTTAGTGTGTACCATTTCATCATGACCTGTCTATAAATTAGTCATATACTAATAGATTCTGTCAGTGTATATAAATTTATTCTATGATCACTGTGTATTCTGTGCTGTGATTGGTCAATTCCTGGTCACATGAGCTTCTCTAAATTGTTATATTGACCAGATGCATTATATTGCACGTCAATATACTTTCCACTGCACTGATGACGTCACCAGTTTGCTCTGAGTGACCTGCAGACTGGCAAGCAGACGACAACAATGGCAGTAATTAACACAGTGATCATAGAATAAAACAAATATGTACCTGGGTGTCGTGCAATATGACTTTTTATGGACCTTCGGAAAGTTATATTGCACTCGGCTGCGCCTCGTGCAATATAACTTTCCGAAGGTCCATAAAAAGTCATATTGCACTCCACCCAGGTCCATATTTGTATAATATCATGAACTGTTTTGTAATCAGCTATAGGCATGTAATTGATCCCGGTGACAGGTGTCATTTGTCAATATCTTCTGTTGATTTCATTATGACCCTTTTTCTGATTGGCTATAGGCATGTAATTGATCCTGGTGACAGGTGTCATTTGTCAATATCTTCTGTTGATTTCATTATGACCCTTTTTCTGATTGGCTATAAGCATGTAATTGATCCTGGTGACAGGTGTCATTTGTCAATATCTTCTGTTGATTTCATTATGACCCTTTTTCTGATTGGCTATAAGGATGTACCGGTAATTGATCATGGTGACATGTGTCATTTTTTCAATATCTTCTGTCCATTTCATTGTGACCTTTATTCTGTTTGGTCATTGACATGTAATCAATCATACTGACAGGTGTCATTTGTCTATTTCTTCCCTCCTCTGTATGTGTTCTCATTGTGGATAAGTTCAAGGGATCATTATTTTTTCCAAAAGTTATTGATTCTTTCATTGATTAAATCTGCAAATAAGCACCAGGAAATAATAATAAGCAAAAATAAACAAAGTGCTTGTCAACCCATAAGGATTGTTGCCATAATATAGAGAAGATTCATGTGATTGAATAAAAAATGAGCATTCAGTTTGAACACCAATTATTATCTTTAGTACTAAGCCTGATATGGGAGGCAAGAGGCAGGTTCAGTTATGTATTAGAGAAAATAGGGCTGGCAATGCTGGTAATAATGAGCCAAAGTCACAAAATTCATCATGGCGATAGGGCTTGTTGCATTTGGCGCGTAATGCGCGTTGTGTCAGTTAGAGAAATGTCTGACACCTCGTATCTTTGGAGGGCTTTTGAGGTCAAAAAGTTTGAATAGGAATGTTTGCATGTACATACTAGATAACATCAAACTTGGATTTAAATCATAAAACCCAACCATTTGCAAGTTTTAAAAATGACACTTCACTGAATTTGGCGGGAATCAGCTTTTGTATATTGGCCTGTCCAGAAATGGATATTGAAGGGGGGTGTTCAATTTAACAAATTTCACAATTTATATCATTTGGCATTTCTTCTTCTTATAGGACTTTGTATGATATTTGTGAACACGAATATGCCAAAAAAATAATAAATACTTGTACAGAAAAGATAATGTAGTGTACCCCATTTTAACAAATGTAAAACCCTGGACCTGCCACTGATGCCTTTCACACACTGTCCTTCTGTGACGTCACACTGATACAAGTCACTCTGTGTTAAACGCGCCATTTATCAAACGCGCAACGTGCCGAATGCAATAAGCCTTAAAGAATAGATCAAGTCCAGGTCTCAGCTCCAAGAACTATTCAAATAATCCAGATATAATCATTTCAGATATGATTACCATATATAGTTTCGGATGTAATTATTTCAGAAATGATAACCTTAGATCAAGGTTTAATTATCTCAGATATGATTGCTTTAGGTTCAGGTGTAATTATCTCAGATATGATTATCCCAGATATGATTGCTTCAGGTTCAGGTGTAATTATCTCAGATATGATTACATTAGATCAAGGTATAATTATCTCAGATATGATTGATTCAGGTTCAGGTGTAATTATTTCAAATATGATTACTTAGATCATCAAGGTATAATTATCTCAGATATAATTATAATTTCTCATGCTAACTGAGGTTCTGGTAGGCTCCAAAGCTTAGATATGATTGTTCTAGGTTCAATTTCCCTCAGAGGATTATCTCTGGGTAGAATTATCTCAGCTCTGGGTAGAATTATCTCAGCTCTGGGTAGGATTATCTCACTCTGGGTACGATTATCTCAGCTCTGGTAGATTTATCTCAGCTCTGGGTAGAATTATCTCAGCTCCAGGTAGGATTATCTCAGCTCTGGGTAGGATTACCTCAGCTCCAGGTAAAATTATCTCAGCTCTAGGTAGGATTATCTCAGCTCCAGGTAGAATTATCTCAGCTCCAGGTAGAATTATCTCAGCTCCAGGTAGAATTATCTCAAGTATAAATCTACACTGTGGGTTTCACACTCTACTAATATTTCGACAAGCATGACAAAATATCGTACTTAACCATACATGTCTAATTTCAGAAACGTTCAGGGGTTCTAATCTATTAAATCCATTTTTATAGATAGTTTCCAAATTATATCAATTATCATTCCAGAGAGATGCAAACCATAA
Organism: Amphiduros pacificus; assembly: GCA_949316495.1. Classification (NCBI taxonomy): domain Eukaryota; kingdom Metazoa; phylum Annelida; class Polychaeta; order Phyllodocida; family Hesionidae; genus Amphiduros; species Amphiduros pacificus. The sequence continues at coordinate 12,365,626 of OX439003.1, read as the reverse complement.
TATTAGTGTACTGCCCTGTTCGCAGTATATAACACATTTCCAACACGGCATGTTTAAATCGAGCCGATCTATGACATTATATAAACTTGTTGTAGGGTATCAACTATGTAGAATTTCTATCCAACTATTTGCAATAATTGAAACCTTTTACTCCACTTGAAATCGATATATTTATATGTAAGATGTTATCCTCATTTTGAGAAAATGAAGTCTAAAGCTAAAAAATATATAAGTTACGTTTAAACTGAAGATACTTTCAACCCATTTTCTACCCTAGCTATTTAGACTACTTGCTACCCCTTCATTCTATGAGACAATATGATGCTTCTGTTTATTAGCATTCTCTGAAACAAATTTATTCACACATTTATATTCTCTATCCAACCTCTAACACATTTTTCAACATAAAATAGTGTTATAGTGTCAATAAATCAAAGAAAAAAAGTTCCTTTAAATTGTCTTTGTGGGAATTAAATGAGTACTATTCATTAGTTTATATTAATTATAGACTCACTTTATTCCCAAAAGTAATTACCGGTAATCAAATTGCTTCAATTGTGAATATTGACCATGTGATTTAAAACATCTAAGTAACATTTCAAAGTGAAAAAAACTAAGTGTCTCTTTTCTTTCTTTTTTTTCATTTTTTTTTCATCATTTCTACAGATGACGAACAACGTGAACAGTGGTCCGCCTAATCCTGAGTTACTCAACCTGAATGAGGTGGTTGAGAGGTGGGCGTGGCAGGCCTACCGGGACACGGCCGCCTCCAAGTACCAGAAGCTGCTCACGAGGCACGAGGACAAGCTCACCAGGGGCAAAAAACTCATAGACATCAACATAGACTGGTCCGATGTGAAGTTCATGGACTCCACACAGTGGCCCAGGCTAGCTGAGAGAATGCTAACTGAAGAGGACCAGACTGAGAAAGCCATGGAGGTGCAAAATGAAGAGACTCAAGCACAGACGGGAAAGCCAAATGTCAGTATTTTATTCAGGACAAAGTTCACCAATGACACTGAGAAGGATCAGGAGTATACGATGAAAACTGAGAAGACCACTAAATCGTCGTGTAGCACCACCGTGGAAACGGGCTTCACTAAAGGTATGGAGATGAGCATCAAACTAGCGTCACCTGGTGACATTTTCGAGGCGAATGCCGGGTATATGAGAGAGTACAGCCTCACTGACTCCGATGGACAGACTTTTGAGGAGGAGGTGACATGGGGAGTAGAGAGTACTATTTCTGTGGAAAGGAAACATGTCGCCGAGGCGCAACTGGTGGTCAATGAGAAAAAGTATAACGGTGACTTTGAAATTAAAACAAAACTAAGGGGAACAGTTTTGGTCACTTTTAATAACATAAAAGACAATAATTCTCTGATAATGTCAATCAGTGGTGATGTAAGTGGTATATTTGGAAACATGAAAAACAAACCCAACTGGGTGGAAATACAAGGGGCAAATGTGTTCATAACAACCAAAGGTAAATGTGCTTTCAGATATGGTATTAAACAAGAAGTTGTTGTACACCAAATCAAACTTTAACCAATATAAACTATTAAGTATGCCAAATATTTTGAAATGTATTAAGAAATAGCTTCATTTAAGCTGCTGATTGCTTTCAAAATTATGAAATATATCAATCTGAATATTATGACCATATTTAGTTTGTATTTTATATATCCAAATTCCTAGTTCAACTTAGAGCATATTTGCTGCCAAGGAGTGATATAAGTACTCAATTTTAATAGATGTATTTATTTTATATATTAAAATGTGTATTTGATTTTGGAATACCAAATAAAGCTAAATACCTTGAATTTATATTGTTAAATGAACTTAGCCTAGGATAAAGACAAAAGGCAAGATAAAACGAGACAACTTTCAATCGCTAGCATGTCATTTGAAGTATATCTTTTTAATGATATGTATGATAGAAAAAGTCCACTAAAATCTACATAAAATGTCATAATTCCCAATAATTTCATATTAAAACCTGAAAAGTTTTTTTTATAAACAACCACATTTAAAAGCACATCTAGTTTTTAAAATCTTTTTATTCAGATAAAAAATATACAATAAATAATGAGGAAGTTATTAAGTAAACATTGTTTGCTTATGCATTTTCATATATGCTATGTTTATCATGAAGTATTGCTTTGTATAAATGTCAATGACAGATGTTGTAAGTATCAGTAAATCAAAAGACTTTATTTTAAAAATAGCTAAATTATTCTGGTCTAATTATTTATGGTATATATATATATATATATATATATATATATATATATATATATATATATATATATATACAGTACAAATTGAAAATGTTCATAAGGTTTTACTTAAAATATCTGCCATGTAAGGTTTATTCTATCAGCCCTCCTCATCTGTTATATTTTCATGTCATTCTCCCATTTGTTTCCTGGTGGAAATTACGAATCCGAAATTGTGACACTGAGTAAACAAATATCTCACATTAATTAGGAATGACTTACAATTTCTGATGTTTGGAATTTTTGTAAGATAATCTGTTTTAAAATATTTCAGTCATCTAATAATGCAAATATCCTAAAGCTTATTTGGTGTATTTGTGATAAAATTCACATAACATTGAGCACATTTTGTGCCATTTTTGGCAAGATAAATAACCTCACTGAATACACTATATTATGATATTGTCTATATAAAATGGTATAAATGTCAAATAAGGAAAAACATCTCTAAAATAAAAGATTCATTTTTTTTTACTAATATCAGTATGTAAATATAATTTATAATACGTTTAACTTTAATCCTCCAAGAATGCTATATGACTACTAATTAGAATTAAGAGTTATTCATCCCGTTTTCCCAGATCTTTATGATAGGTTGCCCAGGATTGGTCCTTCTCCTTACACAGATGAAGAACTAGCCATCCCTTCTTCACCTGTTTTATAATAATATAATTATAAATCATTATAATTTATTTACATTAATCTATATAGGCATATCATTCACACATGCCAGCAAACAAACACCTTACAATTTTTTTCACAAATTGATATGAAATATACTAAGGATCATGGGTAATTAATCATATATAAGATCATTCCATATTCTGTATTATAATGAACCACATCAATATATCAATGACATTGAAATATCAAAACTTACCTCATATTTACAGTTTTCAGGAATAATGACTTCTGGCAGTTTCTTCTTGTATTCTATCACTTTTTCCTCTTCACCCAACTTGGTAACTTTAATTTTAAACCATACCATTCTGCAAGAAATTTATACCTCTTTATATTCATACTTTATATTCACACTTCTTTATTGTTCAGCAAGATTTCACTCTTTAGTGACAAGTTAGTTTCAATTATTGTAAAGAAACTATTTTTTTTATAAAGACAAACTAGGTCTATAACTTGCTTACTCTGCCTTAAAGTCTTGTTTCAGGACCTCAGCATTTGTTGGGATGGCCTTCCCAAACAGTCCGAGCGTAGCTTTCTTCACTTCTAGCCCTTCAACACTGACAGAAATCTGAGCATAACCGCTCTTTGGTTCCTGGAATGTCACTTTTAGAGACAAAATAAAATCTCTTAATATATAAAATCAATATATCAAGGTATAAAACTGTCTAACTTGAAGGGTTATGTTCATTAAGATATATATATGCAATATGTTTTCACCATATAAAAGATAGTTGTTTGTTTACATTGCAGCATTAAAGTACCTGTTGTTGGCCATTTTGGTTCAGTTTCACCACCCCCTCCTCCCGAGGCAGACATACTTTGCTCTTCTTGCAATGGTCTCTACATACAGACACACTCCTTCTGAAATGAATCACACAGTTACAGTATGCTCATAGCTTACATATAAATCTGGCAAAAAATTAATTGTCGACATTTCAGGTTGGGCATTTGTAATAATATCCTGTTTTTTGACCGACATTAATTGTGTCTATTGACTGTTCGATTTCAACTTTTCAAGGATACATGTTACAACTGGCTAACGTTTAACAATATTGATTAGCATGTTGTATTAAGCTTGTATTCAATGCTATGATGTCATATATAAGCTTTGAACAAACCTGCAAAACTCACAATTGTTTGTTTGGGAAGAAATTTACCAAAATTACTGTTATTTGACTTCCTTCTGTTGAGAGCGATAATGTAGTGTTTGTATCACACAGAGTCCAGTCACCAGATGGGGACTCTGCATGAATTGAGACTGCTAGCGTCCTCTATATTCAATCCAATGGTATGCCCTTTGTTTCAGAGCTCAATTACTCGAAGTTTAAAATCCATTATTAAATCAGCATGTTATATTTTCTTTGCAAATGTGTCTTGCTCCGAAAATCTCTCAAATAAAATCAAATATGATGATTTCATCTTTGTTTCTGTATAATATTATTATTTTACATATATTTTTTTACATTTTCTAGAAAACAATTCTTACATGCATATTGTTCAATTAGAACCTCAATATGAAGATTTTTTTCTTTGTTTTCTATATAAAGTCATTTCTTTGTTTATATGTTTCACGTTTACAATAAACAGATCAATTCGGAATGTTGTGACATGCATTTCGCTCAAATGTGAAGATTTCATCTTTGTTTTCTGTATTAAATCATTAGTTTATATATTATCTATTCTGCAGAATGAATCAACAGGAGATACACAAAGTCTATTATATGTTGAAGAAATAACAGCCATGTTCTGCTCTACATGGTCAATATTTTATAAATTCCAAAAATATATAGTTTGTTTTGTTGTTATTGATCTTTTCCTTGGATAGTCTATAGTTATCAATTCAAATTGTTCAAATGAAGGAAATGAAATTTGGTTTCACAGCCAGTTGATTTACAATTGTTATTCAAATCAGTTGACTTTGTTTTGTAATAAGCTTATAGAGGTTTTGACACGGACCGGTTGTTTAAAGCATGACATTGTTGCCTCCACAGAAGAGCTTTAACCTCTTAGTTTCAACAATATAGAATTCTCTATTTTACAATATATTGCCATGTTTATGCCAAAGTAAAGCACAGACCATCATTGTTAACGAATATGTAAAAAATAAACAAACATTTAAAAGACTAACATTCTCTTTGCACATTTTGCAGTTGATACAATGCATGTTATTTGTTCCCAGCTTGGGTGGCATCGAAATGATGTGAGATGATTTCCATGTGTGAACATTGCAAGGAAATATTTAAAGTGATTTGTTTGTTTGTTTGGGGTTTTGCATCACTTTCAACAGTATTTCAGTCATTTCGAAATGAGACCTACTTGTAGCAGATTTAGTGTTGCCTCACTGAATTGTCATGTCGCAGGTCCTTGACATGACAACCCATCCCGTCACAAATTTACAAGGACAACCCTTTAGGCACGGGCCTCAGGTCATATGTGAAATTGTATACGTAGCACGGTTTCAATCTCGGCACGGCCGGGGATCGAAGCCACGACCTTTGGGACACCACAGAGGAACTTGTGCTAATTATAATAATAAGCTGGCACTCTAACAAACTGCGCCACAGTGATAATTGATATATCAGAAAGTTTGTGTCCCATTGGTCTTATTATATTCTTTCAAATTAAAGATGGCGTAATCAGTATTTTATTATTCCAAAATAATATTCTTCAACATATTTACTGTACTCACTCAACTCAACATATTTACTGTATTCACTCTCTTGTTTTACATTGGCTGCCATCTTGAAAGAGAGGTCAAAAGACAGGTCAAACTCAGCAAGTCATGTGTCAAATGGCTGTGTTGGTTTGCTCACGTGATTAAAATCAAATTATCTAAAGACATCCAATGTTTCTTTTAATGTTATTTTTGAAATCTATGCACCAGATTCGAATCTTGTGGGTACTTCCTGCCCACATTTTTCAACCAATGCTTATTTCTTCACCCAACTTTGAAGGTTTTTGACTGTTATACGCCGAGGGTTTTCAGCGGAGGGCGGAGGGCGGCGCCCGCCACCTTCCGGCACTGGCACCAGCCGAAATATTTCTAAAAACATGCACATTTCATGATGATTTACTAATAGGTAAGATGGACACGTGTACATTGATTAAAAAATAAGCTGTATTGAGTGAGTATGTACCATCCTCATTTTACCTGCTAGGGGCCAGGGACGTAGCGCAGGTTGGAGGATGTCTGTCTCCAATGCTAAAAGTCTGGTGCTCGGATCTAGGTTGGGAGACGTACTCCAGTCACTGTTTGAAAAGGGTAGTGCATTGAGGCCCAGTGCCTGGCCACTGTATGACATGATTTTGCCTAAATTGAATCACTCTCTAAACTCTGATTAAAAAATATGGTAACTAACACATGATCGAACTCTGGCCAGTCACTGTTTAATGTATTTGCGAGTAGGAGGCATTTCAGTTTCATTTGATTTTTACCTTAAATACATAAATAATTATCATGCTAGTAGTAAAGGGAATCTGAAAAGCTAAGAATCTGAAAAGCTAAGATAGTACCGAAAATGTGTCATCAATGCAATGTTAATTCTCCCTTCTTTCATATACAACTAAAGGTGTGAACGATGAAATCTATTCCGTTTGTGTATCATGCAATCCTACCATTACATTGATTCATATTTTTGGCCAAACCCAAGACCACTTGTACAAAACTCTGTGATCCCTGTTGAAGAAATTATGGAGTATGTTTAGTGGGGTGTGACAATGTCTTTCAGTTCGTTGTAAATATTTTGAGCTATTGAACAACAGGGGGGCACACAATTTGTAAACTTTATAGAAGAGAACAATCTTATTTATAGGGGGTTCCACCACTCAATCATAGGCCTGGCACGTTTTGTGCATACTGTACGCCCGATAATTCTGGTTCCGGAATAGGGTAGTGTTCTCCAATCACCCATCGGCAAAGCCCAGATAGGTGATCTGGAGAGGTCTGAGATTTTTGCTTTTCCTTCATAATCTCGTTTAGATGTGATTTTTTAAATACCCAACTGTTTTAGTGATAATTCATATTTTATGTATAATTATATCTAAAATCTCACTAAAAAGCTTGATTATTCTTTGGATAACATTAAATAAGGAAAATATAAATACTTGATAATAATCGCCAGCTGCAAAAATTGAGTCAAACCCGTTTTAACAGCAGTTGAAACGGGTTCAATTTGGACGTTTAAACGGGTTTACCTCAGATTTTACAGCTGGCGATTTTTTACATCACTAGAGCTCGTTCGACAAACCCCTCCAGATCACCTATCTGGGCTTTGCCGATTGGTGATTGTGCAATTGGAGAACACTAGGAATAGGGGAAACTATTAGCATTCATTTTGTTTTAGGGCCATTGCGTGCACATCCAAAATTCTCCCGCCGGGCCGCCCTATCCTCTCTATGCCAGTCTGATCGGGATCCCGATCATGTGACTTAGCTTTCCCGATCATGTGACAGTACGCCCTGTCAGGTGACAGTACGCCCGGTCGTGTTCCCGTTTTGGTGCAAAACGAGCCAGGCCATAAATAAGCCTTTTCTCATTTCTCTTGGAACATAAATTTGAACTTCATGAATGAAATAGTGTGAGAAAGGTCATGCTTGATAAGAAACTTCACATAAGACTAGAAGATAGGTTTTTGCATTTGGTTTATTAGAAGATAGACAGTTAGACAATAGTTGTCATGCTGATTTACAAATTGCTAGACACAAAATATGATATAAAATATTGAGAAGTGATATTTGTCCGTTACATGACATTTACTACTTTTTAAATCATGAAAAACATCATAACAAAGATTATGTTATGAATCATATTTTAAAAGTGATAACTCTATTGTCTGTTTGACATAATAATCTATGTCGTTTTTATAAAAATATAGTCAAAAATATTTATGTTATATATATGTTTTCAAACAGAAACTGACAAAACAGGTTGCAATGGGAGGACTTGTCTTGTGTTGTCTTGTTTATTTATATTATTATCCTGGGCACTTTCTCTAAACATATATTATTTTTTATGTGTATATCAAACTTTGCATTGGATATATAAGATTTCGAGCAACATATCTGAGACATACCTATAGCATCAAATTTCATTCCCAATTACATAAAAAAAATATCTATTTTAAAACATATTTTATGTGAATATCGGTCTGCCTTGGTCCAAAACAGCCGGTGAGTGTTGAAATGGCCGGGCCCAGACTCCAGATCGACTCTGATATCAGCCTTGTCACAAAATCAAGACCATTGAAAAAGTAAGCATATCAGATAAGATATGACAAGAAGTTACTGACATTTCTTTTTTGTATCCACAAATCAAGAGTCACATATTTAATTTGTTTCGATTTTGATTTTTATATTGCATGTGTCACAGCTGCTAATGGTTATTTGTCTTGAAGACAAAAATTACAAAGAAATCAAATTTCATTATGAAAGGTAAAGTCATGCCAAAAAAACACCAAATGGTACTAAAATGCATTTGAAGTGTATTTTTGATTCTAAAGAGCTAAAAAGGACATTTTTTTTACTGACATTTCATTAATAACATCATTGCACAAATTTGAGTCCCAAATCAGTTTACTTTCAGGAAACAAGTTATCAACAATTTGTTCAAATAATTTCAAATTTTAGATTTGTGGACAGAGTTCATTAACAATTAATGATTGCATTATATCTGGTAAACAATACGGGTAAACAGTCAAGGTTAGGCATAAATTAAAAACAGTAAACAAATAATAAATGACGTTTATCAGGTTTTGAGCAAACTATATATCAACCAATATGTAAAATTTCAGAGGAGTGATTTGGTTTACAGAGGCCTGTTTGTCCATTAGTCTTTGTCTATTGTTACAGGCCTAACACCCCTACAGACCTCAACAGTGGTCACATCGTCGTACTCATCGGAACACAGAATATTAGACAAATCCAGAAAAACAAGATAATCCTGGCAGATGTATTTTTGTTGATTTCGAGGAGATAGCTTGTTTGTTTCATAGTTTCATCAGAGCATATCATTTAAACATACCCAAACATATCTTTTAAAACTGCGTGTGACCTTTGGGCTTTAATAAAAGCTTTATATCTGTTTCTTTATTACAATATTTGTAATCAAGACCCGCATATAGTGGATAACTATTCAAGTCAACCAGTAACTTAAAACTAATTGACTGCAAGTAAGTTAAAACTAACTGCACTGTATAATGCATTAATAACCTATGAAAATATCACCGATTTTATTTTAAAAAATCACCGATTTTATTTTAAAAAATCACCGATTTTATTTTAAAAAATCACCGATTTTATTTTAAAAAATCACCGATTTTATTTTAAAAAATCACCTATTTCATTTTAAAAAATCACCGATTTTATAAAAAAAATCACCGATTTTATAAAAAAAATCACCGATTTTATAAAAAAAATCACCGATTTTATCAAAAAATCAACGATTTTATCAAAAAAAATCAACGATTTTATCAAAAAATCAACGATTTTATCAAAAAATCAACGATTTTATCAAAAAATCATCGATTTCCCAATGTATATGAAAATCTTTATCAGTCTGTATCGTCCTGGTCACTTGTGGTACTTAATTGGTCCAAATCAGAAAACTCAGAAAATGAAGACTCAGCTATCGATGGTCTAAAGATTCCCTTGGGTTTCACCGGACCTTCTTTGTCTGCGTCAACAAGTATGCTCACTCGCTTCTGCAGGAAGGTTCTTCTCCTCTTTCTGGGATCTTGAAGAGCAGGTAACCTTGAAGAATATGTATCGAGGACGTGAAGCCCTGACGGACTTAACCTCAGGAAACCATCAACAGGTTGATCTAGATATATCAGAGAGTCTTGTAGTTTTCTGAATCTCGCATCTTTCACAGCACAGTTTGGTAATCCTTGATGCTCTCCTGCATAAGATATTGTCTTTTCACGTCTAAATTTGGATTTTAATTGGGGGGATTTGGCCTGTTGGCCTGTTTGTATGAAGGCAGATTGGCTTCGCTTGGCATTCATGATCATTGCCACGGTACCAGTGGTGTCCTCTCGTGGGAGATCGAGTGAAGGGCTTGTTCCATCACCTGCTGATGCTAGGACCGACATAACCCGTCTCCTCTCCAGCCTGTGAGGCATGGGTAGATCCTTTATTTTATTATTAGATCCTGATTTCTCTGCTATTCTAATATGGGCGTGGGCCACAGCATCTGGCAATAAGGAGAGATGGTTGATGCCCATTGCACGCAGTTGCTGGTGCTTGAGCGCCTGCTGGGTGAGAAAGGAACTGCGGTGAGTTTCTATTCCACGACGTACCCTCCCTTCCTCCTTGCTCAATCTCCTTAGCTGTGTATTCAGTATTTTCTGGTGGCTGACATTGTCATGGAGAAGAACCTGAGGAAGACAAGAATTGGGCAAGAGGGACTTCCTTCGGCCCAAGTTGGGTAAAATCTTTGGATTTCTGTGCCATACCTCTGCCATGGTGTTCAAATATTTGAGACCAGTGCTGAAAATATCTGAAAAGAAAATGTTATTAGATAAGACATTGTTCATTGTATTGTATTTAAATCATATAAAAGTGTTTAGCAGTCTCAATCTATTAAAACCATTATTATGTGAAACATGGAGTATGGCATATTCAAGTTGCACTATTTTACATTAGTTAACCACTTCTTAAAATGCCATGTTTGTTTATGCATTTTTGGTGCCTTGCTTATGATTAATGGACAATTAGCAAAGTCATTGTAAATGGACGAATCGATCCAAGTGAAAAGCTCAGGCTGTATTCATAATTCATGTTTGTTATGAAAGTAGCATTGACCATTAACAGCAAAGTTATAACCGTTCACCGTTTCACAAACATTTGTTTTATCAACATAACCGTTTTTAGTGTGTTAATGTACTCAGCTTTACTAGGCCTCTTCAATACAGTGTTATATACTGAGCCCGATGCAAAGGAGAGTAGTGTTAATGGTGTTTGCAAAGAAATATTTCAAGAGAAGTAAAAACATTTATACTCTTTTTGGTGTCACATTTAATCTCATGTTCAACATTATCGTATGTAAATGAGTAAATATCAAAATCAGCCAAAGCAAACCTCCCATGAAATTATCTTGCCCTTCAAAAATTTCTTAGTAAAGTTCATAGTGTACTTTAAAAAGGTATTAGCATATCTTACTGGGAAGTGCTCCCGGAATGTAGATGAAATAAAACACAAATATATTAACCTTGGTGGTACATTTATAGCGCTATTTACGCAATGGGGCATAATGATTTCCATGTTAACATTATATAATTATCAGATATTTAAATGGATATTTTGGGATACTAAATTTTACAAGAAACTATTTATATGATATCTGTCCCTTGAAATTAGATTGTTGAGATATGTTAAATAGTAAAAACAGATTTGAAAGGCTCATTTTTATTTATGAAATATAAAAATAATAGGAATATTTAGGAATTAGATATTGCTTTTCCAAAAACGTTTTTGGTTCCTATTTTTCTCTCAATAAAAAACAACGGATCTGATTCTTTAGAATCACAATAAATATCAAAAGAACTGGTTTAACAAAATCTCCGCAGAACCTTCTTGCAGCAGTTAAATATTTTATTGTAACGTTTTCCCTGAGGTTTAAAAGATATCTGGTGTCTATTTTGATTCTCATTCTGTTGCGGTATGATAAATTTTAATTTTTAAATATTGAAAGATTTGATTATTAAAATTAGTCAATTCCTTGGGTGAATAAATGCTCCCATTGTTTTTCATTGATATTGAAAAGTCGAATAAAATTTGCCAATTGGTAATAGGTTATTTGGAAGAAGATACTTTTGAATGTGTTATCTTGTTTAACATAGGGCCTTAAACAGAAAATACAGTTATCTACTATTATAATGATGATATATATATATATATATATATATATATATATATATATATATATATATATATATATATATATATATATATATATATATATATATATATATATATATATATATATATATATAAATGTTCATTGTTAGCAGAAACAAAGAAGAATTAATTCGCAAAATACCGTAAAATAATTTCACTTTAACATCTTTTTTGTTTGATTCAAAGAATTTTTGAACTTGATCCAAAAAATTATTTTCCTCGCCCAGTATTCAGGAGTAAGATTTGGTTGCAAAGTCTGGGCTCGATGGAAACTAATGTGCTATTATAAGTTAAATCACTGAGGGACAAGGGCATTTTTTTCAGATCTCAGAATAAAAATTAATTGATACAATGATACAAGTTATATATAAATATATTAAGTTCGACAACATCAAATTGTAATGCATGATAAAGGTTCATTGGGGGTCCAACTGTGCTGAATAAAGTTTTCGTTTGTTCGCAGAAAACTCTGTTCCAAAAAATATTTTTAAAGTTGAATTGCGTGCTATAGTGCTCTCAACGAGGTGATAAGATTGTGATCACTTAAGATGTTATTGCAACCAGTTTAAGTGGCAGATCTGTATTGTTTGCTCTGCGAAATAACAGTGTGATCATAGGAAGAATATTATCTTCTACATATGTCTAACACTAACATTGTTTGCCTCTTACTGGCCCTTGTGTATTTGTATCATTTTACCAATTACATTTGAATACACCTATGACTTTCTTACAAATACAAATACAAATGACTGTCTTGATACTTCTGAGTGTCTGCTTTTAGAACAGTCGCTTTTATACCATGTACCGTGCTGTGAAATGGTAAATAATATGTATGAATTCTTTTCTTTATTTGTTCATTTATTTCTTATGAACTCTAATATTTCATTATTAATATCATGCATGATCAATGTCTAAATTGTGAGATAAATCTTCGAAGAATAGCTTACCGTGAGCGTATAAGTTTAGGTATTCCAGATGTGTCGATTCCTCAGCCTTGAGTGTATCTATCTCCCACCAAAGTACCAATATTTATCAAAATCCAATCACGTCATTGGCGTCTTTTTGTTTCTTTTTTTTCAAGGAAATCCATATCAAGAATCAATAGAATATATGGCTATATATTGAATACCTTGACCCATGACACAGCCAATTTAATTTGAATAGATAAAATTGATCACGCACTTGATCATTTTTTCGTTTATGTTTTACGTCCTTCACTCATTTGTACTTTCACAACACTGGATATATATGCAATCTCCAGCCTTGCAAGATTGATCAACGTGTCACGTGACTACCTTAACTACCCGGATGTTGAGCACTGAGTTAAGGAAGTGTGGGACAGTGATCACCGCCCAGGGAGCCCCCCACCGATGAGTCCCCACCCAAGTAACATGACTGACATACTGATAGCCCATCACCATAGACACTTCTACGTGTTCCCGCTTAGATTCTGATCTTTATTTCAAATCTCCTGACAATGTAAAGTACTCTTCTCTTTTAATTAAGTGGTATATTTCATACCTTGTTGATAATATGTTGGTTGATTGTCGCCTCTGCATGGCGTTGTCTTAACGACTATCCACTACTTACATCAAGTCAATACGTGCTAAGTGCTGAGTCAACCTGGTGGATAAACAATGGACCGGTATGATACTAATAACGTTAACACAGAGAATGCTAACACTCTAATGGATCCACGGATCAAAGGAGTCAGATCTGGAAACCTAGCTTCGCCAATTTAATAAATCTTACTCCTAATTGAATCATAAAATATAATTATTCTCAACATAATGTCATTTAAAGCTGAGAGCAATAAGTTATATTGCTCTCAGTTTAAAGATATGGAACAATAAATCATATATATGTATTGTCACATGATAACTGGCCATGATAGTTCCACAACAAGGTGAATATTGCAGTATGCTTCAGATGACTGTCAGCGGGGTATGAGGCTGGTTATGTTCACATAGCTACATCGCCAGGTAACAAGCACACATAGACAATTGCCTTGCTTGTTGAGCTTGAGGATCTTAACCTCTTCTTGTCAACTGACCTCAAGAACTGTATTGTGTGAAACTCACAGATAACAACTTGGTGTGGAAAATCTTCCTGGTCTAGTAAGGGATGGTAGCTTTATTTTATTTATTTACCTTACATAATATGATTTTCAAGCAATCTGAATATGTATTTGAATGGAATATTGAATAAGATATTTGATATAAATGTTACAATTCTGTCTTATAGTCACTTGAATGAGGATACTTATTTTAAAAAGTAAATGTGAAACATTTGAAAGCATTACCGATTAGATACACCGAGCCCTGATTCAGTAATAATAACTGAAATGAAATTTTAAAAAGCAATAGTATTAATAAGTAGTATTAAAAAAACAAACAAAAAACAATGTATCTACATTTGTGCAAAATAGGTATATAACCATTAAAGCCGTCTTGGAATACAAATACAATACATACCAAATAACATATATTCAAAGATCCAATTATTATCTCAAACCTATTCATTCATTTATTAAAAGAGGTGAACCCCAAGGGCCAGTTCTAGGTTAGTATACCATGGGTTCATCCTACATTTGTCAAATCTAGTCAAATCAAGCCCTCCCATTTTGCATGAATAACATATGTCGTAACGCATATACTTTTATTAGTTTAGGAATTTCGGCAATCTATCAATTTATTTATGGCATTAAATTGTGTCATTTACTTTTATAATAATGACACATGTTAAATGAATTTTAATCAAAATGTATTCACAGTTGTTGAATTGTATCAGAAATAAGACAAGTCTCTCTCTGAACTTGAACGGCGATGGGAAAATGAAGTGCTGGTGTCAACACAAGTCAAGCTTAGAGTGGCAGAGCTGTTTGATATGTTTGTATTTTTGGAGTGTTGGTAATCTCGGACTGAAGACAAGCATGAAGTATTGAATAAGCCATATTTGCTTGCATTAAGCCAGCAGACATGGGAAGCATCCAACCCCGGCCCTATCCCCTTCTCACTTAGGTCAACTTGTCACCCTAATATCAACACACTTAGAGGCTTGCTTGCATTGCAGATTGCGTATTATTTACTATTTACTATTCTGTTTCAAGAGATAACAGTCTTCTGCACCACAGCCTTGATGTAAAGAGCCGATGTGTCAGTTTGAAGAGTAGGGATGCTTTAACAGAGGGGATAGAGGCTCATTCTTAATGAAACAAGGGTTTCGATCCAATGCGAAAACCCTTGAATTAGACCTGAGAGCAATAATAATATTGCTCTCAGATTAGACAGAGAAGAATTCGACATATTTAGACATACTCCATGCTTCACAAACATCACAATTTCCCCTATATATTGAGGGTTCCTGTGGTCAACCGCAATGAACATGTCATGAACTATATGTTAGTTTTGAAACGATGCGTACTTAACATGGTGTTCACTGAAACTTACACACATTAATAAAACGATAAATTGTATCTGTTTACACAGAGTAGCCCAATCGTGAAAGTGTTCTCAATTTGGCAATACCAATAATTGATTATTAACCCCTGAATATACAGGCTTAATCAAAATGTCATCATGCACAATTTAGTAAGTTTGAAACCAACGTGAGAATTTATCAGACACCAGGTGGCACTAGTGATCATAGGCGCACGCAATTCTTCTCGTTGATAAGCCAAATGACAAGCACGCCCAATTGTGACAGCATGAACAAGAAAGATTTCATTGAAAATCGTGTTGTTAAAAAAGTCATATATTAAATGTTACAAGTTAAATCAAAGAATCAAATCAGATTAAACGGGAAAGTCTGCCCAAATAATCCCCAAAAGCAGACAGATAATGTAGAAACTATTCCGTTAAATACGTTAATTGTCACAAAAACGTTATCTGTACACGTATAATCAGGTTTTCAAACCAGCACATCCACAATGGTACACAAGAAAAACAAAAGCACCTCCCCACTCCTCTATATTGGCTTCAGTGGAGGTACCGGCACCTCCGGAGTTGCCCAGCACCTCCCCTAAAGCCAATATAAGCGACACCTAGGATAACGCAGTCAGTCCCCATCCAACTGACGAGATCTGGCAAGATTGAAACCAGTGTTTGTGTTAGTTGGGACTGTGATCGTTGTTAAAGTATCTTAGTGCAGGTTCGCCTTTTCTACTAAAAAAAGTTTATATTTCTAACCTTCATATGACATTTTGAATTTGGAATATGTTGTTTATTAGAAAATACTTACAGAAAATGCATAGTTGTCAAAATGTTATAATGATAGCTTTTAGAATTTTAATTTCTGAAAAACTGAGATGTTGACTCATGATTATATTTAGAAATATTGAGGAACATAAATAAAGAAAATTGGTTTATTTATTTCTATTTTTTGCCATGGATTTTAATTTTTTGGCCCAGTTGGGGGAATTAACTTTGTGAATTAAAATGAGATCATTACATAGGGAAATGTTTTATTGAATTGTCAAGGCTGGAAATAACTTCATAATTACGTTATATGGCACTTAAGGGAATATACCTAATATCTCTTCCACAATTAATATGTATTTCAAATCTGAACATATTTGAAATAAACCATGTAGCGTCTGCAGTTTCGGTTGCTGTTATGATTGGTAAGAGGTGCTTGTAAACTTTTAAAGGTTGAAACCTTATCACACTTATGCATCAATGTAGGTTGTATACTATTAACTTTAATCTGTCCGATAACTATTAATCATTTTGGGTAAGGAAACTAATTTTAATCTTTTCGCTTTTTAAAACATTACTCACTTTTGGCAGTATCGGATATGAATATTTGAGGAAGTTGATATGGATTATTTTCAGAAGAAACATATTGAAAGCTATCTTCGCTGGCATTTTTGGCAAAATAAGGAAATCAATTTTTTTTAATTATTTGCCTCATCAGGTAGATATTGCATCATCAGGTAGATATTAATGGCTTCCACAATCAGAGCAAAAGTCATCAGTCAGATATTGAAGACGGCGTCCACATTCAGAGTAAATGTGAGTAGCTAGATATGTATTTTCTTGTACTTAGCACACTCAAAAGATACCGTATATAACTGGGTACTTTAACCAGTGATTGATGTTCAATCATTTGAATTCCAGACATGCCTTTCGTGACACTCGGATTACCTCTTTTCACTTGTGTCAGAAATGACAAAAATCACTTCCAGGATAGAATGTTAATAGCCCCAATATGGCACCCCTTGTGTGGTGGTTATCTGGAAAGTTAGAATCATTTCAGAAATGTGATTGTCTCGCTAAATTAGAAATAACAGTTTCTTTCATAAATTTGAAGTCAATAAATTTTAAATGAATATCTTAGCGTTAATTACACAAAATAAGTGTTTTCACAAGCACAAACGAGGATATTCATTTCCATTTATTGTGTACAAAACGTGTAATGTGTGTAAGGACAGGAGTTTACAAAGCCAGAAAAAGCTTTTAAGACAGTAGATCGGAAGCTCATAAATCTAGACCTATCACTCAAAAACAAATTTTAGAGATGAGGTTGAAAGGGTTAATTACATTCTACATTCTGCGTTAACTTTAACATAATTTCAGTTCTTTTCGATCAAAGGAATTGAAATAGAAAGGCAATTTTATTTCTTATTGCTGCACAAATATTTGATAACGAAGTGAAAGCAAAGGCAAAAAGATTCACACTGCAAAAAGATTGAATATATCTGTTTACTTGACTGTTGTTTGTTTTTACAAGTCGAATGTGTCGCACTATTTAGGTGTTATCATGAAAAAGATAAAGCCTGCCACCGAAACCAAATGCCATGTCCTTTTCGAAAAAAAAACCAGGGTTTAAAAAGCACTGTCAAATGATTTCAATAATGGCAACACCGATCTTGAATGAGGGTTTTGTAAATGAGAGAAGTTGAATGGTACGTTGAAAAGTAAGTTGAGCAGGATTCTTGAAGGCAATGTTATTCATCTTGATGTATATATTCATGAGAAGTTGACTATGCAGACGATATGGTCCGCTTGGCTGACTATGTTGCCTATCTATACAGGCTGAATGTGTGAACACAACTCGGACAGTGCACGCCCCACTTCACTGCTTCTACACACTTCACCTTTGCAGGCCCTCAAGTGCTTCTATCTCAGGGGTCCTGGTGCCCTTGTGTCAGGGCCCCGCGAGGGGGCAGTCCCTGTTCACCGGCAGATAGATCTCTCATGACGAAGCCCCATTTACATTGTATTCAAATTCTTTATTTTCCAGACCTTTAGGTGTTTAATTTTCAATTGATTTACATGATTGGTCCATTTGGGGATAAACTAAAAAGAAAAGAAATAAGTATATTATTTCATTTTACATTACCATAAGTATATATATGAATGTGAAAATCACTATTTGACATTGAACCCCCCTTTAAGGGCCCATATGTGCAGGGAGTACCTTGGGATGACCTCTTGACTCCTGATGTTGATTTAGTACTATGTTATAGCCGCTAGGTGGCGGGTTGTGTCAGGTCGTGACGTGGGCAGCGTCAGGTCACATCCGTCATTCAGACAACACCATATACAACGGGAATTGAAAACGCCCAGTCAATTAGAAAAAAATCCTTGAAACGACAAGCAAATGATGAATCGGCATTTTCTGCCAAGGGCATTACCGTTGGAGAATGGCCATACTTTTTGTTCAATTCTTCTTCCATTGAAGGATGCGTGAACACATTGATTTCATACCACATTACACAAATAAACACTGATAGGGTTGTGTAAAGCAACGCTCCCTTTAATAAACTAAGACCACTTGTAAATCAGCCCATTAGGAGGCATATTATGATGGACTGGCACTGTACTTATAATTGAGGTCATCCTCTCCGCATGACCGATACTTTCCAAGTATTTAAAAAAAATAAGGCCCTTTAAAGGTATTGTGAACCATCTTATCAAAATGATTTATTTGAGATAAGTACTATTGTATGTTTTGGAAAATCAAACAGATATCAGACATATGCCTATTTTTTGAAAATTTAGTTTGATAAATTGCATTTACCGAACTTCATACTCCCGTAGAGGTTTACAAATTCCCATGCGTCTTTATCGTTTGACATTAAGACACAAGGCAGAAGGAGATTGGCCATTTACCAGTTTGATAGGGCACTCAGTGATGTCATTAGTGTCCTGTGGCACTTGGCACTAGATATGGCTGCAACACTGATGCATGTCTGACGATAAATCTCGCTCATCTACGAGAGTCTCATTTACAATCCCGTCACAACGAGGATACGCTTCCAGTAAATCTGGCAAATACGTCCTATACGCGAGTGTCGCCGTTCCAGTGGATTATGTTAAGCGTACCGTATCCCAAGTAAAACACTAGTCTGTGTCCCAGCAAGATTCTGCCCGTCTCAACGTTTAAAATTATATAACAGAAAAAATATCGAAATTCCTGTGTATCTGATCCAAATTGGTTTTAAATATTCCATAAATAATCTACAGTTTATACTTTGAAACTCAATTTGCGTGAAATGTGTCTTGTTTTTTATATTTGACAAGAACATGGACATGAAAAGGTCCAATATTCCTGAGGGGCCGAATGCCAAGTTCAGCCTGTCTCACACTCCAATCAGAGGTGAGAGCAGTTGCCGACTTCCGCTCACTTCATCATCATCTACCTGGCCGATCTATGACCTTCACCTTGAAACTATCACTTCCGGGCATAAGTCAGCAAGGCTGACAATGAAGTATGATGTTTGTAACAAAGAACGCCAATTCTTGATTCTTACTGTTCTCCACTCTTTTAAAGAACAAGCTTTTCATTCAATTGAACTTCTAATGACAACCACACGCTGTAAGCTATTGCCACGACAATTAGAGTCTGAAATGAGGAGATGAATTTTATAAATGAAGAAACTTTCCCACGTGCACGTACATCTGGAACATTCAGTGCCTCTATTAACCTAAATGTAGCCTCAGATTTAAACAGTTGAGAAAATGCAATGTGATGGTGATGGAGTCAGCTTGACATTGGATACATTATTTTTGTACCACATTGACTGTTCTCGGCCTGTAAAGTTGGGCAAACACTTTAAATGATCATTTATGGTGTAATTTACAGGTATTTCCAGGAAATGTTCCCAAACATTATAAAAAACAATACAGCTCTAAGGCCATTTACCTATATTTTGTTAACAATATTATTCATTCTTTACAATCATTTGACACTTATTTGGGAGAAGACATCAAGATTATTATTATTTCACAATAAAGTTAAGAGATCCAATTAAATAATATTAGCAGATAGATTCTAATGCCTTGTAGCAAGATAGTATTTAATTTTTCCAAAGCTGCATGCAATTTTTTGTCCTGATATATCTAAAAAGAATATATGGAGATATTCTTTTTAAATGTTTTACATGATTTCCACTCATTGCCAAAGACAATAATTATATATAAAATGATAAAAGCTTTTCCTCTTAATCAGATATGACATTATTTTCATTTCATCACTTAAAGTCTCATATGAATTGAACGTTCTCTGATCCAAAGTGTGCAGACAATATGCCATATATATGTGGGAAAAGATATGAGATTGTTTGGGTGATGCCGACTCATGCCAGACATACAGCAGATATTACCATGCATATCTCTTGCAATAAGCTTCTTAAACTAAGAGAGATACAATTGTCTTTTGTCTTCAATTCTGAACCTACATCTTATTTTCTCCAGAAAGACTTTCATTTGTTAAACACAATTGAATTTCACAATGTAAAAATGTCCACCCTCTGTAATTCTGTTTAATGACAGATGCTTGATGAAACACTTGTCAACCATGTGGGGGAAAATCCCCTGAGCAAGTATTGCCAGTTGTCACAAATCCTTAATTAAAAGTAACGACTTGTGGATTAAGAAACACACATTTTCTGAAACACACTAATGAATTTGACATTACCAGCTCAATTTGGATGTATTCTGACTGATAAATTCATGCAA
Organism: Amphiduros pacificus; assembly: GCA_949316495.1. Classification (NCBI taxonomy): domain Eukaryota; kingdom Metazoa; phylum Annelida; class Polychaeta; order Phyllodocida; family Hesionidae; genus Amphiduros; species Amphiduros pacificus. The sequence goes on along the minus strand of OX439003.1, from coordinate 12,344,808 downwards.
TGCCTGCCTGTCTGTCATATGTCGTCTCCGCATTCCTCTGTCATCGCATTCAGTGTATTTACCATTGTCTTTCTTTGTGTTTACCTCAATGATTTCTGAAACCAAAAAGGCAACTTTCAATGATAGCATTGAATGCTTTGAGAAAATAATAGGTAGACTCTGGATAGACTCATAGGTAGACTCTGAACAAAATATTTTGTCTCGCATATCCTTATACTATAGCTTTTTTGATCAAATTCAAATTCACCATAAGAAGATAATTTCAAACAAAAAGTGACATGCGCATTATACGCTAAATCGGGAAGGATCAGATATCGTCTGCCGTGACATTTTAACGTGCTTTTGGCGAGATTAGGCCAGGAAGTATGGCGGCTCCAGATATGGTGGCTGAGCATCTCTTGGAAGGTTTGTCATACAGGACATGCTCAGTGGACCAGGACAATAGCCCATCACGTGACAAGGGAGTTCCCGAGACCACCCCATCCGTCATCGTGAGCTGATTTACCTCCTTTCATCTATGGTGACCGGTGTAATTCCCTCTCCCATTGAGATGTAGTGAAACTGATCTTTTCACTTTCTTTATTACTGCCAATTAATTTGTTGTCCAAGTAAATTTGGTTCAATCCAAGACATTGATCCAACAGTGCATTGTAGACTGCTCAATGAGGATTGAGAACATAATTTAGCAAGCCCTGAGTGGCTTTAGCTGAGTTGTAGCGACGGTTGTATGGTTGATGGTGGTAGAAGCATACAAGGGAGAAGCCATACATTACATCAGTGAGCCCCCAATACTCTGACAGCATGAAGGCTGACTGGTGTAGCTTATCTTCCACATCGGCCAGGCGTATTTATCAGCACACACCTAACTTATACCCGGGATAAGACTACTTTATGGCCGTCTGGGCCCTGCAAACCAAACATCGCTTCCCATGTCTTACACTGATTGGCACATTCACATGGAAAGCCCTCACCCATATAGTGTAAATGGAAAACACAGAAATCACAATTATTGGATTGCAGTTACCGCTGTAGATGCAATCTGAGAGACTAGCATCCTTACAAACCGACTGAATGAACACATAATTTGAAATGCCATCAGTAAACGGCACATCACTTGTTTTGTAATTTGACATTTTAAAATTTCCCATTTTTATGTGACTCCTATTTTAATATTTGTAATTCTTTGCACCAAAATTAGTTTTTTTTCAAAGCAGGCCTAAAATGAAGTGAGAGTTGAGCTGATTGATGTGAGAGTGACAAATCCTCTATGTCGGTATCAAGCCCTCCTATCTCTGCTCAAATACCATCAAATCCTGCCCTTTCTCCCCAAACATTTCATCTGATCACATAATCAATAACAATCCACAAAGACTTGTCTGCCCCTGTACAATTTGGAAACCTGGCTCCCTGGGTATAATTTAAATCACAGTCCATGAATCATCAAGTCTTCTGTAGTTAGCATAAAGATGCTTCTGTCGTCACAAGAAATGATAACAACAAACATGGAGTGTTTGCCAATTTACATTAAATCAGAATGTTTTGCCTCGGAGAATCAAGAAATAGTTGGCAGAAGCGCTGGGATTGTATATGGGGTTGGTAAAGGACAAAATGTGTCCCAGGGGTGGGCACAGTTGGTGGCTAGTTCATGCTATCAGCATCAGTGATGATGCTTCATCTTTATTCAGCATTATGAATTCCTCCCACTCCACTCCACCCTGCTGTCATACACAGCACTCCATGGAGAGTTACTCAGCCTAAATGTTGCCTGATAGCCGGCAACTTGTACATCCACCAGCCAAGATACACGTCCCACTTGTACGCGAACTCACATAAGTCACAGAACACTATATATGTATTAAAATGCATTAGAAGATGTTTTGAAGACGCTTTACAGCAACAATGGATATGTCAGGTTGACTTTCAAACCTATTTAAACAGAGTGAAAGCAACACTAGCGGCAGTTGGAGTCGAACCCACCTACTCCCGTCCTCAACCCATATAACCAAATAAGCCTTAGGTCCTGTGCTCTCCCGACTGATGTGCTTGTGAGGCCGGGTCTGAAACGCATTAGAGTTTGGCCAGATATGACACTCAAGAAATGGAGAATAAGAATGTGCTTGACCAAGATATGTTGCTCACCCAATCATCAGTGATGTTTGTCTTTATTGTATGTCTGAATTGGGAGTTGTGTTTGGAACCATCTAATTTTAATTAATATCCGGTTGTAAGCGAATTGCTAGACACTGGAGTGTGGGAATATTTGCTGTGAATTGTCCCACAAGCTTAAACGAGGCTTTAAGATCCACAGTTCAACTATTGTGTTTACTTAGAGGCATTAATATTTGAATACTGTGTAATTGTTTTCGATAACACTTTATCTCTCCCAACATTTAAACATTTCTATGATGATTCCATGATTGACTGAAAACATGCAAATTATACATTTTTGAGATCTGAGCGTAGTGTAGAATTAATATTAATAATTGTTTGCATAGAATTAAGACAATTATAGCTTATGAGACATTCAGTAATTAGGCCCCGTGGGATATCTTACTTCCTGTAGACCTTATTTAAGATGCCTATTGGTTAATATGAGAATACTTTCATTCAATCATCTGTCTGGCATTCCGCCGATGAATATCTTAATTCTTTCAGATGTAACGTTTCTTTTTGATGCTTTAGTTGGCAATTCATACACAATTTTATTCAGGTTTAAATATCAGATATATATTACATGTAAGAACAAAATAAATGTACAAACTATACAATAACCAGACTAGTATAAAACTGGTCTTAAACATTAACCCAATTTAATTATCATCCTTGATTATCCATGATATACTTAAATTCTGAGAAATTGTTACCTTACAATAGAAGAAAGAATAAATTAAGAGATAGCAATGTGTGATACACTGTCAAAATTGATTTGTATACCCCTTTGGATGGCAGTGTGTTCGACGAGTGACAACGAATACATTTAACATTTAGAGCCAAACATATATTTGGTCATGCATGAACGTGAACATTTGAGGTCACGCGCGAACATCGCATGACAATATTATGTTACGCATGAAATATAGATGACCAAATAGTGCCACGCAACAGCTGATGCGTGACCAGATAATGTCATGCAATGGTTGTACATGACCTCATTTGATCACGTACATGCGTGACCAAATAGATGTTTGGCTTCAACTGCTAATAGGTCAATCATGGACTGGTTGACAACGCATTATTGCATTGTCTAAGTTGGGGAGATTATCACTTAATTCAAGACACTAAAATGATTTTGTGAATATTTACCATTAAATTTGCTTCTAAAGTAAAATGTTTGTTTTACTTGAGTAGATGTAAAAAACACTTGCTGGAGATGGAGGTAAGGAAGGACAAAAAGAATTTATTAGTTCCTTAAATACATGGACTTCCAGTTAATTTACTGATCAAACCCTTGGGCCACACTTCAATTAATTACTGAATGGAGCCCCACATAACCGGAAGCAATCTTGAAACCATATATCTGCTTGGGTCAGCTTAGACTGTAGCCCTTCATGCCACTGAATCAATCCCCCATATCACCAAATTGATTTCCACTAGGCTCTTGTAAAGCTCTTAACAAAGAATAACTCTTTATTTGATAAAGCTGCGCCCTGTGGTCATGCTGGGAGAACTGTCAAGGACAAAAGATACCCCCTCGCTCCACTGGTCACATGAGTTACGTCAGAATAGGAGAGCCATGTTCATACGTCATAACCTGAGCTCTGTAACATAACATTATATTGAAGATGCCAAATACATTATATTTAAGATGCCAAATACATTATATTTAAGATGCCAAATACGTTATATTTCAGATGCCAAATACATGATATTTAAGATGCCAAATACGTTATATTTAAGATGCCAAATACATTATATTTAAGATGCCAAATACGTTATATTTAAGATGCCAAATACATTATATTTAAGATGCCAAATACGTTATATTTAAGATTGCCAAATACATTATATTTAAGATGCCAAATACATTATATTTAAGATGCCAAATACATTATATTTAAGATGCCAAATACATTATATTTAAGATGCCAAATACATAATATTTAAGATGCCAAATACATTATATTTAAGATGCCAAATACGTTATATTTAAGATGCCAAATACATTATATTTAAGATGCCAAATACGTTATATTTAAGATGCCAAATACATTATATTTAAGATGCCAAATACGTTATATTTAAGATTGCCAAATACATTATATTTAAGATGCCAAATACATTATATTTAAGATGCCAAATACATTATATTTAAGATGCCAAATACGTTTTATTTAAGATGCCAAATACATTATATTTAAGATGCCAAATACGTTCTATATAAGATGCCAAATACATTATATTTAAGATGCCAAATACGTTATATTTAAGATGCCAAATACATTATATTTAAGATGCCAAATACATTATATTTAAGATGCCAAATATCATGATAATATGATACGTTAGACATGATAGGTATTCTGAAACATTGCAAAGATCACGAAAGCCATGGCAGAAAACAAGCATATTGCCTGACACGTGATATTCTACACAAAATGTTAAATATCATTTTGACGTGTATCCTATCAAAACCTCAGGATATGCCGCGTCATCAAATACTGTGTCTCAAGGGAGTACTGGTGTACGCCGCACAGCTGAAGGTTCATAAATGTCAGAGATATATCTCCACTCCAAACTGTATCAAACGAGTTTGGTAGGTTATATAAATGTTAAATTCAATCAATCACAGGAATGGCTAAAGCAAAATAATGTTGGTCCATATGTACATATATGTGTTGTAATACAACAAATATATGTTTTATATTTCAAATAGAATACAATAAAATATTATAGAAATGATCTTTTGTACTGACAATAATGAACAACAGAATAGAATCATATCAACCATAATCCGTTTTATCTGGTCAATATCTGTTTTACGTCCAATTCCATCCAGCTTTTGTACCTATCAGCATTCCAGTATTGTCACTATCTTGATTTGAGTAATTAAATGCCACAGGTATCTCAGAATCACTATTTTCATTATGGAGAGCTTGATTATTTTTGCCATTTCAACAATCATTTACTGATGTAGAAACATGCAACAAAAGAAATTGCCATCGATGTTGAATTTAATTGAAAGTTTGCTCATCCCAATTTCCTGCTTCCTTGGTTTAATTGAGTTAAACACAACCTACCCAAACCATCATTTTAAAGGCAAGCACAGATAGGCTCACAACACATGTATTCTATGGGCTTCTTTAGTCAATCAATAAAGTAGTTCAATTAGTTCCACATTATGAACACAAATGTACTCCATTCTTTATAACCCATAAAATGCCCTCAGATCTTTCTCTGCAATGGTGACACCACTGGCCCTCATTGAGGCGTTAGTTGGAGGAGATTTTCAGCTGAGACTCAGTGCATGCAGGGAAAAACTCACATCTTGGCGGACTCTATATACGGTGATGCAATGCATGAGGGGCTAGTTTGATTATCAAGTAGGTTCCGGTGTATCAGCACTTTAATAGCGTGATTGTGGGGGGCGGCTTTTATTCCTGACACTTTCTAAACTTGTGTGTGCTTTATCCAAGCATTTATATGGTAAATTAAAACAAGTAGGATTGTGAGTGTTATAGCTGCATCCCTCAGCCGGGCAGAAGACAGATGCCTCTATTTATTCAGTCCTCATCAGACATTATCTGCCTCCACATGCAATGGCCCATGTAGATTGACATGTAAATCACAGACATCTTAATTAACTTGTCAGTTCAGCCAGTTGTATTTACATAACTTAATCCCCTAGTATGTATTTTGGCAAATTATCTCCTGCAATTGAGTGCACCACATTTAGCAAGTAATATCCCAATCTCACTCCATTGTCTTAAAGGTAGAAGCATCCATGTGGTAATTTCAGTTCTGCTCCTTCACACTCGTGTCTGGATTGGTCATGATAGCTAATTATAGATAAAACACATATCCAATATTTTTATTTTGGTCTGTATATTTTTTACACTTATGATATATGTAATACATCAATTTCACAACAATACCTTTTTTCTTCTTTTTTTCTCTTTTTGAAGCTATTTATTTTTCTCTTAATGTCAAAATATACGAAGCATAGAAACTGATAGAACGTCATTTAGGAGTAATCTCTCTTCATTTAGTTCAGCTAAACTAAAATCGAGCTTGGGATTTAAACATAATTTAGTTCATTAGTGTGAATCGGTGTTGTATTGCTGGTAGTGTGAGAACCAGGCTATACTCAGTATGGGAATATGAGACAGTGAAAGACATATAGGCCAAAACCATACATTTCACAACATCATCATTTTCCTCATCTATTTTTTTCTCACTTGAAATATTTATATTATCACTTTTTTGACAGGCTGTAAAAGATGATTTACAGTTGTGATAACAGCATCGGACTGCTGTACTTACCAAGCCCGTGTCAATGATTTCAGAGGGGGGAATGGGAGTGGGGTGGGAAGGGTGGAAGGGGTCAATTGGGGTTAGTAGTGTTCCAACCTGAAAAGGAGCGATTCCAGACCAATGTTTGCATATATACACCATATTAAAGATATTCATTCTTTATTCCCGAGGATTATCTTTGAAGAATCGTCAGATCATTTTAGATTAGATTGCTAGGTACGATATGTCTCTCAAACACAATAATGGAGACATTTTTTGAACACTTGATTAACTTAATGAGCCTTTTAGAAAATTGCCCATTAATTGCAATGGAATATGAAGTGCAAGATAAAATCTTAAATTAATTCACAAGATATTTCCCTGGAACTCACACTTTACATGGTGCAAGGCTCGTCCAATTGACATTATTATAATATCATTTCTTATGATTATCAATTTCATGTTATTGCTTTGAATTAATTTTATGATTATTGGTTGGGAGTATTCAGAGGGAGGTTAAAAATTATTCACTATGTCAGACATGTTTGCGTACATCCCACGTGACATCCCACGTGATCACTTCCTGTGCGCGGTCCGATGAGGGGACAGGACCAGCGTCTCCCGTGGACACCCATCACATCGGTCTTACAAGTATGATTGGTTGCTTTTACTGGGATCACTCCAATTTAACAGGGCAAAATAAATTAGCGACAGGCCATTATTACTGGGTAGGAAGTAAGATTGGCGTTGCCATCATTAAAGGGGTAGGTCATCGGTGCCAGGGGAGCAGGGAACCCACCGGAAAATCTCAAGTACCTCTGTGTTAACTCAGTGTCAATAGAGCTAGATTTCTGATTTGGCATAACCATCGTATTGTGTCCATATATCCGTGTTAAATTGAATAAATACAATGGTTCTTATCGATATTTCAATCACTGCATAATTAAATGTTACATATGGTAGGAAGGAACCCTTTTCCAAATCTTAGATCGCTACTGATGAGTTCTGATGAATTCATAAAACCGATTGCTCCAATGTTTGAAAAAGATGTTTGAAAAGAATTATTTGACCTGTTATTCTGAAAAGGAAGTGTCATACCGGCATTGCTGAAAGTGATTCCTCACAGCGAGGTATAACCAAATATCAGCCTTTCAAATTACCTGTCAGAGCAAATATCATACACCACGCATATACATTCTTTGAATGGGAAGAAAGAAAACAGAGAATATCACAGCAAAACTAGAGATCCAATGCGTGACGATTTGCTTACAATAGAGAAAAGTCTGTATTATTAACATGTTGCTAGAAGTATGATATTAGAGAAGTGTGTAGGTGTCGCAAATAACAGGTAACTTTTATGCATGATCTATCTGTAAACCAAAAGAGAAGAATAGGTTTGATCTCAGTCATGTGTCTTTATATTGTAGTATTACTCAATATAAACTAAGGGCATACAAATTCATGCAGCACATTTCTGCCAATCTGATGTTTCAAAATAAATTAAAAACCGTTAGGTATATCCTAAACGTATAAGACTATAATCCAAACAATACTAAAATAGCAAAGAAGTATTGAAGCTGAAACCTTACCTACTGTTGTCTTGCATTTTTTCCCAATAAGTTAAACTATTTGGCCCAGGAGAGATGAGTGATGGAACACCCAATAAATATGATTATTCCCTTGAATGTTCACAAATTGTTCGCCCCCTGTTGCTTGATTGTTCATAATATTTGCAAAGAACTACAAGACATTGTCACAAGGTCATAAATTAAGATTAACATCCTTATACATGTGGGAAATGCGATGGGTTACAGAAAGTGGGGAAATGTGATGGGTTACAAGAAGTGGGGAAATGTAATGGGTTACAGGAAGGGGGGAAATGTGATGGGTTACAGGAAGGGGGGAAATGTGATAGGTTATAGGAAGTGTGGAAATGTGATGGGTTACAGGAAGGGGGGAAATGTGATGGGTTACAGGAAGGGGGGAAATGTGATAGGTTACAGTAAGTGTGGAAATGTGATGGGTTACAGAAAGTGGGGAAATGTGATGGGTTAATAGGAAATGGGGAAATGTGATGGATTACAGGAAGAGGGGAAATGTGATGGGTTACAGGAAGTGGGGAAATGTGATGGGTTACAGGAAGTGGGGAAATGTGATGGGTTACAGGAAATGGAGAAATGTGATGGGTTACAGGAAGTGTGGAAATGTGATGGGTTACAGGAAGTGGGGAAATGTGATGGGTTACAGGAAGAGGGGAAATGTGATGGGTTACAGGAAGTGGGGAAATGCGATGGGTTACAGGAAGTGTGGAAATGTGATGGGTTACAGGAAGAGGGGAAATGTGATGGGTTACAGGAAGGGGGGAAATGTGATGGGTTACAGGAAGTGGGGAAATGTGATGGGTTACAGGAAATGGAGAAATGTGATGGGTTACAGGAAGTGTGGAAATGTGATGGGTTACAGGAAGTGGGGAAATGTGATGGGTTACAGGAAGAGGGGAAATGTGATGGGTTACAGGAAGTGGGGAAATGCGATGGGTTACAGGAAGTGTGGAAATGTGATGGGTTACAGGAAGAGGGGAAATGTGATGGGTTACAGGAAGGGGGGAAATGTGATGGGTTACAGGAAGTGGGGATATAAGATGTCCTGCAGGAAGTCGGTATGTGTAACAGATTGCGGGTTCATTTCTCAAAGATTAATGATTGATTATTTACAGGCATTGACACGAAGCCAAGTATTACACAGGGGTCAACTCAGGCATCCAAGATACAAAACCTATAGAAGTCAATGTCAATTTAGTAATATGGAAGGCGAAACAAAGCAGACAGCACGGAGAAGCAATATGCAGCTGGCAATCCTTGATATGAATGGGGTGAGGAAAGTGTATTATTTCTTGTTGTGTTCTGACACATTCTGCCTGCGGGCTTCACACAGGAGCAGGGAACCACCAAGGCAAGGTTCAAAATCACACACACAAAAACAACAATGAGGATTAACTGAGGTGAGAGCAATTTTTCAGCTTGACAACTTAATTAAGATGGCCTGGCTTTAAATCTGTCTCCCTCACAGCATGTGTATGCAGATAATTCTGATGAGGGCCAAATAAATATGGGGCATCTGTCTTATGGTGTGAAGCAGGCCGAGGGGTTTCATTGCAGATTAGTACGACATGAGATGAATAATTAATGCCTGCTTTTAATGTGGCTCTAATTAAACAATAACATGTCTCATGGTATAAGTACAATGTCTCCCTGAACATAGCGTAGATTTGTATTAATAATCACTTTGGGTAATTTTAGAGGATGTTTAATTTCAAACTGATATCGAGTGACGCCTTTAAAGGATATGGATATTTTTTTTAAATTTTTGGTGCGTTGGCCAGAAGACAATTAATATTTGTATTTTGTTTTTGAGAAAATAAGACTTCTGTAGAGTAAAATATATCCTATTCATGTAAGCAGTTAATCAGTATGGATGAAATGTATCTCTGGAGCTGAGTGATAACACGTTATTAATCTCAATGACATCCTTGTAGTGCTTGCTCTGCCTTGTGAAACCATGCCTCGTTTCCGTGAATGTGACTCCTGCCTTGTCTCTATGTTGTATTCGCCAGCTTGAGATGAACGTATCACAGGGTGAGGGCCTGCTGAGAATTATCAAAGCCTCCTATAAAGATTATGACCTTTTATCCTACTCTATCACGAAATCATTTGTCTTCATCTGATGAGCTGTTCTTCAAACCTCAGAGGCCCTCCAAGAGACAAGGTATCGATTAGACCAAAACACTACAGATAGACATGGTCTGGACACCGATGAGGAACATTCCCAGGATAGCTTTACTCGCAGATGAAAGCGAGGCTGCACATGCCTTGGTAACAACCTGGCTATCCCATAAGTCCTTGGTGTCAAGTCATATGACGCACTCTCAATGTTACATCTCGCACTCAGACGTCTGATCTCGCATTGTTGGACAAGTGAACGTGATCTCACCCGACAGATATTTCATACTTCCATAACAGTTTTTTTTTATAAAGGAGACTGTTATTTGAAAAAAAATGTAATGAAAGGTAAGACAACATATAAATAGAAATCGCATTACTTGGGCGTTTGATCTAAGTGATCATGTTGAATATGTCAAGCTCTTTCGTGTTTTTCTATTCACTGACAAAAAGACTGCAGATAGCTTTGAGGCAAATATTACCTTATTTCTTTCCTCTCTGCTTAATACAAACGATAAGAAGAAATAACAGGAAGAGAGTAGAAATCATAGTTGTTCTTTGGCTGAGAGGACAAATGCTTGTACTAATATTTATCGCAGGATGTTTAATATGGCAAATATTCCTATTTTTTCCATCTCACAAAGTCTTTTCCAAAAAAGACATGGGGGAAATGACATGTTATAAAGTATCTATAATATATAAATATATGTCTTGCCGGGGAGATGATAAACTCATATAAAGTACTATCATATGAACCTTTACACATCACTGGTGAAATGACAGTTATCTCTAATGTGTAACTCTTAACACGTCTCATGAAAGCCTGTAAAGGCAGGTGATATGAATATATGATATGAATATGTACACCTGTCTGAAGAGATGACAGGTAACTCTTTTAAAGTACCCACCCGTATTATGTACAGGTACACCTAACACGGACCTCAGCTCATATGAGAAATTGTAAGTAAAACCTCAGCATGACCTTTGGATCATCACAGGGAACGGACGCTGATATAAGTTTGCGCTCTAACCAACTAATATTGAATAAAATAATGAGTCATATTAAAGATTAAAATATGATGCTCTGGTTGACATAAAACTGGCCATAAGCTGTATTAAGAATTGTGCTAAACTGAAATCAATGAGTAAGACAAGTTCTGAGTCATATCGTTCATTAATTAGCAAGGAGAAGCAATACTAGCAATGATCATCATTGTGTGGAATAACAGGGTGGTTTTCATTTTACCAGTTTCAAAAGGCAGTCAACGGAACTTCCCTATTTTTTTTCTACATGCGATTTTTATTTGTTGTGATATGGGTTTTTATCAGAAAAAATAGACCTATTTAGAAACCCCTGCATCATTCTTAATCATTGTGCCCAAATCACACTATTTTTAAATAGGTGGTCAGATGAGCACATAATAACAAAATCCCAATGAACCTGTGAGTCGCATTATACACGATTTGCTTAATTGTGATTTCAATTGTAAATATAAAAATACTGATGACATTGTTGTTCCTATATTTAAGATGGCGTTTTGCCTTCGACATAAAGTCTTTTCCCCGATCCGTCTATCAACTGAGCCCTAGTAAATCCGCACTTAATTTTTTTTTTAATTTCACATTCAAGGAATGTTTCTGAATTACTTAATCTATTTTTGTGATGCCCAAATAGTAGAAAAACAGATTTAACGACGAAATAGGGGAAGCAAACAAAAGGACTACTGTGGTGATTTGTACAGTTATTTCTCTCGGCCGTCTCATACTGGACCTTATATAACCAGTGATATACTTGACCTTTATACACTATGTGACCTAGACCAAAGATAGAAGTTCCCAATAATCCTGTACTGCAATGTCGATGTACCAGTTCCCTAAACTCAATTTCCCGATAATAACCCGTTTAATATACTGTCAACTGTTGCATTACAAGACCGCGAGACGTAGTATAGAGTATCCTATACCTTGTCCTATCAGAACATAACAACCCGGTCTGTTTCGTATCTCTCACTAATAGACCCTTCTAGAAAAGATCGAGTAGGCGAAGGAGTTTGTCTTTATCAAATCATGTGATATTCCGTCAGAAGTGCATTCTGGGAGAAATCAATTTGTTCATATTGAAGCGTTGTGTTGAGCGCGCGGAAGGACCGTAGACCCCGCGGTGACCTGTTCCTGGTCACAAACAACCATTGATCCCATAAGATTGATGCCAAAACCCTCGCTACAAAACCAACACAATCCTACAAGTTTCTCCTTGAAGTAATTAATTGCACATCCCAATCAAATGCGTCTAGGAATGGACGGAAGCAGTGAATTCATCGAGGGACACCCGCCAGCCGACTACTTGATGAAACATTCAGAAGATGGCGGTCGCCCTGTGTTTGGTAGTGACCGCGCCGCACGACGTGGGACGGCCGGGACTGTCAGGCAAGAAAGGACTTCTCTGGACAAATGTATTCTTTCTTTTCTACATCGGAAAATGTCTGCAAGAAATTGGATGGAATCTATTCTCCATTTCAATCTTTTAGGCTATTTTGTTATCCCCTGTATAACTCTACTCCCTCATTTCCCTGTGTAGCCCACTATAAAATGAACATTTGACGTGAAGCTTTGATTCTGTTATAAATAAAATGCCATTATTTAGTGTACCACTATTTAGTAGGAAGGTTATTGTGTACGGAAATTCATGATAGATCACACTGTAAGAGGAATTGATTACAAAAAAACATAACCGACTTGTCAAATCTCGATAAAGTAAAAAGAATTTATGGAGAGGGTTAAAATGCTCATGATTCATTAACAAAAGGGCAATTCTAGAAAAATGTACTGTTGCGCTAAATGATAGGATCATCTCTTTATCAGGACCTGATATGCCTATACATATCTCAATCAGGACCATGTGTACCTGTACATCTCTATCAGGACCAGATATGCCTATACATATCTCTATCAGGACCGCCTGTACCTATACATCTCTCTATCAGGACCACATGTACCTATACATCTCTCTATCAGGACCATGTGTACCTATAAATCTCTCTATCAGGACCACGTGTACCTATACATCTCTCTATCAGGACCATGCGGACCTATACATCTCTCTATCAGGACCATGTGTACCTATACACCTCTCTATCAGGACCACATGTACCTATACATCTCTCTATCAGGACCACGTGTACCTATACACCTCTCTATCAGGACCACGTGTACCTGTACATCTCTCTATCAGGACCACGTGTACCTATACATCTCTCTATCAGGACCACGTGTACCTGTACATCTCTCTATCAGGACCACGTGTACCTATACATCTCTCTATCAGGACCATGTGTACCTATACATCTCTCTATCAGGACCACGTGTACCTATACACCTCTCTATCAGGACCACGTGTACCTATACATCTCTCTATCAGGACCACGTGTACCTGTACATCTCTCTATCAGGACAACATGTACCTATATACCTCTCTATCAGGACCACGTGTACCTATACATCTCTCTATCAGGACAACGTGTACCTGTACATCTCTCTATCAAGACCATGTGTACCTATATATCTCTCTATCAGGACCACGTGTACTTATACATCTCTCTATCAGGACCATGTGTACCTATACATCTCTCTATCAGGACCATGTGTACCTATACATCTCTCTATCAGGACAACGTGTACCTGTACATCTCTCTATCAGGACCACGTGTACCTATACATCTCTCTATCAGGACCACGTATACCTATACACCTCTCTATCAGGACCACGTGATCAACATCTCTTTCAGGACAAAGCATATCTGAACATTTCTCTATCAGGGCCATATATACCTATAACTATCTCTTTATCAGAACTCTTTCTGTCCATTCCACTTTTAAGGCCACGGGCCGTGGCGCAGTTGGTTAGAGAGCCAGCGTATTAGCACCAGTTCCTCTGTGGTGACCCAAAGGTCGTGGGTTCGAACCCTGGCAGTGCCGAGATTGAACTCATGATACAATTTCCCATATGAGCTATGGCCCGTGCCTAAACGGTTATACCGTTGTCCTTGTAAATCTGTGACCGGGTGGGTTGTCATGTCAAGGACCTGCAACATGACAATTCAGTGAGGCAGCATTATATCTGTTACAAGTAGGTCTCATCACGAAATGACTGAAATAATGTTGAAAGTGATGTAAAACCCCAAACAAACAAACAAACAATCAATTCAACTTTTAAGACCAGATATAGCAATGTGAGTTCCTCAAGAGCAGGTTATAGATTTTGCCTCAGAGATATCCGTTCATTTGCACTTATGTGTGTTGGGATTGTCAATTTTGAATAAATCATTGTTTTCGCAGTGATTATTGTTGGATGAGCAGCATACTCAGGAACCTATCTCATCGCCTGTATCAGGTTATGTATATAAAATACCACGGTACACATCATGTTTCTGCACAGGAATTTAATAATAGATGTTGACAGCGTGGACAGACTTTGACTTGCATATTACTTGAGATTGTCCTCTTCGTGGATTAGCCAACATCATTATTCAAAAGGACTCAATGTTTCCAGGTATGTAATAGATGAAATGTTTCTCAGTACATATTACTCCAAGATATTACTATTATTTTACAATGACATGAGTACGCATGGTCCATCACAAGGAAATGATGTCTTTGAGTAGTAATACACTTATCCTTATCGACAACATCTCAAGCTTGGCTTGGATGGTCTCCGCTGCAGATTACTTCTTGTTGGATTTTAATGGCAATGTCTTTTATCTGATCAGACAAAAGAAAGTGTGCATCATTATACACTTACTGGATCTCAGTCAGCGGCGCCGTACATCAATTGCTTGTTGGTGCTACATTGTGCAGTTGCTGGTCGAAAGACAGCGGCGTAGGGGCATCACTGGGTGGAAGGTGCTCTACATGGCATTCTACACATATCTGAGGGGCATCTATCACATAGCACCCATACCTCACATCTCCAGCCATGGTGTCTCCACCCCCAATAAACCCATTCTTGATGCAAAAGCCTTGTCACCATGGTTTCACCAAATCTGGTTCAAGTCTGATGTAAACTCTAATTATCTCTGTTAAGACCATTTATTCATATGTGGCGCTTCCGGCGGAAGAGCATCAACATCTCTGCTCTAATCTAAAGATCTTCCCGGCCCCACAACCAATTAGCCTTGTACTAATTTATGCTCTTTAGGTTTTAATATGCAAGCAGGTTGTTCCTATCCAACACATATATTGCAAATGTATGTTGAATTATTAAGGTGTACTGTAGATTTCAGTATTTGATATAAAGCTCCACACACAAACATGCAGGCTTGATTTCTTAAAATCATAAATCAAAATATTAACAAGGGATGGACCTTAAAACTTTCGGGGGTGAGAGACATGTAGAGTCGTCCTTCAGATTGTAGTTCTTATAATATTTTAGATCAGTTTATATTTATTAAATTTGCCGCTATATCCTATTCAAATTTGTGTTGCTTATGCTTGATTTTCATCTTCAAAGTCAGGTGTATTCTTTTTTTGAAAAACCACGTTATATCTCCCAACACACTTATTTTTTGGTGGTAAGCTTGAAACGTATCACAAAACTAAATTATCCAATCACGCCTTTGCGGGCAATTTGTTTAAACATCTGATGAAAATTTATTAGTTTAGGCTATATATGAACTTAAATCATGTTAATTGTGATTCACAGTCATTAACCAGAACAATACAAGCTTGTTTTCCAGAAAAAAAACAAGACAATTGATTGTCTAACACAAAAAACAAAAATCCCAAACTACACTTCATTAGAATCGTTTGTATCGTTCCGTATTCCCTGAATTTGAAAAACGTAACCGCAAAATGCAAATTTCAAAATATTCAGATAATTTGTAGTGACTCTTGAATTAAAGGATAGTTCCCACGGAGGGAATTAACCAGATTAGAATATGTAATTCTCTTAATCTATCATCGTATGGTAAATTTCTTTTCTTGAAATCTCGTTCCATGATCTCTATTGTAATTGTAACTTTATGGAAAGTTGCGATTTTCATTAAGATATGATCTTCAAGGCTAATTAAGTCGCACCAATTAGAAGCAATCTGTACACCGAATGTGATGAAAAGCATTGTTATAATTTTCCAAAGAGTGTGAAATGAAGATAATGCTCTTTGGCGTCATTTATAATTATGGCAACTGATTATGCTTTATAAACGATATTTATCATACCGCCATGTTTAAGTCATTAAAATATACACATCATATACATTATTAAGCAGAGAATGTAAAAGAAATGCCAGAAAGTACCACAAAGAAAAAGACACGCTGTCTTCTTAAGAAATTAAAGAAACCCATTTGTATGTTTTCCGTTTGCGCTGATCAAAATCATTTTGCATATTCGACCAATATATCTATTCAATTTGATAGCCTTATGCAAGTCATGTATATTGATACACGATGCAAAATGTCTTGAAATTCATAGCTTTTTATAGCAAATACTAAGTGGTTTTGATATTTACCAGATATTAATGTTTTTTTTCTCCAAATTATCATTTGAATAATATATAAACCATGAACTCGCTATCTCAAGAGTTTTGTTTTTATGATGTCCACGAGTGTAAACATCAATACATATGGTCAGACGGAAGGAAAATAGATGAATACATTTCATAACAGCTTGGTAGCAATTTGCTTTTCTCTGATTTACTCGTATCCCGTCATCGCAGTGGACAGTTCCCTGTATATTTGCATGGAAAGCACGTCGTTCATTCACAACATAGCCGGAGTATAATCGCGCCTATTCCGGAAGCTCGCAACTTAGCCGAACCCTAAATCACAGTTAATCCGAGTGAAATCTGAGGGGTGCCGTGTGGTGAAAATGGCTCGATTAAAAAAAGGTGTTTGCTTTAATCTTTATATTTAACTATCGAATTCTAATTATAAAGTAATTAAAACGTTCATCAGTTATCTATATAAGTATATCATCACCAGGCCTGGATTTTAACGAGAATTTTGCCCTATTTAGAGCGCATATAACGAGGAGTAATTCAGACTTGGGGGCACAAATATTACCCTAAAAACAAAAAAGATTTAAAATACAATTTACATCATCACAATCCAGACAATTATTATACACTCAACTGAAACAACATTTATTACATTTTATGATGAATGTGATGCGATTTATGTAAAAAGTCAAGAAGTCATTATAAAACAGATTCACTTGTTCAGAATTGGTATCCGGATTATCTGAGAACAATGGTATAATGTCATTCCACCTGGCTAAGCTGCAATTTGTGTCCTGCGCCGTTTAGATATCTCCCACTCTTAATTATAGTTGCAAAAAAAAATTCTTTTCAAATCCCGTTTCATTCACTCGGGGAGTAGATAAAACGAAACAAAATGAAAGCCAAATCTTTTTTTACTAGTGTTATCGTGAAATATATGAAAAGACAAACCTTCTGCATGGGTTTAAACGAAACGCAGCTTTCTGAAATGAAAATCTCGTTTATTTGCAATCTGTCTTTTTCTATGAGATTATGGGAGGGATCCCATTAGTGGCTGGGTAGGCCCCAGCTATAGTAATCTCCACGGTGGGAGACTGGGGAGGATTTACACGCATATTGTTGCCACGCTGATCATATCAAAACTGTGCTTCAATACACACGCCACTTCCGGGTGCGCCACTTCTCATTTGTCCCATTGTGGTGCCACCATACGTTCAGGGTTTCAGAACGCAGTTGATATGGAACATTTTTCATATTTGTGTTTGAGCTTAAAAGTGTTCAATGGAAGGCATTTTTATGCATTTGTCATTGTCATAATTAATAACAGCCATTTATACACTTAAAACAAAAACACGGTGAACAAAATTATAAACGATGCCAAGACCAGTCATGCCAAATTCCTGTAATAGAAAAAGACCCTTTCCTGACCTAATAGTTTTAAAATGTTTTGACACACAAATGGAATATTTAGGCATATCTATAAAGACTTTGAAGTGCTGCTCCTCAATAAAACAAAACACTTTAAATACATAACACAAAAAGATATTTTCCCTGGTTCCATGGTGTAAAACGCTTTGACATACAAATGGAATACATTAAACACATCTATCTCTAGGATTATTGTAAATCCTATGAATGTCATAATATACTTTAAAGTGAGGCCAAGAATGATATCTGTATATCTTACAGGAAGCTTAATAGAGACAGTTACTGAATAGTGAAGGCTATGTGTCATTTAAGCTTTCAATATGTTTTGGTTGTTATGTCTCCATGTTGTTTGCAGAGTCGATATCAGATATCCTATGTGTCATATGGTCTTGTCAGTTCTAACATATGGTGATATCAAGTAGGGATTGAACATTTCAAGACAAATATATGCATACGTGAAGTGGGGACGTCACCGATTAAATCAAATAAAAAAGGCCAATAGTCTGCTGAAAATGCCTATAAAAAGTGATACAATCTGAAAAGAGTTAACCGTCTAAATGTCAGAGACAAGATCTATCACATACAGCTGTGTAACCCAAAATTATACCTGTAATAATCAGATAATAGCCTCTTATCTATGTTATCATATAAACATTATAATAAACAAATTAGCCTTTGGTTAACCAGTTATAAGTCATTGAGGGGGTACATTGATAAGTTAATAAGACGTATGTTTCCCATACTATATGGTCAGGGATTCGTACTTTGGTCATGCTGCATTGACGAGAAAAATGTTATGTTATCCTGTCGTTGGGATAGTGTAAAAGAAAGAGCGTGGCATTGAGTCCTTGTAACAGGCTTCCATATGATTTGACATAGCTTATAAATAGTGTCAAAAAGGTCCTTGACACAAACAAATAAATAAACAAATCAATAGGGCATTGCTTGGACTATCATCTCCCAAATGGAGAGTTGAGTGTGGGCTCCTTTTTAGCTTCTGCAGTGATAATCTTTGATCTTGCCTGGCCAAAAAAAGGTAACGAGAGTAAAAGGCCTACGTGGAAGATATGATAATATCCCCCTTGGTTTTTTTTCTCTTTTTTTTTGTTTTTTTTTTGCTGTTGTTGTTTTTATTATTTGATTTGAGAAGTTGGCCGCTCCACTTATGTCTCTTGGGCACTCAATAGTCAGAGGACGGTTTAATCATAATCTCTCTTTGTTCAACGTGACATAAGATTCTTTTCTCTTTTTTTTGTATTTTTTAAGGACGTGTTCTAAAATATTTTTTATTAAGTATGGCATAGTATGCCTTCATTAATTTTGTAACTGTTCTTTATGTACTCGCCTTTCAAAACCTCTTTTTACTTCGCCTATTGCCTCCATAAATTGTTTGTGGTTTTTTTCGTGTTGTTTATGGTACTAATTCCAGGGAGACGTTCCGATTATTTTGATGCAGGTACTGGCAGAACTGATAGATAGATTCATTCTTAATGTTTGTTGCAATAATTCCAACTTTATAAGTCTGCTGGTTGTTAAAACAAGTTATACGCTATTTGTCCAGTAAGCCACTCACTGTAGAACAGTGAAGCGCTAATACTCACACTGTATTTCTCGATTGTTCTAACACCAGTAATGAAGTAATGTGCGGAGAAATGGGAATATGATTGTCTAATAATGGTCCTGCTTGGCCGCTGATGCATATTTAAGATAATGAAACAGAGCGGTTGCATGGTATGGCAAAATTAGCAACGTCATCAAGGATTTAATGATATTACAGATGATTAGTGGGCTGGTATAGACATGGCTAGATCGTCTACTTCACACGTAATATCATCATAGCTATGATGTTAATCAAAGGAGATTAGACAGAAAAATATTCCAAATGATACTTTCATGTTATGAGCAACAGTACTTCGCTGAATATGTGCTGCCACAAGGAGAACTCAAATGCCATTCCTTCTTAAAACCAACAAAATGCAGATAAAAATACTTCAGAATCCATGAAGGAATGTTTGGACCAATATATATATATATATATATATATATATATATATATATATATATATATATATATATATATATATATATATATATATATATATATATATATATACATACGCGTGTGTGTGTATATAAATATATGAAACTTGAAGCATAATGAATGGCGACGTGACGTCTTGATTTTGCTGGTGACTCTGTAAGGATGTCATGGGGTGGTAAACAAATAACTCTTTGATTGTCCGTCAGATCTTTAAAATTGATTATAATGAATCTTAGTCATATTTATACAACAAAGTGAGATCTTAATAGCCAGGTCATATTGTTGAAGTTGGTCTGAGCACATCTTGTGATCTAAAGATTTATCAGAAATATGTTTATGACTAAACTCTTAAAGCTCCCATTATCATGATGTACACATTTAAGTTTGGGAGTTCAATGATGTGGATGAGACCCTACCCTAATCTAATACCTGGCTATTCAGAAATATATTCAAGGCCACACTTCAATAATATTTCTTAGTCAGTGAAAAGAGCACTTCAACATTACACATGAATATTGCACAAATATGAAATTCAATTGGGAATATGTTTAAAAAAAGACAATAATGCAGACATTTGATTTAAACATCCCACAAGTGTACAGACTTCTTTTAATATTTATGTATGCATTAATAACAACTTTAATACTCCCTGAGCCTAAAACCTATCTGCCATTCACCAGCATAATATAGTCAAACATGAATGTTAATATCTGTGCTGTACAAATAATGAAAACAATATCAAATTGATGAATTTATGGATTAAGTGCCGGAAAAGGTCATCGTCGAATGCATGTTTTGCCTATAGATGGAATATGCGAAGCTTTCATTACTTAAAGCCATGGAATGTACTAAGCACAAATCAATGTGTGATGCTTTAGATTATATATATATTTTCAGGAAAAGACTCATTATCAAAGGTGGTTATGGATTCTGTTCTGTTAACACATCTGGGGACAATTTACAAAATGCGCCAAAATGCAAATGCCATTGACATTGTATTCGTCTCGAATATGCTCAAAATGGGTTTTGTTTAAATGGGAATCCGACAATGGTAAAATACAAGATATATTTCATGAAAAATGAAATGTGATATTTAGTGTAAAGAATATGGAAGCTTTGAGAAGATTGTATTGTGTGCTCTCTTTTGTCTTGGTTCGAATTGTTTTGTTATATGTTTAAGTATTCGTTGTTGGCTTACATCTTTTGTAACTTAAAGCTTCAGAATCACCGACTTCACGCTCACTATCTCAAAGACACCATTCACCATAAAATGAAAGGAGTACTTATTTATTGACGAATGTAGAACTTATGGAGGTGAAAACAGATGGAAATGACAGGCGTCGAGGATGTACTGAGACCATGTGATTATGTAATGACACGTTACTCTCGTGACCACGTGACCTGCGGCCATATTGCAATTCGGAAGCAGCCATCTGGGATGTCAATGATCACTAATTCCTTTTATTTTGCACTGAAAGTTTTTCACTTCACCGACTTCACCATCAGTCTAGTCGTGTGTGAAAGTGAAAAAATGCTTGGGATCATAGTGGTCCCACAACAAGGTATCATATGCTTGCTTTTAATTAAATTCTAAGATGGTTTGAAAATTTAAAATAAATATAAAATAGTTCTAGTTTACATTTTATTTCGTTCTATTCTAGCATTGTCTTACCTGTACTGCATCATTTTTCATGTGAGTTAATTTTCTATTCTTAAATTCTGGACAAGAAAAGTTTTCATATCTTCATCAAGAACCTATTTTCTATTGGCCTTGTTTGGTGTATGGGTATTGCTGGCCGTTGGGCCTGGGCAGACAGAAACATTGTCAAAGAGATTGGAGAGGATGCAGATCGATTTGAAATTAGCCAAATATAGACATAAGATGGCAAGAAGTGTGTCATCTTGTCAGAATTTGCCATTGCCGTTTCCTTACCAAAGGACGTAATTACACAGACTGGTAATATGACGGTGGGGGTGAGCGCTGCAAGCCAGAGACCCCACCATTCTATTCTGGTTTAGTAATTTTAAGCCTAATCATCCCATGTGAGTTCTATCTGAACTGTCAAAACATACGTGAACTTCCTACAAATTGCTCATCACATACTTGAAGTTGCACCGGCAATGATAGCTTCAGACACTGAAAATGTAGTTCTCAACGAGAAGTTGGATGAGATTTCACGAGGTTTGACAAGGATTTGAAATTAACAGTATGTAATTGCATCCGAATCAATTAACTTAAGATTACCGGAAATATTTAGATTCGTGATAATACGAGATGCAGAGAAATTCCAATATTTACCTATATTCAAAGATTTGCATATGATTTGATCAATGGTTTGTTCCACCTAAAAATTATGTCGTTTATAAACAAATATCAGCTACGATACGATTTTGCATCCTAATTTTATGATTTATTCCTTATTATTCACATTAAAGTAAACATTGCATTAGTATTTATTGTTCAATTACATCCCATCATAATTATATTGTTGTAATTATCATTGGTGACCTCAATATTTACCTTCAATGTTAATTGGGTTTATTTCGAATATTCAAATCACAATGATCAGCTATTTTAAGCAGATTTCAAACACGGAATTGCCCCAGGTCTTTGTACATATGTTTATGTTAAGGTTTGGGAGAAAATGCAGGTTGAAAGCCCCAGGCCATTACATATATGTCAGTGTGAATGCACATTGTCAAATGGGGCAGTCAGATCTCTATATATCGTATATTTGGACCTTATATTGGACCCACGAAATTATTAACCTTTTTTTCTTTACTAAACGAATGAGTTCAAAGCAATAACATAGTTAATCGGTACAAGACATGCTCAAATTTATCTTCAGATTATTGAGAAAAAAAACAATTTAAATTTAATTTTAGGAATATGTAATATTCAGCAAAAAGAGGGGCATATTTTGGTGTTATGTGTTATCTTCAAAGATTAAAGCTAATTCCCTCATATATCAGCTCTGGTCGGCCCACGCTGAGCCTTGAAGTCTCATCTATGAGCGAGCAACTCTACAATCTATAAAAGGACGTTTGACCTTTCCACCAGCCTCTATGGTGTCCTTTTTATGTCTTGTATGCCATCAAATAATAAGAAAAGAGAAAAATATTTATGGCAAATGTTGTTTTTTTATAACACATGAGTGAGTTAGCTTAAGTATAGATTCGCTATCCCTACAGTACCCAAGAGTATGAGGTGTGACTCCATACTATTTCGAGAGTGCGTAATATTTCTGGCATATTTGACTCCTGAAGGTTCCTAAAAGTTTAGTACTAAAAGCAGATGGTATTCCATCACCGCTCTCCTCCTGCATATCCTAGTGCAAAATATGACACATCTGTATTTTTACTTTATATAAAAAATCTATCAAATATTAGTAAGATACTTATGTTGGTGTTCTGAATAAGTATTTGGCCATAGCAATCTTTCGGTTTTATATCAAATATAAGCCAGTATTTGAATGCAATATATATTCATGATGTGAAGATATGCGTTAATGTATCCAATTGAAAGTTCCATATTCAGTTGTGTGATGCCCGTAGTCGCTTTAACCACAAATCTAGAGAGAGTAACACATAAATACTGAAATGATGTTTTGACACATTACTTGCAGGTAGAAGCTAATCATATATGCTTAGAAACTACTCACATGTGTTTAGAAAAGGTGTTTAGAATGGTGTTTATGGGGAATGAGAGTATATGCACTGCGAAACAGACTACCTCTATTTAGCAGAATAGACATGACCTGGGGAATTTTGAATTATTGATTTAGACTAATTTGTAAAACTGCAGTTCCAGAAATATGATAAAAACAATGAATATTCACATTTTAACAATTTTGAGACCACATATTTGTTCTAATGTATTACATGGCTGGTTCATAACGTATGAGGGGAAGAGAACACACACTCTTTTGTGTAGGAGATGCTTCAGGTTATAATGATATCTATAAAGAGTCATATTACTTCTGATAACCTTACTGTAGAGCAGTCGGGTGGGTGAAAGAACTTAATTGGCGGTCTAACTACCATACCTGATATATCTGCACCAGATCTAAAATCTACAATATGAATACATACTAGGAGACACCACCTACTATGCAAAGGTCATCATACAAAATGCTCAAGATGATTCCAAATTGATAAAATGCATCGTACCAATACCATGAATCCCTTTTTGTCATAAATACGTATAATTAAAGTGTACAAAAGGTAATGAACATCAAGTGATATTTATATTTGAAGTCATCAAAGCGGAAAAGTAAGCATATCCAGCAGTAGGAGCTCAAATGCACAATAAAAACAAGCCTCTTTCTGGGAAATATTATTATATTACTCATTCTGTACATGCCCATGTGAGACTAGAAGAGATGTTTCCAGTCAAAGTGTAAATAGTTCTCGCTGTGATGTCATTCTGGGCATTGACGTCTCATGAGGGGTTCGACTATATTGGATAACGGTTTCAAAAACATGTTCGGCGCTGTCACTCCAGAAAACTTCGCCCATTTCAATTCCTTAACGTGTTCTTTTTCATTATTAAAAAGGTGACCAGTTATCACAAAATGCTTTAAAATTGATTGAGCAAATTGTTATACATATAGGTTAAGATGGGGATGGACTGCCAGGACCATTTTCCGGTCATAAGTTCAGAAATTGGTAAATAAGGGTGTCCCCCCAAGGCGACCCATTCGAGCAATGGCGGAAAGCAATGAGGTTTTCCCCATAGAATACTCACATATATTTTACTTACTTCATCGTTTATAGACGACCATTTTAATAGTGGAAGAGGCAGGCTGCTCAGCCGTCCCATAGTGCACTAATTAATAGTGTACTCACTTCCACTAATGAATGAGGCAGATGTGCTCGGTTCTAGACTACGGGTTAATTAGGTCACCACAAGGATTTGGTGAAGACCTTGACATCTGAAAACATAAAGGGTAGATCAGATAAGCTATTCATTACATCTAGTAATTACACTGCATGTTGACTAAGGGACCTGCAGTCAGTATGATGACGATATATATAGACTAGTCAGTTGGTACGATAAATAACGAGGATATTAATAGACCGATCAGTCAAGAGGTATGTTGAATGATGAGAATATAGATAGAATGGTCGGTCATTATAATGTAATGATAATTGTCAGATGATTTAAATACAGATCGATAAGGTCATGGGATATGTCGCATGAAAATATAGATAAACCGGTTAGTCACATTACTTTTACATCATATCTTATCACATAGTACAAATCACTTTTAATTTCGCGCCTATGCCAGATATATTATGATTGTTATATATTTAAAAACCAAACATAAAAATAGTTTTATAGTCGTCATAGGGGAAGAAACAATTTGGGAAGGATATTGGATGGTCCCTCTCAGAAAAAAAAGCTGAGGACCTCCACGTGGTGTATGAATGAAGTGGAGGGCCACCTGAGTGGGGGAGACAAGTTGCGAGTGACTGCTGGTGAGCTTTGGGGCCAACATTTAGGTTTGACCCAAATGTATATGATACATTTGGTTTGTCATAATATCAACATGCTGGTAAGGTGCAGTGCCCCTGGCAGGGTTGACATAATGTGATGTCTGAATGCAAGTGAGGTTGAGGGCCGGTTGTCCCAGTTCCCCGGGCGTATAGGAGGTCATTTTGACAAAGGCTGTATGCAGGTGTGTTTGCTTTCCTTGTGTGGCACCTTTTGAATGAGACTGGGTGTCCTAGGAAAACTGTGAGCTGGGGACATGTCGCTTTCCTCTGTCTTTTACACCTTCTCACTCTCCCTCCCTCCCTCCTCCATGGTTTCATTGACGTGAGACCCACACGTAGACCCAACATGAGTGTTGATCGATAGGCTGGTCTCAGACCGGGTCCTTGTGGCAGTCCTCGCTAACACCATGTCGGGAGGACGTGGCTGTCTCCGGGGACATGACTCTGGGGATCATCACACTCTCACACCTGGGGTGTGGGCAAGCAAGGGCCACTGATGTTATCAGCTTGTCACTGTGTCACGAGTGATAAACTGCTCACTTCCGGTCATCTGGACGCCATCATTTAACTGCTGCTGAAGATTTACAGGTTGTTTTCTCACTTCTTGTCATCCTGGACGTCATTATGCAGAAAGATTTAATCCTAATTCGCGATGCAATTTAAATGTACGTAGCATTTTAAGTGTTAAAAACCCAACTATCGTTGAGAGAGCAGAACATCTAAATATCGTTGAGAGGTGGAGTAGAAACAGTTTCTCAGGCGAAGCTGGAAAGTGTTAAAACCATTTAGAGAGTATCGTCTGCACTCGGTTCAGCGATTAGCAGAAGTATGACTTGCCACAGTTTTGTAGTACCAGAACGGTTAAGTTTTGCCAGACACGCTAGGATGGAGTCAGAACATTAGCCAGAATTCCATCACAGTTTGGCCAGCTGCCTGCTGAGGTGTGCTCCGCCGGTAATACACTTGTTGATAGCTGCCTCCTTAGGCCAGATTGATCAGAGAGATGAGTTCACCTGTGTGTATGTATCATAATACATCAGCCATGTAATGCAGATAATAACACGAAGGTTTGCCAGTCCCTGGGGTATGATAATCAGACACGTTCCTCTGATGGGCAACCCTTGTGCATGCGCCAATACCCCACTAGGGCTCCACACTCTCACGCTGTGCTCTCTCAGCCACCAGCTGCCCGCTAAATTGCATAAAAGTGCTTTGTATTGACCATTGAGTGCTGCGGTCGATGGAAACTTGCAAACATTTCTTTTTGGTGCCTATGACTTCCCCAAGCAGCCATAATACATGCGGATATCATATCTGGCCCGATATGGAGCCTGTGGCCGGCCTCCAGTGTAACTGCCTCCTACCATTCCACTGAATATTTCAGTATTGTTGGAGAGGCCACTTGCCTGCTCTTGCCAAAAGGAAAGGAACTACCACCTGCCCAAGTCCTATATACGACAAGCAAGTGATGGACGGTTGTTGTCCTCGGCGTCACTAGGGGGCACTGATTGAGTTGTCAGACTGGTAGAGGGCAATGGATCATAACACAGAGGTCACAGGAGAGAAATATGGAGAAGCTTACCAGAAGGAATCACTGAATGATTAATGCAGCCTAGTCTATGCTTAAATATATCGACATGGAATTCTTATTGTGGCAAGAAATTGCATTTAGATAGAGTTGATAATGTTTAAATTTATTTTATATTCTGAACCTACACGTGTGTAACTCAGTGAGAGATGACAGATTGCATTTGTCATATCTTTATGTGTTATGTGTAAAAGGGAGAAAAGGCAAGACGGTACTTGGCTGTAAAAGCTACAGCTTGAAGGTGAGTCCGCCTTTGTCTGCATTGTCACCCATGTATGAATATAAGACTTGCTTTTAGCGTTTGTGTACGATCTAAACATATATGTACACCTGTTTCTGGTGCATGACTTGGATGTGTATCCTCTGTGTGTGTGTTTACAAAGCATATTGATCAAGGTTGGAACTGCTCAATAATAAGCTTCTAACAACTCTTGCCACTAACAAAGACATTTAATCTACCCAAAAGAAGATGATGGAATCATGATTACAGCAAAGTGAGATTGTGTGTAGACAGACTGGTTCATTGGGACTTTGTATTGTGATGTTGATTAATCAGTGTGGAGTAAGCAGGCTGGCCAGGTAGTGCGTGGCTTGGGGCTGCAGGCCATACTCACCTGCTCCACACACTCTCTATATATCAATCACCCAGCATATTGCTGAGATACAGTCTGACTCTCGCCCTCATCATGGTTCGCTTCTTGTCAGCAACTTGGAATACAATAAGACGTGGCGTAACTTTAATGCAGAGTGGCACAGTGTGTGGCTGTAATAGCCATCTGCCTTATGCCAACGCTCTCACTGCCAACTCTGCCACTATGACACACATAGCAAGGGCCACCAAATGGCTGCGCAACAAGGGATTAAGGATAATCTTGGGATTAGTGATCGTGGCATGTATATGTACACAGATAGGGATATACAGCTGGTCCAACGGGGACTCGGGACGTGACTTGGAGACAGACAATGGTAAGATGATTCTCAGGAAAAGACATATAGAGCAGATAGGAGACAGTGAGGATCTCACGGGGGTCTCGTCCCATGATCAGCGAGGAGAACCTGTGCTCAGATCTTATTCCAACCACCACGTGAGAGGTACTCACGGAGCTGAGACAGACAGAGGAGGGGATGCTGGAACTCTCCGGGGCAAGGGTGCAGGAAGATTGGAACTCAGCATCCTTGACCGGGATGGCCGACCCTTGGCGGGTAGACGCCAAATTCCACTAAACAACCCACCAGATATCCTCGGCAAACACCACAATGGTAAGCTTACCTTTATGATGATGTTTAAAGAAATAAAAAAATATAATCTTAAGAAACACTTTCACGTAGGAATGTATAAGTATACTTCCAAAGGCGTATTTAACTTCTTTGGAAATTACATTGAAATGAAACAGGAAATGAAATTGATAATAAGGAAATGGTGGCAATACACCTACATTGTGAAAAACAAATGTTTACAGGTGTTCCTGTCCTTTTTATAAAAAGCATTTAGTTTTTTAAAGCAGGATTAATCATAGGTTTGGAGGATGTAGCCTAAATGATGGCCCGTGGGTATAGGTGTATGTATAAGGTGCACAGGAGACAAAGTTGTGGCCTGTGGGTGTGCAATGGGAGTTTGTGCCTCAGGCTTGACATATCCTCACATTATAAGTAGTGTTGTCGTAGTCACCACCAGGTAGAGTCCACATTTCTACCCATCACCAACATGTCTAATCTTTGCTATGAATAAATATTAGGCATATATGTCAAAATAGACTTGTGGCTGTACTTCAGGAAGTTTGAATCATTAAAAAGTTTGAGTGTTAATCATCTATATATGTTCTATCTTAGCATTAACGGCATAGAATATACCATAAAACTATAATAATGGTTATGATATGATATGATAATGGTTATAATTATAGCTGACATCGGCTTTTTTCCCTTTAAAGCATGTAAAAGTCTGCACTACTGTGAGGTTCATCTATATGCATACTACTTCCTGCTGGAACTATAGAGTTCCTCGCAAACAATTAGTGCAGTCTGGTAATGGAGGTTCATATGACAAGTTGCTTCTCTGCGGGCATGGAGGTTAATGCTCTGAGCTGCTTGTATGTCACCCAATTAGCTTGATTGTATAGTTCTATGTCGCATAAGGTCACCCTCTTGTTTTTATATCCCAGCATCTTATTACAGGTCTGTTCTCCCACAGATGCTAAACATTCCTGCCTGTGTCAATGTCAGCCTAGATTACATCTCTCCGCCATCTCATGCCTATTTACATATGTGCGGATATTTGCACTGATACGATATGATTGCATATGTAGTGAGTGGTGACAGGTCTGGTGCCAGTTGGCTGACCTGCTTAACTCGGAGCACCAGGCCACAGCCACCACACAGAACCCTACTCATAACAGAAGCCGTTCAGGCAGGAAATCTCGCCAAATCTCGGGCTGGTCGAGAATTAAGTTATCTCCTCAAGCTGAATGGGCAGGTATCGGGGGACGCATTTGGGAGAAAGCAATTCCGACATTCAATCTGCCGTTGGTCCCTGGCAATTTTCATGGTCTGCTTTTTGTAGTTGACTGATCATCACTTTACAAGATTTCAATACAGTCTTCTTGTCAACGAAAACTGATAAAGTTAGCTAACAAAGTTGCCAAATGTCGAGTGTCAGTTCAGGATTAACCCACATTTTCTCCTCTCTATTATCTTAAATGAGAACAAGACGATTTCTTTCTCTGACTATGTTGTGAATTGGAATCTATTTGGAGACACGTGACCACAGCATGACTGCCTTGTCTGAATGGCCACCAAACATATGGGTTCAGCCATATGAGACAATTTCCCCCAGATTCTATCGCTTACTCTCATAACGTTTTATGTTTGCGTGAAATCAGATAAGCATCACAATTTCTGGGTGTTGGCAATGATTTTCCCATTGAAACATTTGATTTTTAGTAGTCAAAGTTTCTGTCTGGCTGTAGACTAGTGGCAAGTGTTTATATGGATCTGCAGGGAGCTCTCAGACAATGTGGGTACATGGCTGCCATGTGGGAACCACTTACATCCGGGGATTTACCAGCCTCATCCTCGTTCTAAGACGCCAAAGCCACACACCTTATCCACAGACGACTCAACAAAATCACAAAGTTTAGTTCTCCTCTGTCTCTATCCATACATTAGAACACTGTTGATGGGGGATAAACGTATCGACAGATATATGTGCGCTAAATTAACCCCATGTTCTTGTCAATTCTCGTCTTGGGGGTTCTCGTAGATAGAGCATTGTCAATTTTCCAGATGTATTCTGCAGATAATGCGCACGAGCTGTAGTCGCAATTAGTGCAGTCTGGTAATGGAGGTTCATATGACAAGTTGCTTCTCTGCGGGCATGGAGGTTAATGCTCTGAGCTGCTTGTATGTCACCCAATTAGCTTGATTGTATAGTTCTATGTCGCATAAGGTCACCCTCTTGTTTTTATATCCCAGCATCTTATTACAGGTCTGTTCTCCCACAGATGCTAAACATTCCTGCCTGTGTCAATGTCAGCCTAGATTACATCTCTCCGCCATCTCATGCCTATTTACATATGTGCGGATATTTGCACTGATACGATATGATTGCATATGTAGTGAGTGGTGACAGGTCTGGTGCCAGTTGGCTGACCTGCTTAACTCGGAGCACCAGGCCACAGCCACCACACAGAACCCTACTCATAACAGAAGCCGTTCAGGCAGGAAATCTCGCCAAATCTCGGGCTGGTCGAGAATTAAGTTATCTCCTCAAGCTGAATGGGCAGGTATCGGGGGACGCATTTGGGAGAAAGCAATTCCGACATTCAATCTGCCGTTGGTCCCTGGCAATTTTCATGGTCTGCTTTTTGTAGTTGACTGATCATCACTTTACAAGATTTCAATACAGTCTTCTTGTCAACGAAAACTGATAAAGTTAGCTAACAAAGTTGCCAAATGTCGAGTGTCAGTTCAGGATTAACCCACATTTTCTCCTCTCTATTATCTTAAATGAGAACAAGACGATTTCTTTCTCTGACTATGTTGTGAATTGGAATCTATTTGGAGACACGTGACCACAGCATGACTGCCTTGTCTGAATGGCCACCAAACATATGGGTTCAGCCATATGAGACAATTTCCCCCAGATTCTATCGCTTACTCTCATAACGTTTTATGTTTGCGTGAAATCAGATAAGCATCACAATTTCTGGGTGTTGGCAATGATTTTCCCATTGAAACATTTGATTTTTAGTAGTCAAAGTTTCTGTCTGGCTGTAGACTAGTGGCAAGTGTTTATATGGATCTGCAGGGAGCTCTCAGACAATGTGGGTACATGGCTGCCATGTGGGAACCACTTACATCCGGGGATTTACCAGCCTCATCCTCGTTCTAAGACGCCAAAGCCACACACCTTATCCACAGACGACTCAACAAAATCACAAAGTTTAGTTCTCCTCTGTCTCTATCCATACATTAGAACACTGTTGATGGGGGATAAACGTATCGACAGATATATGTGCGCTAAATTAACCCCATGTTCTTGTCAATTCTCGTCTTGGGGGTTCTCGTAGATAGAGCATTGTCAATTTTCCAGATGTATTCTGCAGATAATGCGCACGAGCTGTAGTCGCAGATTTGTTCCTTTTGCAAATGCGAGCGAGTTTGTCAGTGACGGATCTGGCTCGTGTGTGGTGGCTGTGGCAATTCAATCTGCAAGCATTGCTCATTTAGAAGTTGATTCCGTTGATTCCTTACATGGCCGTGTTTGCAGGAACTCTAAGACCCAAACTAATCCTTGGCTGCATGGAAATATGAAACACGCCTCTCCACAAGAAATTAATTTGAATTCTAAATGCTACACAGATTTGCTGCATTTTGGCACGCAATGGTAGGATTACTGTAAACTTTCTGATGGCAATATTTGACTTAAATAAAGAGAGACACAGTAAAAGGCAATATAAGAATGTTGTAAAGTGCTAGATGCAAAATGAGACGTTACTTTGCCTGTCTTTATGTATCACTCGCTTCATATAATCTGATTGGCAGTAAAGAGGTCAGTGTGTCCCGGCGGAGGAATACAGGACATGAAGTCCCTGTGGATGTATACAAGGCCAATCACAGCCTAGGGGTCTTGTGTCAGGGGGAAATAGAGAAGTTATGTTTGGTGATGGCAAAATGGCCACCGGGCAATCAGGCAAAGTGGCCAATGGTTGGCATGAAGGCAAGCCGGGGTGAGCTGATCAGGAAGGCTGAACACCAAGTCTACTCTGATGATGGCCATTATCACACACTACACGCACAGACGCTGCAATCTCCACGTAGCAGACGACAACGTGGAACATGACCTCACACAATGTCACAACTTCAACACAACATCTCGTCCACAAGTCATTTCCTTAGTGAATATCCAACATTTAAATTTAACAGTGTCGTTCATTTATTCTCAAGTACTGGCTTAGGGAAGATTGTACTATATGCCGCAGTATACTGTTATTATTTAAGAGAAAAGTTGGGCTCTGGGAATTCCTCTAATAAGGAGAAAATTTCCCCTCGGAAATTTAAAAATAAGGGTCCCCATTACGGTATACATCATGCGAGCAGACGTATGGGATCGCGTGGACCTGCAGATCTCGCGTGAGAACTGGCCATTAGTCCAGTGGTCAGGCCCGGCTGTTGTTTTTTTACGTGTAGCATCTCTCCTGCCACAACCTTACTGACATTTGTTTGGATTCATGCAAATGATCCCCGCTCCTGATACATGTGTATGAAAAAGAATAGTATCTTGTACTGTTATGACTTGGGACACCCCATCATCAACGAGGCTTCGATTTTATACCACTTCTTAAATGGAAATATATTCTGATATTTTGTCTCACACGTGTCCATTGTATTGCAGGCAGAATAAAAGGGATACATAAAGGAAGCAAATAATACGGTGTTATGACCATGTGTGCTGCCCAAACACAATATTGACTGTCTATCTGTGTAAGATTCACCTGATGTATGCGCTTTTTATGTATGTGGGAGCATATTATGACTATGCACCCACTTTATACCTTTATACCAGAGACCGACATACATTTTTATGTCCTCTTTTATATGCAGCGTTATCTCCGCTGTCACACTTCACTAAAATCTGAAACCAATCTAACACATTAGACAAATGTGATATTACTAGCCACGCTGAGAATGGGATGAATGGGTGTGGCTCATTGAAACACCCATCAGATGGAAATGGCCTGGTGGGACTGTGGTAAGCAATTTGACACAGGGAGTTGTGACATCGTCTAGTGGACCATTTTCAAAACTTCGGTAATAGAGTCAGCAAAAAGCACTTGGGTCCATTTTACAGGGGCCGTTCTAAGCGAGAAGCAGGCAAGGTCTCCATATCTGTTATTGCCACCGTCAGCAGGGAATCGGCGGCCACTTCCGGCAGATAGTAAATATATCCTTCCACTCCAAATCCTGCGGGTAGGCTTTTTAGGTTTAAAAGTCATGAAAGTTGGATAAGCATTTTGGGAGGCCATAGAGTGTTGGGGTGGAGTGCTGAGTCTAATCTGTGGCGGGTTCCCGACCTTCTTAGCCAGCCCTGAACACATCTATTAGGAGGCAGGAAATGGGACGAATTGCAGGCAGAAATTGCCTCATAATGAAAACGAGGCTACTTATACCCAAAGCCATCGTCAAAATGGACTTGAAATCCACTGTTTCTAGAGACAACTTGCACTGGCCTTCATATTTAAGCCACGACTCTGTAAGAACTCGACTTCCGGCAACTAACAATCAAACAATCATGTTCCTTTTATATGAAAATAAGATGTCAGTCTTGTTTGAAAAAATTTCTTTGTTATTTCTTCATCTCGGCATCGTTTCGCCATTGTTTACGAGTTTGCGCAATCAGGTGAAAGTGGGTCAGTCTAATTATAGGAGTGACAGTAACAATCTCAAGTTCCACAACGCAGTGGTGGTTCTGACGTCATATGAAGATTCTCCCTTGGTGTTTCCATGACGTCATCACTTGGACTCTCCCAAATGCCATTTCACGTTGTCAAGTTTGATATCGGATAAAAAACTGAAGAAAAAACGCTACAGATTACCCCCGGATTTGCATTTACAGACATTATGATTTGGAAAGACGATGACATTGGTCATAACTGCAGCAGTCAATCGCCGGAAGTCGAGTTTAATTAATGGGGAAACTTCAATATGATGGGCAGTACGTGATGTTTCTGGAAACAGTGGATTTCAAGTCCTTTTTGACGATGTCTTTGGGTATAGCTATGGCGCAGACGTCAAGAAAAGTTGTCCTTCTCGCCCATTGAGGACGCCATGGGATTTAATTACTGCAATTGGCGTGATGTCGCTGGGTTGTTTGGTCACAGGAGAGGGGGTGTACTCAGTAGAAAAGTATACCCAGGCCATATATTACCATTTGCCCCAGCCAGGAGAAACTCAGTGAGAACCTGCGCAATTGTTATCGCAAAGGTGCATCACACACCCACGCACGTGGTCGATTATTTGAAATATTACCCCCATTTGAGCCCCAAACAATTATCTGAAATTAAAATAAAAATCCAGCGTCTCATTGGAAAGGTTTATTTTCAGGCTGATTTTGCCATGTATGCCTTTTATAAATGTTTAAGTCACAACGCCAGGATGAAATATGCATGATGGATGATATATTATGAAGATTTCATCAATGTTATAGTGTTCCATATATAGACAATAGAATATATGTATATTTATCATGATATCACAAGAATCTACACATTGTTTAATTATTCATAAAACTGTGCATTTTTAGTTCAATTAGTGGTTTCGTTCATGTGATTCTTAATCAGTTAAGCATATTAAATCAAAAGTCATAAATAATCATCACGCCAAACAATGTGCCGAAATAATCTAGGATTAATGCCATCATAAAAGTAAAATATGTATATCTTAAGATGGAATTTTTCAATCGCTGTCATTTCAATAAGCTTACACTTCTTTCAAATGATCTGTCAAATTCAGTTTAATAAATGGAGAATTCCTGATGGGAATCAATTGGGAAGACTTCACTAAAGAGTAGCAAATATATCTATAAAACTTTCATGTATTTTTCCATCCAGATAAGAAGTGTATCTAAGACTGCATTCGTTCAAACTCTGATTTAAAAGATATGTTTATATATAAATACTACTTCTGTGAAGGTTTGGGGACAACTTGTGTTGAACCTTTCACCCAAATAATCTCGTTAAACATATTGCACAGTACGATGGAATATTGGAATATAATTCAGATATAAATGAAAATCCTGCAAAATATTGCACATCAGCTGTTTGGCAGCGCATGAATGTTTACATCATAAAATCTCCATCATGCTAATTCAACTTTGGTATTCAGAGGTCTCTTTTTTGTATGTTGTGAATATAAAATATATGATATGTGAAATAAACAGATGGATCTGAAAGTCTGCTGTGCCATAAGAACTAGGTCAATGGCCACAGGTGGAAGACCAACAACTGAGGAGTTACAATCCCTGTGTATTTGTCATTGATTCAACACTTAAAGTATTATTTTCTCCATGTTGCTGTCTCTGTTCTGAATATGACCGCTGCGAGGATGATCTTTGATGAAGGTTTTTTTCCAATACTTCACACTTTCCTTTGTATGGACTGAGTCAATATGACAAGAGCTTTCCCATTTATCGCTCTGGTTTATCTTTTGACCCTCACATATTTCATTCCAACGTGTTAGTTCCATTATATATCTTGTATTGGTTGATGGCAGATTTTTGTCTGTACTTTGCATATGAAAGTCATTTCTCTTGTCATGAACTCTATCATGTGACAAAGGATAAAGGCAAAGATTCTTGTTCAGTGACTTTCTGTCAAACCACCACCTGAGATTATCACGCAAGACAATTGTCACGATATCACATCAACCTTTATCTATAAAGTAGGAACATCATATGCACGATAGAGGATTTATGAGGATTAACAATTGATTGTTTTTTATATATGAATCTTATTATAGGTTATCATGTAAAGTTTACGTTATGTTCATGACGTCACCGCTTGCAATGTATAAGTTTTGATGAAATGTACATGGGTTTTGATGCCACTGATGTATATTTTTATGAGGAATGATGTCACTGCTGAACAATTTTGATAATGCCTGATGTCGCTACCTACAGTGTATACTGCTTGCAATGTGCAATGTCTGATGTCGCTACCTGCAGTGTATACTGCTTGCAATGTGCAATGTCTGATGTCACTGCTTGCAATGTATACTGCTTGCAATGTGCAATGTCTGATGCCACTGCTTGCAGTTTATTTCACCCGATGTCACTGCCTGCGATTGATAGCGTATGTCACTGCCTCCTATTGGTATTACAGAAAATGAAGTCACTGCTTGTAATTTATATCATCCGATGTGACTGCTGGTGATTTATATAATCTATAGTGTCACTGCTTGTAATTCTTTTTACCTGATATCATTGATTGCAATTCATATTATATATTATTTCTTGCTGTATATATATGGACACCTGATTACTACTTTGCTTCAAGAAGTGGATTGTGATGTCTGTATATAGCAGCGGTGAT
Organism: Amphiduros pacificus; assembly: GCA_949316495.1. Lineage (NCBI taxonomy): Eukaryota > Metazoa > Annelida > Polychaeta > Phyllodocida > Hesionidae > Amphiduros > Amphiduros pacificus. Next base: position 12,308,005 of record OX439003.1, on the reverse strand, counting down.
CTAAGACCCTTGTACTCCTTTATGCCATCTTCAAATGCTAGACTTTGAGCTACAACATTTGACCTTTATAAGTAATGCGAGTTAGCCTATATCACATTAGACCTTGAGGATAAGCTGACAAATGCTCAAAGCAGACCTATAATGGGCGATAATAGAACAGCGAGCAGGAATCTGTACCACATGTGCCAGGCTTACAGATAAAGGTCATATGGTGAATGATATAACTGAGCTGGACGTTTTGGGAATAGTTCTGGAACATTGTTCTGCAGTGAATTCATGTCTTATTTAGCATTATGGTTGTAACAATATAACGACACCAAAACAGTTCAGAAATCATTCAGTGCTAGATTTATTTCTTTTTAAGCATGCAGGATGATACAGGGAGGTACATCAGGCTTAATAATTATCTAGACCTAAGCAAACATAATGCAATATATAATTCTGTTACTTCATGACATCCCTGATCATTAGCTGGTCAAGTACTTTCACATGTGTATGTTTATTTGCAAACGATTTTGGGATATTTAATACGCCAATCATTATGAAACTTCACAAGTTAGGAAACATAACATCGGACTTAATATATAAATGAAAGTTTATATGGGTTCATTGCATAACACATAACTACATTGAACTGACTGAGAGTTGCTTCACGTTATATAAAAGTGTTCAATACCTCTACCTTTGTTTGACAAAAACGGCCAACACGCTTAAATCCAAATCAAGACTGGATAAATTTTCAACTCGGTAAAATCCTTTTGTTTGTAATTTATTCAATTATATATTAAAAAGGAGTTAACAGTGTCCTTATGCGTAGACAAAGACCCATGTATATAAGTGAGAGCTAAAATTCACAGCTTAATACATGCAGCAGACAGAACTCGTCCACAAAATGTCTCACACAAAGAAAATACAAATATTGACTGTACTGGTCCTACATGGACTGACCTTCTAATCAGAACACAAACCTGCACATAGAGTCTGCTGTCCAGTCCAATAGATAGGTATCGTGCCTCACAAAAGTATGTTATTCGATATCTTTACAAATTGCTTTTTGCCAGCAATACTACAGTGTCAGCCATATTGCCAGAACTCATTGGTGCGTGTCAGTAATGTGAAATGCGAAATGGTGTTTTTACAATCTTTTCAGCAAAAAGAAGCCTATCAGACTGACTTTTAAGTGTCTTTTACCAGTCTGAGAGTAACCACTGATGGCAGGAGAATTCGAACACACCATCTCTCGTTCATATACCATCATCATTTTACCTTGGAGTAATAATAATTACTCCAAGATTTTACCAACGTTGTCACGTGCCATCATACCTTTACCATACATTGTCATATTTTATCATTCCTCCATCAAACATATATCAAAACTTTCACCACACAACGTTTTTTTATATTTATATATAGTATATATATATATATATATTTATATATATATATATATATATATATATATATATATATATATATATATATATATATATATATATATAGATATATATATATATATATATATATATATATAGACCCTAATTATAATATGTGATATTCATTCATACATTCTGCACTAATCATATAAATCTAATTATTTACACTAATTATGAGGTATATATTCTATTAATTATTTACACTAATTATGAGGTATATATTCTATACACGTTCAAAGTGATACAAGTGATATTCCCGTGCAATGGATGTGATGTAAAGCACACCCTACTGAGATAGTTGGCACTTATGATTTATGGTCAGCAATATAAAAATCCTATTTAGTATCTTTCTGGCAAAATATTATTTTCCATTATGTGATGAATTTTTGATCAGGAAAACAGAGGATAAAGGACAGGTCATTTAGTAAGGGCAGGGCGGCGGTCCTGAGAGGGGTGAATCCTCGCTAAGGATGTGTGATATACCGCCCTGCTGAAGGTCCCCCGGCCCCCAGGCACCCCCAATATGGCATAGAGCTGGCAGGTATTAGCGCCCACAGATACACAGCCTAGTAATTTGTCCTCTCCTATATGCAATAATTCCATGTGAATTTGTCCCCACACGCAGGGATTTATCTTCACTCATTGACTGGGCTGTCAGATTAATTCAGTAGAAACACTACGATGAATGTGTTCAAACCCGTTCACGCTCCGGAGGCACTCAGGGTGTTGGGTGTGAACAAGTGGCGTTGTGCTGTTCTGGAGAGTACTTTGTATTCATACGCTGTTGTAATGAGAATGGTATGCAGTCATATAACTTCATTTGGATTGTAGTGGGTTGTGATGAGGTCCTGGGTGTCATCTTTACAGTGTCAGGTCACATTTAAGAGCCATATTCACACAGCATACCCCTAAAGACACACACATGAGTATTCACACATATCTGACGCCTTCGTGGTACTGAAGGACTGAGGAAGATGCTTATATTTACTAAGGAGGAAAATATTTTCATTTTTAATCAAGGTTGATTTGTAAGTTTGGAATGAGAATCAAGATCAAATCAAATAAAAATAAAGTTCAGATTATTGAAAAATGACTTATTGCATACTTACTTACAAGATCGAATAAGCGTATTTAAAACTGTCAAGTCAGGATCTACATTGAAATGAGGTGGTCGATATATTTGAATATGCCATGGCAAGAGGCTGAAAGATAACATCCGAGTATTATGCTTTTAGAGTGGTGTGTCATAACCTTTTAAAGGCAGTTTTAAAGTTTAATTATTCGTGGACGATAATACCTTAAGTCAATATGTTAAGTGACATGCGCATAGAAATCAGGTAATGGTGCATATTTTGTTTTGTTGATGATGGATAGATTCAAAGTCACATTTCCAAAAGAGTGGTGCATATAAAAGATCACATATTGGACACGTATTACAAGCAGCATACTCTGTGTTCATGCGCAAAGTGGCATTCCACGAATGTGTTCATTGACAGATGAGAACATTAGTACAAATGCAAATAGTGGAAATGCACAGTCATAAACAATGTAAACGGGAAGCATTTATACCCCATCCACAATACAGCACCTCCCTGGCTGACATATCACGTCACCAAACAACTACCAGAATTAAATGCATGGCATGGAATACAGATGTCTGTCTGCAATCAAGTAATTATTTAAGCTGTAGGTTTGGATTGTTGTTTTCAGGGAGAACGGAAACACGGAGCAGAAACACATAGCATACTCTATTGCTGTCATTTACCACTGTCTGCCATAGAGTCTCCTTTATCATAGTCTGCCAACCACAATACTGCAGTAGTCATATTCTGAGAGCACAGAAACATAGAATACACTACTACAGTGGTTATACTCTGAGAGAACAGAAACATAGAATGCACTTCTACAGCGGTCATATTCTGATAGAACAGAAAAATAGAATACACTACTGCAGTGGTCATATTCTGAGAGAACAGATACATAGAATACACTACTACAGTGGTCATATTCAGAGAGGACAGAAACATAGAAACATATATATATATATATATATATATATATATATATATATATATATATATATATATATATATATATATATATATATATATATATATATATATATATATATATATATATATATTGGTATTAGATGTACAAGCAGGTTCAAGGAACCACGAACACCTTGGTCAGTCCTAACACATCTGATAGTAATGACGTAGAATTAGAAATTTCAAAGAAATAAGGCCCTGATGGTCACCATCCATTACATGATTACTCTCTCATATCATATAATGAGAAGATTGTGAACGGCTTACATCACTACCGGTGTAATGCAGATAACCAGACTGTAAGAAGCGTAAACATTATTGAGACATTCAATTGATTTCCATTAAGGTTTATTGTATCCATTCCTTTAAGAAAAGGAATGAATAGGGTCAATACCGATTCTATGATTTCTTAGCGTCTTCACCTCCTGAGTGGTGAATGTCACATTAATCTACCGCACGATATATTACACACTGGTTCTCTATTGTTACACAGAGAAGAAGAAAAATGGCTGTTCTAAGTTATATTCGATATGAAGGAAACCATTTGTGACTCTTTGATACATGCCCGACCTTAATATCAGCGAAGGCCACACAGGACAGATGCGTTGGTAAAGTCATTAAGCAAGGCGCTCTCATTTACAATGTTGAGTTTGTGAGAGATATTTGATACACATATAGCTAGAGCTCATACAATAATTGGATTTGGAGGGACTGGCCATTGTCACATATGACACAATATCACTAGCCACTAAACAAGCTGCTATGTTTCCTGAATGCAATGTCTTCTAATGATAATACTATGACTATCGTACACACTTCCGGTTTGATGACCAATCACGGGTGCCGAAATAATGTAGAAGAACATGTTTCCGACCAATCAGATACCAGCTATCAAACGGTTACAAGAAGTGTCCATAGTAGTAATGGCGGGAGACAGCATCTGCATTTTGAAAGTGCAAAACACCGGAAATAGTCGTAAATTGTTTGAGGTACGATTTTGTTTTTGATTGCAAAACATATTGAATAATGATTTACCCCGACAAATACATCGACAATTAGACTTGAAATTCACTATTTCCAAGCACTGCCCATCCTGAAATTATTCTCCGGCAACAGGTTTTAAAAAGTCATGTTCCTTTCAATTCAATATCAATATGTCCAAAAAATAGACCCTATGTCAGTTTTCATTATGAATGATTGAACTTAGAGGAGTTGTACAGTTACGGTGTGTACTTTTCCATGGGGGAAAAACAACAGAGATGTTGGACATCGGCCATTGTCCGATTGTTTAAGAGTTTCTCGATAAGGTGAATGGTGGGTCAGACAATCTAAAGGTACGACAGCCAGGAACCTGACAATACAATAGAGTGGTTGCCCCACGATGTTACTTGACATCGCCCCTTTTTGTGACCATGACTCTTCTAAAATATTAGTCCATTTTATCGATGGCTTTTGGGGTAGAATACGATATTTATGAGCACACAAATCACACGTTTTCAGTTTCCTATGTTACTATATATATAATGTAGTCTGTGTCAGAACGACATTGTCAACTACATATTGTCCTTTGCAACTACAACCTTCAGCACCCCGTTTTCTATTATTGTCTGTGCTTTCCATATACATCATATTCTATATGTCAAATATACTACGTTTTTATTCCCTTGTTATCCTGTTCAGGATAGTTTGTGTCAGATGTACCTTGTTATCTTTGATATGTCCTGTGCCACCAAGTATAACTTGTTTTTGGCGGTGCAATTATATGTTAACCCCATCCATATATAATCCATGGCGGCTATATTCACATATATCATCATTTACATTATTGTGAAAAAAACTTAAAATCAAATGTTTTGTGGTTTCATGAATAAAAAGAACTTTTAAAATCAAATGTTTCAGATTCTTAATTTTATTATCATTCTACAAATAAAATATTATCTCTTCGTATATGCATTACACGACTTCATTATAACTCGTACGACCACTGTTTCTTTGTCCTTTTTTATTATGCATAAGATGGTGTCTAGATGTACAAATAACATGCATGTCTTTCACATTGCCGAAATTAAATGTATTTCCCAAACAGCATTTGGGTCCTTATATCACTGAGATGGCTTGGGTCATTGATGAATGAAACAAAATTGAATATAAAGTGGATTGCAAAGAGGTGTAAAGTGTAATAATCGCATTTGAAGAGGTGTGTGACACAAAGGGCACACAGGATCTGCTTTCCACCACATATATTAGACTCACCCTAATATTATTGACTTTGATAGTTCATACATAAAAAGGCGTTTTAGCCACATTTTTAGCAAGAAATCTTTGAACTTGGATTTGGCAATTATTCATTTTATGATATCTGCTTATCAATATCATTTCATGTTGCATATCAAAGCCTTCTCCCGATCAGCCTACGCTTTAGTTGAATAGCTGTCACCAAAGACAGAAGTTCTCCCTAGCCAAGCATAGATCAAACCTCCCTGTCAGGGATCAAACATCTATGAAATAATCAATCCTAACTGCACTGAACACATGATAACACTTTGTGGTGGGCTTAACAGACGTTTTATGTGGTTTTAATAATCTGTGTTATTTACACCTTTTATTTTGCACATAGAATGACTTGGCGGTGGGCTTTACAGATGTGTTGTGTGTAGTTATTAATCTTTCTTTATAACAAACTATCTATAGCATTGTCAACAGGTAGCTATTAAGATTTAATCAGAAATCCATCTGGTAACAACCCATAAAAGCATGACAAGAATATTAATTCAGTTTATCTATACAGATATTAATAGATATTTTTACTGAAACGCACATTTCCCATGATATTTTGTGTACATTGTGAATATACTAATACGAAGAGAGGCGAAATCTTATCAAGCTCACCATTAATTGTTTTTTGAGATGCTAGATCATGGCAGAGTATCATATTCACGGCAGCACTGGTAAACTATATCATATCTGCAATCATAAAGATACCCCCTCCCCCAACTTTCTCGTCAAATCTATGATATTAGTGCTGGGAAATGAAGAGTACAGATGATGAGAAAGAGTGAGGACATATTGCTGTGTAGAAATGTGCCATTTACAAGCACCAACACAAGTTGATCTCTTAGGAAAGGTAGAATCAATCTCGCTCAGCAACGCTGTCTACATGGACCTCAGCCGATCAGTCTTGGAGGTCAATGTTGATCCTCGCAGGCTTTTCATCTGTAACTGGTTTCACTCAATCCAAGTTATGCTTTTGAAATGAAATATTTAGTAGAGAATGGTACAATCGAGAAGGTCGCTACCCGGAGAGGCAACTTGACCACTGAGGCTTGTATGGGTCTATGAACCATTGAGAGAGTGAGCTTGGAGGCAACACACAGCCCTGGTTTACACCCATCCATCACGGTATAAATGTGTTTGGTTGTAGGTTGGCAGTCATATCACATAGAACACAAGGCTCTATAGTGTAGTCCGAGCCCAGCTGCATGTGGACTGATACTGGTGCCTATGTGACCTGGACAACATTCCAAGACATCTTTTGGGATAACACTTTCTCTGCCTTTTAAAGTAGTTAGATACATTCATGTTATGTATCTTGATATAGCAGATTGTCAAAGTAAACAGACCTGAGCAGAGGGCATATGCTACGTTTGTGAGACAAACAAACCTTGACACAATATTTAGAGTGGCAAGTGTCTGCCACCGCATTCATAATGATATGTTGGTGAGCAGTGAATGGAGGAGGAGAGCCATGTGGTGAATGGCTTTGTGAGAGAGCAGTGTAACACACATACCTACTCACTGAGCCTTGCTCACTTGTCTATGCTCTAGGTGGGCCTGGACAACACATTGGCATCTGGCCAGTGTCCAGTGTCCAGTCAGTGACAGGGGAATAAAACTACATTTCCTCATTAATGTGATGAATGGGCCACTCTGACAGTACATAACTACCCCCACAGCGTTTTTACTTAACCTACTCTGGTAGTTTAAAAGTTATTTTTCTTTGCTGAAGAAGATTTGATTTCATTTGCCAGATTCGGACTTTATGTAGATGTTTAATGTGATGAGGGTATCCGCATTGTATAGCTCATTATAAGAACAAATGCAGGAAATCTCATTCCTAGAGATTAAATCTGCAGATTTAATGTGATCAGTTTTAATAATATCTATAGATTCTTCAACAATGATACAATTATGCACAATGATAACTTCAATACTTTATATTATATCATTAAGAGTTTCCTGTAAATCTGCCTATCACGGGTGGCCAAATTTAATTAAGTTGAGAGAACATTAGCTGTTCCATTGCCATATTCACACACTTCTCCATATCAGTCATAGTCAACAAAAGTATGTGTCTCCTCCTAATTCCACTAATTTGTTTCCCAAATTGAGATAATTAAGAGGTATTGTGTCTGCTTGATGCAACATTGACAATTCCTTGTGATTGTATCTATTGTTATGACGTATACATGCAATGCTAGAGGATATAAAGCTTTATGCCATCAGGAACAAAGCACTTTGGTCTTCGGTTCTCCTTTGTTGATATGACAGCAGACCTATGTCATATCCAAACTTATCAATACTGCGTATGTCTCTATGTTACATGATATACAACTCATAATTATCTCTCTTTATATATCAACCAGCGACAATAATGTTCAACACAACACGTCTGACTATTAGAAACAAATCAATTATGACAAACAAAATGTACAAATAAATGAACTTTGTTAGAACTACATCTAATGATTCATTTATATGCATTCATTCATATAGTGTAACATGTGAATATGATTACTTGAAAAGACAATCTACATGCTGAATAATCTTTCTGACCAATTAAATTTTCTGGATGACATTAATGGTCAACATTAATGTAAACTCTTTCTGTATGATGAAACTATGGAGTACACTGAGGAGTGCATATGGTGGTTGATCACGCCAAGTTCCACACAAGGGATTCATTCATGTCACAGAATGGCAATGGTTACAACACGGCTATCATTTATACTGTAGTGACTCACGATATTTTTATTTAGTTTATGATGTTGCTTTATCGAGAGTGTGCTGTTTTACTTTGGTACCTCATATAATTGCTGAAGTGCCATTGTGGGTAACATTTGTTGAAACATTAGCGAGAATAGCTGTAATGGGGGGGATCTTTCTCGCCCGGCCAATGGGTTTCATCTGGTTTTCTAGATGTGTAATTATGACAGACCAAGAATGAATGCTCAACCAAAAAAGACACCATTTCAAAGAGTCTTGTTTTCTTACTTAAATGTATGAACCTAACAAAATGGCAAATCAGCCAAGAAAGGGAAATAAAAACCTTTCCAAAATTGACCTCTTGATGACTAGGTAATACCAATAAATACTTAGAACAAACGACCACTCATAGACATTGGAAGTGTTCCTTTCTAAATTAATTCCTTGCTTTGTGGCCTACTTTCTATTTATTTTCCCCCTCAATTTCACACTATGATCATTGATCATCTATCATCTCCATACACTTTTATATTTAAGAAGAGTCGAGCTCAGTTACATGATACAGTGTGCTCATTATCATGAAAGATAAACAATAATTGATATTGATAATATAATGATAATAGCATGTATATATTACACCTATATCTTGGTGCATACTGACAGTGTGTTTGTGTCATCATGCATTTATTGGGGGAGTATAAGTCCCTTGCCCTTTGATGTGGCTTATGCCTGTGGCCACATGTGTTTGTATGCCAGCCAATCAAGGGCAGTAACTGCGAAAAATAAACGTACCACTGTGAGAAATCTTTCTCTATTCTATGCAATATTCACAAGAAAGGAGCCAGAATGCTCCGAAGGCCAACATACATCTCCAGACAGTAGTAACAAACGGCTAGACCTATAGTTTTATGTTTGTATATGGTTATTGTGTTTCATGATTTATAAGGAATCTTCCCAAAGCGATCCCACTGTGTACTATTATCTGGCTATTGTGACCAGCAGATATGCGATATTTCAGATATCATAAAAGCCATTTCATTTCCTTCAAATATGAAATGCCAAAGGTTATCGATTATCTACAGTGAGGACATGGAGCCTGAAACACATACAAAGAAACAACTATGCAAAGAAAATGGATGATCATGCACTTTTATTGAAAATATTATTATGTTTTGCAAATAGCTCAGGGTTTCACTACTTTGATGCTTAAATGATAATGCTTAAATGATAATGCATCTTATTTTAATATTGAGGTTGCCGCAAACCACACACAAAAATCAAAATCTACTGATCTGTAATTTTCCCGTTGTAAATGATCTAACGTACTGAACAATTAAAAAGCAAAGAAAAAAATCCTGAAATCTAAACTGGATTTTTCAATAGTTTTCATAATACCATCTCTTTTACCCGGATAGAAATGCTACTTATAAGTCATATGTGTGGGTTTTTTTTATCTGATGGTGATGATTTGTATTTTCAGCAAATCTTAATATTTTACACATGTTCAGGTTACTGAAAAGAAGCATCATATCGAATTTGACTTGATCGCTCTTTAAACACAGGTAATATATTAAGTAAGGTTGATATGATTACGTAAGGCTGTTGTGCACTAAAGGAATGATAATCTCAAGTGCAAGAATGTATTATCGTGGTTTTTTTATTTCTTATAAATTAGGTCAATTAAATGTTTCGTTTCTGCAGGACCTGGTGTAGATCCATAACATTACATTCTATGTACTTACTTTGGTTGATTGACCATTTCTTATCTTTGAGTTTAACTTTTTTTAAATTATACTTTGACAGATTCAAAGTAATGACATAATATCTATCCTGTGAACATTAAAAATCTATAAATCAGTGATTTGATATTAAATGATATCATTATATGCAAAAGTGGATGTTAATCATAACAAGCTAAGGGAACTATGTTATGAGCTGAACCCAACTTCTGCTTAAATCTATTATAGCGTACTCTATCATGATATATATATATATATATATATATATATATATATATATATATATATATATATATATATATATATATATATATATATATATATATATATAGGATAAAGAGATAGGGTTAAGAGCACACTCATGTAAATTAATTTAGCCGATAAATTGGTTTATAGACCCATTAAGACACCTACCATCCATACTGAGATCAGGCCTGAATGATCAGTAAATGTAGACATTCATTATGTAATGGAAATGTCACACAAAAATGTACACAACTTATTGGTGCTATTGCCTACTCACACTCCGCTTTCAAAGTTAAGCTCTGAGAGTTTCCTTTGAAAGGAGGTTGGCAATGGTGACGACGATGGTTAGGATAATGATAATATTATCAGATTATTAAACACAGTTATGTTTGTGTTGTTTATAATGTGTGTGAACTTTGTTACTTATTCACTATTCACAGTTCATTATTCAATTTTTTGTTTATATCAAATCAAGTTAACTTCCCTACAACTGGTATGACATGGACAAAATGGTCTGGTCCCTATTTAGCACTCAGCACGGCACTTGAGGCAGAAAACTTATTTAATAGACAGTACCCATGTATGCAATTAAGCGTCTGACCAATAACAGTCAAAGGATCTATCACGTGAGGCGTAAAGGCTGATGTCCAACAAGAGGAAGCTGTTGCGGCCATTAAATGTGAAATGTGGGCAGCAGACAGAGGCATTAGCTCGCCATAAACCTCCAGTCATGTAATTTTAAAAATATTGAGTTTACTTTAGAGACCCAAGTGTTGCCAGAGTAAGGTTATGATGCCTTGCAGTTATTTGAGAGAACATTGGAGGCCACCAAATGGAATAAAGCAAAATAACTGCTATCAGGAGTGTACTTCACATTCTAAACTTCTCTTTTTTCCCCTTTATATGCTGTGCTATCTTGATCTCTAATGGGTTTGTTCCACAATGCACTGTGGTTTCACAGCATATTGTGTAATTTATGATGATAGAAGCCAGAGCCGGGGTCCATTATCGTAGATATCGTTAGGTTTGGAAAATGATTTGCAAATATGTGGACGCATGACATAGATGCCTTGTTATGATTGAGAAATTGTCTGAGCACGTTTTTCAGTCCCAAGCAATGTTCGGTCTTCTCTCTCTCTGATTACTGGCCTGGCGTTTATGCTTGGTGTCGGCGTACAAATCGGCCGCTTACTAATTATTCGGTCACATGAATCTTCTCATCGTCATATCTTGTAGTAATTACTCCAAGGTCATATCAACAGTCCTTACCGCACCAAAACGGCATGTAACTGCCACGCCATGCTTCATTGTATTGACCAATAACAGTCACTTTATTCAACATGACGTTATTTTATAGGTAACTAACGTTCATTCTACAAAGCACACGTATCATATCAAGGCAGAGTAATCGAAAAATTGGAAAATGTGTTATAGTGAGTCCGATGCAAAAGAGAGTAGCTTTTCAATATAACATATGTTTTTATACAGTGTGCTCTTTGGATCTATCAGAAATACGTCTTTATACAAAGCCGATGAATACAGTGAATTATGTATAGGTATAGGTTGGCTTAAAGATGTCTAACCTGACGAGAAAAACGTCATCAATTTGGGTGTTTCAAATACGTGTATCTGATAATCATGTAAAATATCATATAACTTTCCAAAGCTTTCCGCATAAAAAACCTACTCACAGAGGAAAAATCTCTCCAATTGTAACAAATGTTACCAAACTTAAGTCCTGTTGAAAAGTTCTAGCAGAAACAAAAGGTGAAGTGATATATTTTACGTGTCATATTCAGACTGACCACAATGTCAAGTCACAGGTAACCAGACTGACCACAATGACAAGTCACAGGTAACCAGACTGACCACAATGACAAGTCACAGGTAACCAGACTGACCACAATGACAAGTCACAGGTAACCAGACTGACCACAATGACAAGTCACAGGCAACCAGACTGACCACAATGACAAGTCACAGGTAACCAGACTGACCACAATGACAAGTCACAGGTAACTAGACTGACCACAATGACAAGTCACAGGCAACCAGACTGACCACAACGACAAGTCACAGGCAACGAACTATGTGACTAAAGCCAATCAAACTTTGACATTCGTATTACACACGTTGTGCAGGGAGGAAATTGCCCGGCATATGGTGTCAATGGTGAAGTCACGTCTCTTCCAATATTGATATAATGGAAACACACAATGACTAACACAGCTCAGATGCATGCGATTTGTGCCATTATGTGATGGGGACTACAAACTTAATGGCACATAAAAAGACTAAAAGTAAATAAAGGTGATGCCCTCCCTTCCCACGCAACCCGATGGCATAATCTCAATTCTCTTAAATAGGGATATCACCTGAGATTGATTGTATGTTGTCAGCAGACTGGGCATCTTTAACAGTCATAGGAAGCGTCACGTGAGGCGTGAACACTAATGTCTAATAAGAGGAAGCTGTGGAGGCCATTAAATGTGAAATGTGGGCAGCAGACAGAGGCATTACTAGCTCGTCGTGCAGCCTGGGTCAGTGTGTATACATCAGGATACCGATCACTATGCCAACATTGCTTTGTCTCTTTTGTTGAACAACACTGACACCCCTAAAAAGGGACAACCATTTGTAAAAAATCTGTTTGTCTCTTTTGTTGGATAACCCTGTCATCCCTAAACGGACAACCAGTGTAAAAAAATATTTTTGTCTCTTTTGTTGGACAACCCTGTCACCCCTAAAGGGACAACCATTAGTGAAAAAATCTGTTTGTCTCTTTTGTTGGACAACCCTGTCACCCCTAAAGGGACAACCATTTGTAAAAAATATTTTTGTCTCTTTTGTTGGACAACCCTGTCACCCCTAAAAGGACAACCCCTTTGTAAAAAAATCTGTTTGTCTTTTTGTTGGATAACCCTGTCACCCCTAAAGGGACAACCATTTGTAAAAAAAATCTGTTTGTCTCTTTTGTAAGATAACCCTGTCATCCCTAAAGGGACAACCATTTGTAAAAAATCTTTTTGTTTAAAAAAACAGGTTATTTGTTAAAGGGATATCACCCATTTATTTCACGTAACGTTGATTAAATTATTAAATTTAAGGTACATTTTTATGTGCACTGGCACATAATATCGTATAGTATTATCTAGAATTTTTTCAGCCTATCTATTAAATATGTCTGTCTCAAAATGGGGAATGACGGGCTCAGGAAATGAACAACCGCCTATTTTCTTATATGTCAGAGTGCTAAAGGTATTTATCGTGAGTAGCAATAGCAGCGGACAAACAAGGCTTCAAACAAGCAAACAATTTAGCAAAACACATTAAGTAAATATATAAATTCACTTTAAATAGGGGTTATAATTATTTGATGATGAAATTAAAAGACTTCAAAAATAGTCAGAATCCCCAATCAAACCTAAATGATCGCCTTTCTGTTAGGCAGTGCAAACGCCTCTCAAAACATCAAATGATCATTCTTTCAACAGATCAGTGGGCAACTGCTCAGGCCAAATAAGTATATGGGATAACATGGCAATCAAATTATCGAGGCACATGATTTTATCATTTTCTGCTTGCACAGAGGAAACCCTATGTGGCATCTAAGATACGGCTTAATAGGCATGAACGTGTAGATGCCTTATGAGATATTTTCCATATCAAAATTGTCAAATCATTGCAATTAGGAATATGATAAACAAGTATTTTGAGTTACACATGAATGTAAACCTGACAAATATATCCTTTTATGGAATTCTTATGGATATAAATCAAACAAATAAATGAAATGTCTGTGATCATTATTTAAGTGTCAAATAAAGTTTCAAATGAATGAGGAAGTTAAACAGCGTGTCTTCTTTCTTGTAGAGAAATATAAATGAGAATATTGTTGAATATAATATAGATTCAGCTTTTGAATGAGCTCCGTATCTTTAATGTTTAAAATGATATGGTTGCTGTGATGCTTAATGTTTTATGACACGATATTTCAACCATTTTGTTTGGTTTTTGACATTTCAACCATATAATATGTTTTGTTTAGTTTTTAACATTTTCAAATGAATCTCAAAATGAATCCAACTTAATTCTTAGTAGTACGAATAGGTAAACATTATGATGATGGTAGAAATGGTTATATTTACATATATTGTGCCATTAAAAAAATATATTAAATATGTTCTGGTGAATGGTGTTTTTCAGGAGATTGGAGGAAGTCCCTGGCCGAGGTAGTAGGTCCGAGCCTGAGCACTGTGGGATATGTGAGAAATAATGGCAGCAAGCCAGCTCTGGTGATCTACCACCAGCATGGCAGGACCTCCTCACCCTCCATCAGACCTACCACACCTCATGTCAAACCCCGGGAGGAGCAGGAAGAGGCGGAGAAGGAGCGACACAAGCCGGTCACACAAACTACGGGAAAATGTAGGTGTCACCAGCAAAACCTTATACATTCCTCATCCCACTCCACCCGCCATGTTGCTTAAAGTCAGGATAGTTATAGCTAAGCTAGTTTGTAAAACAACTGTCTGTATCGCCAAGTGCACATCACTTGATTTCTGTACTTATATAGTTTGCTTTAAATGTTTGACTTTTACCACCGTGCAGAAAAAAAAAATAATAAGTGTCAAAAACAGTTGGGTATTACTTAGAGGAAGTAGACTTTTTGTATGCGTTCTAAATGATAATCAGTCATGGGTTTAGTTTTGAACCACCTAATTTACCTTTAAAAAGATACTAAATGCAGTAGCAGTTTGATGAGTACGTTTCTGCTTGCAGCCTTCCCACCTGTGATCGGGTTCTTCCCGGAGGCCGCCGTGCTGCGGTCCCCCCAGCCTTCAGTGGGTCGGCCCTGGCCCATGCCTCAGACCTTCACCCAGAGGATGGACATACGCTTCGTCCTGGACCTGGACGTATTTCAGCTTTTCTCTGTGGGCCAGAACTGTGATATTATACTGGATGCCGTGCAGAGGTATAACAGGATCGTCCAGTCCATGTTCCCCAGCCTGTCACCTACCCGGGGATCGGATCTCACCAGTAATGCCCTGACTACGCTGAAACTCAATGTTTCCAAACCCTGTGGTCAGCATCCACACTTCAGCATGGATGAGTCGTGTGAGTAATAGTATTAGTATTGAAAAACCATCTCATATATATTGATATTGTCAGTATTGATGAACCATATCATCAGTATTGATAATTCATATTGTCAGTATTGATAATTCATATTGTCAGTATTGATAATTCATATTGTCAGTATTGATGAACCATATCATCAGTATTGATGACCCATATCATCAGTATTGATGAACCATATCATCAGTATTGATGAACCATATAGTCAGTATTGATGAACCATATCATCAGCATTGATGATCCATATAGTCAGTATTGATGAACCATATAGTCAGTATTGGTGAACCATATCTTCATTATTGATGAACCGTATCTTTATTATTGATGAACCATAGTTAACATTGATCAATCATATCATCATTATTGATGAATCAATTCTGTATTGATTAATCAAATCAGTATTTATAAACCAAATCATTATTGATGATCCAAATGAAGACCATTGATAAATCAATGTTAATAAGTGATAACAATAATATCAATATGATGGGTAACGTCAACAATAATTTGTGACTGTTAGTGAATGTGATTTGAACTCATGAGGATAGGTCAAACATTTTTTATTTGTAAATATGCATTATTGTTAGAAGATTAGGTGGTTGTTGTTGAGTTGTGCGAGTAAATTTGGTTTGATATGTGATCATACTGAATCATTATATACTTTGTGTGTGTGTGTGTTTGTATGCAGATGAGATGGTGATTTCTCGCCAGGAAGGTGCCTTTATAAAGTCCCCAGAGGTTTGGGGGGTGCTTCGGGGCCTGGAGACATTCCTCCAGCTCGTCTACAAGAGCAAAGAAAACACAGTCAGTACACAACTCTCTGATCGCCTTCAGCTTAATGAATATTAAGGCAAATCATTTAATGAAATTTGTTTCAAAGGAATAAGTATTTTTCTTACTGGGTATATTTCAGTGGTGCCTTCATGAAACATTGATAGCGGATTTCCCGCGCTTTCAACATAGAGGTGTACTTATGGACACGTCCAGACATTTTCTGTCCAAAAAATCAATCTTACAAAATCTGGTAATTACCTTTAAATTTCACTTACAATTTAACATAATACTTTAAAAACTTTGATTAAAAAGTTCTTTATTGAATATATTCATGTTATACGTAGATGATAAAGACTGTTACTCTTAAATGATGGATGTTGTTTGTTTACAGGACGCCATGGCCATGAATAAGTTGAATGTGTTCCACTGGCACATCGTGGATGACCAATCATTTCCTTTTGATAGCAAAGTCTTCCCCAATCTTACTCATGAGGTGTGTGATAAGGATGTGTGTCTTGTTTCCTGAATGTGGACGTTAGTTAAAGCAATCTACATATTTACCATCCCTTGGGGAGGATTGATTGGTTTATAGTTAGCAGATTTGAGGTGAACTCCCAAAATAGAACACTGAGTAAAAGTAGCTGCTCAACTGCATTTAACCGTGAGATATAATCATACAATCTAGCTGCTCCACCAAAACAACTCCACTAAATGCAAATAATTGCATAATACTAATATATTTTCAATTGCTTTTACTTATTATTTGCATGTCTTTGTAGGGTGCCTTCAATCCTTCCTCGGTGTATTCTCAGAGAGACATAAGAGACATTATTAATTATGCCAAACTCAGAGGCATCAGAGTTATTCCGGAGTTTGATACCCCAGGTAAAAGAGGCTACCAGATGCAACAAAACAAGAATAACATCAAAATCAGATCATTCCTGTCAGTAGGATCGCTGATCATAAAGCTTTATGCATCTTCATCGTAAACTGATTAACATTCTAATCATGGGGTTTGTGAGGAAATATTTGATTTAAATTGAGAAATCTAATACTATGGATTATATTACTTCACATCAAAATTAAAGATTAAATCCCTTCAGCTTGGCAACTGTTTGAAATGATATATTTGATCATTCTTTCTTTTCTATTCTCTTCTTACAGGTCACACGGAGTCCTGGGGTATGGGTACAAAGGGTCTACTTACAGCATGTGGACCAAAGAAGTTAGGTCCCATTGACCCAACCAAAAACTCTACATATGACTTTCTTAGATCACTGTTCACGGAAGTCGCCAAGGTGTTTCCTGATGCTGCAATGCATTATGGGGGAGACGAATGCTCCTATAACTGCTGGTAAAAAAATGTTTGAATATACTTTTTCCTGTATCTTAAAGTCTAAATCTTCATCGAAGCTGAATATAACGAATAGCATATGCATTGACAAAGTGGTAACATGTTGAAATTAGATTAATTCAAGGCTTTATGTCTTCCTTAATATTTCAGGGCGAGAAATAAGAATATCACTGACTTTATGAAAATGAATGGAATGGGGACCAAGTTCAAGGAACTTTTTCAGTATTATTTTGATAGGTAGGTCTGAGGTCGATTTGAAAGGTATTGATCCTTAGTAATTGCTTCCCTCCCAGCCAAATGGAACGCGGTCTTAAAAGTGAAACTCTGGGGTTTTGAGAAGATTTATATGGCATGTAATTTCAGAGATAGCAACACATGTGCCTCACAAAATTGATATTACCCAACATATTTATAGGAGAAATACTTATTTTACATATTCAAGAAATGCATGTTTATCAATACTATATACACAGATATATACATGTATACATAATTTAAAGGTTTGTTTTTTTATAGATTACAAAAAATGACCCATGAAGTTAAGAAGGAAATTATGCCAATATACTGGCAGGAGGTGTTTGATGAGGGTGCCAAGGTAACATGTTATTCATGTTAAAATTTCAAATTATTTTTTAATTTGAGCGGTACATATGCTTTTCATGCTATTACCCTGGGACATAAAATTGCTTTATCCTCTTATAATTTTCACTCCAAACTGAATAGTCCTTAACCTAACCTGAGAGGTCAGGATTGAGTCCAATGTTATGATCTATAATTTTTATTTGTATTATTGAATGTTATCTTTTATGTGTTTTAGCTTACTCGAGATTCAGTCATCCAGGTATGGAAAGACACATACCGTCAGTCCCTTCGTGACGTCACTACCGCCGGAAGGCGCGCCATCTTGTCTTCTTGCTGGTATCTCAATTATATCAATTATGGAACAGACTGGCACAACTTCTACTTCTGTGATCCTCATAATTTTATTGGTACTTATTTTATGAAATCTAATCTGTACATGTATAATACAAAAATACCACTCTGGCTGAATAGATATTGAAAATGTTGTCATGACGTATTATTACCCAAAAAGAAAATACCAGACTTTGTGGAAGATTAAAAAGATGAATGAGGCATGGCCGCGATCTGTTTTAGCACATCAAACATAACACCCGTAAGTTGGCCGAGGTATGCCTCAAAAACTGTTCAGTGCCTAACACATAATCTTGATTTATCCTGAAATAGCACGTGATGATAATACAAAAGTAAAAATGCATATCCTCTTTTGTGTCATGGATCAGAACAATAACAATTCGAAAGTGAACACAATTATAAAGGAAAAAAAATATCAAAAATGTCAGACGCACCTGATGGAATGCTAGCATTTCTTTCATTTGTTTTCACATGGATGTTTCAGTGATTTAGTATTTTCTTAAATATCTGAAAATATACCAGACAAACCTCATGTGAGACGATGAGACATTTGTAAATATGTATAGCAGAATATAACATAATGAAGAATGCTAATAATAACATCTGCGCCACACATCATTACATACTAGAGTGGGTTTAATATTACTTGGGAAAAAAAAGAAAAAATGTCTAGTTTGATGATCGATGTCAATGTATACTATTTTATTTATCTCGGGTAAGTTATCTCTTCCTAGTTTATTTCTCTGTCACCAGCTTTTGATGTGAGTTTACTGTGTATTCAGGTTCCCATAATAAGACTCTGCGGGACCTGGTGATCGGTGGAGAGGCGTGCATGTGGGGCGAGTATGTGGACGACAACAACCTCCTCTCCACACTCTGGTAAGATTTAGATAGCCTACCCTATTTAGGCTAAACCAGGTCAGGTAAAAGCCTGGCAACGGGACTTAGTGCCCTACTATTTTCGAACAGTATATAGGGGTCGTTCTTTTGCATAACCACAAAGACATGATAACAAAGACCACGGTTTTTGATAACTAGTAATGGAGCATTGGCTGGAGTGAGAAACAAAAAGTAGACATCTACATTTCTCGACTATGAAGCATGACCGAAATACATTTCCAAACCCGGATTCGAACCAAAGACCTTTACCATGGGAGTCATTAAGTGTAAAATATTGTCTGCTTATGTAACATAAAATATCAGACACAATATACACAGTGGCATGTGTGGCTTAATCAATGAAAACTGTCAGTCTATTTAATTACATAAGGATATTGACCACAAACCAATGAACAGCTGAGTTCAACGCAGTGATGCAGTTAAAATGAGTCATAGTTTAATGCAATATTTCACATTCAATAATTATCAAATGTGGTTCATAATACATAACAGTATCAAGATAATAATATTTCGATATTTGTTGTTATGCTTTTTCAATAACCTGTCACTAATGATTCCAGTAATTCTTTGGCAATGCCAATTGCTATAGGTGAATGGTTCCAGTACACAAATGGAGCCATTTTTTTTTTTTTTTTTTTTTTTTTTTTTTTTTTTACAAAATATCATTTTCCAAACAAGCAAGTACACCTGTGAATGAAAATTTCTCGTAAATAAAGGATTGCAATCATTTTATGTATAAACCATATTCGTGATGCACATATCCACAATACTTGGTGTGTTTGCTTTGAGATGAAAGTTTTATAATTGAGTTATATTGTGCTGTAGGCCCCGGGGCATTGCCGTGGCTGAGCGCTTGTGGAGCAGTAGGCATGTCACCAATTATTTCGAGGCTCAGGCCAGATTTGAGGAACAAAGATGCCGCATGATCAGGTATGTGAAATAATCCAATACACCCATTTATCATCCACTGTCATCTTACTTGCAATAACGGTGTAATAATGCACCATCTAGTATTTTAGATTTCATTGATTATCTAATGTGATTCATGCTTCAAATCTCAAATTATGTTGTTAATATTTAGCATTTTCCTCAAATTTGGTTCTTATGTCGCCGCAGATTTTATTGTTTTATCGATCGTTATTAAATTGGATAATGTTGTTTTATTGACCCCGTTTCCCCGGGGATTTAATTTTTATACAACCTTGTTTCACTGAGTATCATATTGTTATATTGACCCTGTTTCCCCGTGTACTATAAAATAATATTAACCCTGTTTCACCATGTGTAATATGATTATATCGGCCCTGTTTCCCCATGTATTATATAATTATATTGACTCACCATGTGTTATATTGTTATATTGACCCTGTTTCACCGAGTATCATATTATTATATCGGCCCTGTTTCACCATGTGCCATATTATCATCCTGACTGTTTCACGATATTGCTATATTGGCCTTGTTTGTTTCAGGCGAGGCGTGCCTTCCAGTCCTAACAGTGGTCCTAGCGCCCCCTGTCAGAGGTAACACTCCCGAGGTCACAATGTCTTTTATCCAAGAGTAAAAGAAGCAATACCACCCCCTGATTCTACCGGAATGATCTGAGAACCTCCCTCACTCTGCATTTCTTTCTTTGTATTCGCAGTCAAACTATACAAAAACAATCATATTGTATCATAGGAAAGAATTATCTGAATTAGTTTGTCTTGGCATTGAATTGTGTCTTTGGCCTTGCCTCAGGCATTCCATAACTACCTTTCATGAAAGTAGAGAGAGTCTGATCTATAAAATGTGAGCATGTGACTTGTAAAAGTGCTTCAAATACTACTAGTGTTTGGTGTTGGAATTACATGTGAAGTGGTACAGAGAAAGTGATGAGGAGAATATGTGATGAGGGAAATAGTAGGGCTGGCTGGTATTGGAGTTTGATATAGGAACAGGCCACGAGCCGGACTACTTTCAGCAGGAGACACATTGTAATAAGGGATACAGTGGAGGGTGAGTCAGTACTGAGGGGAGTTGGAATAACATAGGCAGATGAGGGTTATTCAAGACTCATATATTAAAGGTAAAGGTTGGTAAGGGGGAATGGATGCAGAAAAGGAGGCCAAGATACGGATCAGAAAACATGTCATTGACACCAGTGGCGTCATTGTGATGTAGGTTGAGGAACTCAGACAACAGAATGGAACCATAATAACAAACGTGTATTTGAAAACAGATAATTTTGTTGGTCAGATATTTAGGACTTTGAATTTAATCGATATTTCCATTCTATTCATTTTGGAATGGTTTCAGACCATGCTGTATTATTGATACCAGTTGTGGAGTTCGCTACTTCATGCCAGAATAAACCATTAATTTGATCACATGTACCTCATTGTCAAGACAGGCTACTTTCATTAAGCTCTCTTTTAGCTTTAAATGTAGAAAATGGCCAATATTGGCATTTATTTTCTTGCCTCACCATAGAGTGGGACCAAAGAGGAAACTAAAGCGCAGTAGTGCGTGTTAATTGTGAGAAAGCTATCCCAAAAGTGAGTAGCTCTTCCTTCTTACAATGTTGCAAATGCTTCTTCGAATCATAAACAATGGTGCTATTTGAAAGTAAACTGTGGTTGTATATATTGAGATCTAGAAATCCAAAAATTGATATATCGTTGAAACATTCCACATAACATAGCAAGGCAAATTGTTTTCAAATAAACAGCCAGTTATTTCGTTCCTAGCATTTGCCTTATTTATATGGTTGAGTAAGAATACAGGGGATTTTGTGAATCAGGCTTGTTAATTAACAACAAAGATTGGGTTCTGACTTCCCGCCTATGCTCTTTTTGTCTTTATAATGTAGTAAACAATATCAATTATTTGATATTTCAAATACTGTTTGGACAGAAAAGGTAATTTTTGATGTCCGAAGTAATAATGGAGGTTGTTTTTTTTTTTTAAATAAATGTTATCTATTATTATTACTTGAATATTCACTTATTCATTATAAATCTTTGAAAACTGGGATGATTCTAAACTTTATTGCAATAGATATTTGGCTCTTAGATAAACATATTTCATTTGACTCGAAATGAGAAAATCATACTCCTCAATTTATTCTCAATTTATCTTTTCCACATTAATGAACGTGGGCGTTTGTGCAAATATCAAACAGACATTTTGTTATTAGAATATGTCTTCGGAAGGAAAATATTAACAACATATCTATTATTATGATATTGCAAGGCAGTGCTTGTTGCCCCTTGAAATATCATGAAGTGCCATCAATTGCTTATTCTATATTTTTGTTATAATATTTATCAATGATCAGTTTATAGAATATTCAATTCTAAAATTAATTTTCATGTAGACATATCATCATAAGTATGTAGATATACGTTTCTATTGTGATACACTGTGATATTACGATTAAAGAATGATTAATATGTTGTAAATGTGATGTTTAAATAAACTGATTTCAAAATATGATATGATGTTAATAATTACTTGCATCATGCTAGACTGTCATTTTTTTAGTTAAAAATAATCATTCATTAGTGTTGCTAACTTAAAAATATATTTGTCCCTATTCTTGTAATCATATAACTAATTTATCTTAATGATTGCTCCCTTTTCCCTGTAATAGTGTAGGTTACCTCTCCAAATGATAACTTCCTATTCATGTAATAGCTTACCAGTCTAAATGTAATAATTAACCGAATTTGTTTAATGACCCCTTTCCTGTATTAGTGTAATCTTTCTAACTAAACGATTGCTCCCTTTTCCAGTCATAGTGTAGTCTCAGACCCGACCCAAAATCCTACTTGGAGGATTGAGACGGAACCCAGTCGAGGCATAGTTTAGTTCACCTAATTAAATGATTGTTCCTTTTTCCTTAAATATTTCCTGGCATGATTTAAGTGATTGGTTTTGTGAATTGAATGGCGACAGGGTGAAAATCATTCAAAGTAGTCTCATTTCATATAAAATACAGTGAATCTAGAACACGCACATTCGCACTTGACCCTGCGATTTATGAGGGGATTTTATATTATAAATTTTAATGAGGTCCGCTTTAAATACGCCTCAGATAACAGGAATAAATCAGCGCAATAGGGAAAGTTGTGCGTCATGGAAAAAAGGCAAGATGAATATCAGAAGAAAAGGACTAGCTGATTGCAGAGGCTGAGCTTCATAATAATAAGTCTAAATCCCATCTCATTATATCTTCAGCTTATCCCATGCAGCCTGGTCCTCTTTAAACATAGCTCAGCTGACACCGATTTATTTGCCTATTTAAAGGTGTAAAACATCATGACATATAAAATCAGGAATTAATAAATTACCATAAACTTTATCATAAATATAAAGTTCAATATCTCCTAAACAAACGTTCATACTATTACCACTACTTGGTGAGACCGCAATATAATGTATATAAGTGTGACGAAAGTGAGGCTGTCCCCAAAGAAAATAAGTAAACATTGGAATGGAGAGATTATAAAATGGTAATCTGGGGTTGAAGGTCATGGCATACCTCCTGAGATATAATACGCGTATGTTCATTAAACAGTTATATAATCAAACTATATGCGGCATATCACAGTTAACACATTCCTCTGCATAACAAGTTAATAAAATTACCAATTACTAATGAAATTTTCATGAAGCTCCCATACTTGCCAAGTTGCCTATCAGCAATGGGGCAATTTCAAGGTCATGACAAGCATTGGGACAATTTAGCTTCAGTATCAATACAATTTGGCATTTCTTATCTATTTGTTTGATGAGGCTGATATTCACATTCAAACAAATTACGAAATTCTTACCCAATAAATTAGGGTGGAAACAAAATTTGAATTTAAGATTATTCTTGAAGTTTAGATTTTACGCGATTAATGGTTGGCAGGGCATCACATACAATGAGAATTCATATTAATTTGAGATTATTCTGAAATTTTACTGTGCATGTGATTCATGGTTACATGTATTTCAAGAATCACATCATGAATTTATGTATTGGCATTGGTTGTCTTAAAATATCCCACTTGATGAGTAAAACGTCATCAGTTTGTGTGCTCTGTACACATGATTGTTATCGTAAATATCTGAAATATGCATCAAAGCATGAAAATAATGACGTGTTGTGGAATCTTATCCTTAAAAACCTTTATATTTGAAAGGGATTAAATCATGTAATATTTCTTCATCTAATCATTAGATGTAATTTAATTTAAATTCAATAAAGGTCAATCTCATTTATGTCATATTACTCATATTGAAGTAGTATGATATGACAAATATGGTTAAATTTATCTATATTTGGTGAAAAATTGGTAGTTATAATAACAGATATTGAGATGTCAAATTGCCTTTCACACAAGTATGATTTGTTCACACAAACATTATGAAGTCTTCCCATTAACTTCTGCCTTATAAAACTTAGTATGTGCCTCATCATTTATATTCTGAACCTCACTGCCTATAGTACGAGCCTCATCATTTATATTCTGAACCTCATCGCCTATAGTCCCAGCCTCATCATTTATATTCTGAACCTCACTGCCTATAGTCCCAGCCTCATCATTTATATTCTGAACCTCACTGCCTATAGTCCCAGCCTCATCATTTATATTCTGAACCTCATCGCCTATAGTCCCAGCCCCATCATTTATATTCTGAACCTCATCGCCTATGGTCTCAGCCTCATCATTTATATTTTGAACCTCATCGCCTATAGTCTCAGCCTCATCATTTATATTCTGAACCTCATCGCCTATAGTCCCAGCCTCATCATTTATATTCTGAACCTCATCGCCTATAGTCCCAGCCTCATCATTTATATTCTGAACCTCATCACCTATAGTCTCAGCCTTATCATTTATGGTATATCCTTCATGACCTGCAATCTGAGCCTCATAACCTTTAATTTGAACCTGATATCTCATTAAAACAAAACTATTGTCATCGTTTACAGTCTGAACCTCATCATTTATAGTTTGATCCTCATCATTTATAGTCTGAACCTCACCATTTATAGTTTGATCCTCATCATTTATAGTCTGAACCTTATCATTTATAGTTTGATCCTCACCATTTGTAGTCAGATCCTCATCATTTACAGTCTGAACCTCACCATTTATAGTTTGATCGTCATCATTTATATTTTGATCCTCATCATTTATAGTCTGATCCTCACCATTTATAGTTTGATCCTCATCATTTATAATCTGAGCCTTATCATTTATAGTTTGATCCTCACCATTTGTAGTCTGATCCTCATCATTTACAGTCTGAACCTCACCATTTATAGTTTGATCGTCATCATTTATATTTTGATCCTCATCATTTATAGTCTGATCCTCACCATTTAATAGTTTGAGGCTAATTTCCTATAGACTGAGCATCATCATATTTAGTTTGAGTCTCATCATTATAGGCCAAGCCCACTATAGCTTGTCGGGGCCTCAGCATCTCTTATAGTCTCAACCTCAACCCTATGGGTTGGCCCTTATCACGTGTAATCTGGCACTCATCACGTGTAGTTACAACCTCATCATATATCGCCTGAGCCACATGGCCTATAGTATGAGGATTGTAGTCTGTGCCTCAATACCTATCATCTAAGCCTCATCACTTATAAGCTTATTCACCTCTAGTCAAAGCCTAGTCATTTATAGTCTAAGCGTAATCATCTATAGTCTACGCCTCATCAATTATGGCCTGAGCCTAATCACTTACAGTTTAATCACTTATAGTCTAAGCCTTATCACGTATTGCCCAACCCTAATCACTTATAGTCTGAGTTCAATCACTTGTAATTTAGGCCTCATCATGGTCTAAGTCTCATTACTTATAGCCTCATCGGTTGCAGTCTAAACCTCATCAGTTGTAGTCTAAGCCTCGTTACTTATAGTCTAAGCCTCACCAGTTGCAGCCTAAGCCTCATCAGTTGCAGTCTAAGCCTCACCAGTTGCAGCCTAAGCCTCACCAGTTGCAGCCTAAGCCTCACCAGTTGCAGCCTAAGCCTCACCAGTTTTAGTCTAAGCCTCATCAGTTGCAGTCTAAGCCTCATCAGTTGCAGTCTAAGCCTCACCAGTTGCAGCCTAAGCCTCACCAGTTGCAGCCTAAGCCTCACCAGTTGCAGCCTAAGCCTCACCAGTTGCAGTCTAAGCCTCATCAGTTGCAGTCTAAGCCTCATCAGTTGCAGTCTAAGCCTCATCGGTTGCAGCCTAAGCCTCACCAGTTGCAGCCTAAGCCTCATCAGTTGCAGTCTAAGCCTCATCGGTTGCAGTCTAAGCCTCACCAGTTGCAGCCTAAGCCTCACCAGTTGCAGCCTAAGCCTCATCAGTTGCAGTCTAAGCCTCACCAGTTGCAGCCTAAGCCTCATCAGTTGTAGTCTAAGCCTCACCAGTTGCAGCCTAAGCCTCACCAGTTGCAGCCTAAGCCTCACCAGTTGCAGTCTAAGCCTCATCAGTTGCAGCCTAAGTCTCACCAGTTGCAGCCTAAGCCTCATCAGTTGCAGTCTAAGCCTCATCGGTTGCAGTCTAAGCCTCACCAGTTGCAGTCTAAGCCTCACCAGTTGCAGTCTAAGCCTCACCAGTTGTAGCCTAAGCCTCATCATTTATGGTCTACGCCCCACCAGTTATGGTCTATTGGATATTGAAGGCTTGTCATCTATAGTCTGTCTCTCGTGACTTGTAATCCGAGCCTGATCACCTTTAACCTGAGCCTGATATCTAATAAAATCTCCATTATATCTTCACTCTCAGACTTTGTTTGCATGGGAAATTATGATCCCGTTTGAAAAGTTGATAACCCTCGGGTTACAGCTTTCAAATTGCAGCTACTAGCTCCATATTTTAAAGAAATATTTGGACGATGGTAGATAAATGTTAGATGCTTGCTGTGTCAGCTGAGTGAACATGTGTTCTGCTGGTGTAAAGATTAATGATAGAAATATACTTCTATTTACAACAGGTGTATTTTAGGCATATTGGCTTTGAGTTTCAATGCCGGTGTTGGAAAGACCATCTTTCTGGATTTCAATAAAGATATTACGTAGATGAGGTGACACCATGTCAAGTAGACAAATATTGAATAAAATAAAATTCCTCCAAGTCATATTTCTTATATTAAAACATATATCCATGCATGGGTGGTAAATTGCAATTAGGTGAAATCCTTAGAAATACCGAAGTATTTGTCCCAAACAAATGCTACAGAATTTAATATTTTACTGATACTTAACTTAATTGAAGGCTATATGTTGATACAAAATGAACATTAAAATATCACGAATCTCACAGAAATGGCATATAGCAATGCAAAAAGAAACCTTTTCTAATAGATAAGCTTTTGGAAAAGGCTCAGGTAATTTAATCTATGTGTTGAGTTCAATCTTAATACCTAATTGTTATTGTTATTCATCTGTTAATAAATATTGGGATATTCAATTGAATTAATCAATTAGATATTACATATTGTATTTTTCTTTGAAATATCAAGCTGAATATTTTGAATGTGTCGGCTCGAATTAAAAAAAGATTTCTTTTATCTTCTTTTTACTTTACATGGGAAATTTTTAGTACGTTTCCGTTAAATTTACCAGTCATATACAGTGTCATACTTCTTGTGATCTTAAAATTTCATCCATATAGAGAATTTGGTAATAGCACAAAAATTGTTTCCTGGATTGAATGCCATTAGATTTAACATTTCTTGTTATTTTTGTGAATGATTACTCTTTATTTTATTTTTTTTTGTATTTGAAATTCGATTTCTTTGTTAAAGAGATAAACTTTTGAAAGAATATTAAATCAATGCAATGGCTGATTTCAGATTTAATTTCATGCCGACATGTTAGGTCAGTTACCATGGAAACCATCTCGCCATGTTGATTTATTGATCTTCACGTGTTGATCAGGATCCGTGTTTTTCATTTCTATACTATATAAAACAAAAACAAGCCCATGTCTTTGACATGACATGTATGTGTGATGTATATATCAACAATATTACCTGATTTTTAGACCTTAGATGGTGCAGTAATCCTTTGGTATTCCAGAAAAATAATATAAAATTCTGGATATTCCAATTACAGCAATACTTTGACACAGATTGTTATTGGTAATGCAGCCCTCCCTTGTTATATCTGCTTATCTCTGACACACTGTCGCTCATACAGTTTCTTACCATAATACAAAAGGGTAATTGCATTCTGTATAGTATTCCCCTATTATGAATTATTTTCTCGCTGCCAAAATCTACCCAACTTCATTCAATAATAAATCTTAAATATAGTGAACATGAGCGCTGTGGATTCCGAGAACTTGTCCTGTTAAAGGTACAATGTATATGAATATTGTCTATGCCATGTGTCACTATTATAATCAAACAGTATTGAAATGGTGGTTTCCTGGAATCTTTGCATACATTAACTCCTCCAAATGAAAGTCACATATTGGTCTTTGCCACCTCACATGTTATGGTGACCAGTATTCTGTATTTAGCCAAAAAGAAAACAGATCCACTTGACTTGAAATGATGACAGGTTGATTCCAAATGTTTGACTTATGTTAATAACAAGGATCGAGCTTTTCATTTTTTTATTGAATATATGAACATGGGGGGTGCGTATACAGTGCTAATGGATAAGTCAGAAAACAGGTTGCCACACATATAGAGAATAAGAAATGACATGACCTCGTTTCTTATAAAGATCTGTGATGTGCCTTTTGTTGTCAAAAGCAAAGTACTGGAGAGTGTCCCGACTAATGCGATGCTGTACAAGTACCACACAACTCATCTGCTGACAATTATAGGCTCCTATCCAAATACCAAGTGACCTTATTCAGGCAGATCTATGAACATCCTCTCTTAAGACCCCCATCATGAGAAAATGTGAATTCAAATTTAAATGTCGTTCTATAAAAAACAAGGTTATGTTCATTATAGATAATTAAGATAGATAGATAAATAATTTATTTTTCAATTCTTAACAATTATTGAAGTGATGCTGTGATTATGATAAATTGTAATTGTAAAAACATAGAACCTAGTAAATTACGATATCGTTTGGAGATGATGGACCTTTATTCTAAAAGGTTAACTTATGTCAACTAACAAGGTTCGTTGAAGCCCGTGAACTAAGTAAAGAAAAAAGGTCACAAAACATAAAAGTTTACAATTTACCGAATTTGAATGTGAAAGTTTCATTAAAAATTATGGACATTTTGGACTGGTTTAAATTAGTTAAAATATTAAAATTTTAAGTGGACCTTTTTCATCATATACTATTTACAAAAAACCATATACTATCAACCAAAACGTCAACATACACTTGTTCTTTTGAATAACAAACCATCAGATGCAAAAAGTACGCAAAATGTCACCATCAAGATGAAATAATATGCATTTATCTTCATGAATATTTCAGCTCAGCCCAGAGGCTCCATCTATCATTAAGAAATATTGTGTGCCATCTGTCGTCGAGAATAAGAACTAAAACATCATGGCGAGTTTAGCACAGCAACTTGCGCTACTGACAAATCCAACTCCAATATTCCAAGATCCTGAGGATGTTGACAACAGTAAGTGATGTCCACTTTGACTGAAAGTAATTCTAGTAATATGCACTGAATTTCGAAGACATTTTTCAAAACTTAAAGCTAGAATGGATAGTCCACGTGGAGTTCATGAAAATAAAAGTTGGTCAATGAGGATTACTATGGGGGAATTCTGCGATATCGCCCATCTAACACATGTTCAATGCAATACCATTTTCACATTTAACTTTTTGTGTAGTAGATAATTGACTGTTTAACAAGCAAGTCTTGTGATACCTGAGGCTGAGAATGATAGCATTATAAGGGTTAAATCTGGGGGTTAAATATATTCTTTCAGTTTTGATGACACTTTGTAAAAATACTTAATAAACAAAAACCTACACTATGTGCACAAATATGTACATCATGTGGCCAAATCAATTCATACAACAGCTCAGCATGATCTCACAGATAATTCTACCACAACTGCAAGTGATATAGTTGACTGAGTCTCACTCTCCTCCCTCAAAGCTGGAATGCTCAGGTCATTTGAAAGGATCATAAGAGACTAAAACAGTAAAAGGATTAATTTTACAAATTAATATTGTTACTGTCATGCACAAAGTAGGAATCTTGCACAATGTAGGAATAATTCCTACATTGTGCAGGACAAAGTAGGAATTCCTACATTGTGCAAATAAGTAGGAATATCAGAGTCAAGAATCCAAATGTCAGGAACAAGAATGAGGAGGTTTAGGCAATATGAACATAGGACTGTTATAATAATAATGATGATATGAGCATGCACTTATATTAGTTGTGTGCATAAAAAATATGATTTTATCAGTGATATCATAGAGAAAGTATATTTTCTCTATGGTGATATGTACATTTCTCATTGGCAAATAGGTAGATATCTGGGTGTGGGCTTGTAAATGTAGATTTACAATTACGATACAAATATTCCAAACAAAAAGAATTGTTTGTACATTTTTTGTCAAAGTAAAATGACAATCAACGTTTCTATTTCCAAAAATGTCATATTTCTATTATAATGTACTAGTCAATCAAGATTTGTAACCATATTGCCAACAATGTCCAAATAAGCCAGAGGAAGTGTCTGTTATTTTTTTAAATACAAAATTTAATAGAAAACTAATAAACATTGTAATTATATTAGCCACATCCAGTCATATCAGTTATTGATATATCTTAAAATTCCTACTTATTTGCACAAAGTAGGAATTCATACTTTGGGCAGTTGCACAATGTAGGAATTCCTACTGGGCCCTGATTCCTACTGGGTGCAAGACATTACCACCAAGTTAATAGGCAAAGAAATATTTCAGTGCCATGACCTACTCAGACTGACCTACTTTACTTTGATAGTGCATAACCTGGTTATATTTATACATAATAAAATACAAGTTAGCAAACCTGAGGCCACCTTTCCTTTTTGCAACTGATGGTTATGTATAAGATAGATAGATAGATAGATAATTTTATTTGAGTCTCATCCTTATCTACTAATACATTAAAAACCAACACATATTAAAATCTAGGCCATTCTGTATAGAATTATAAGAGACTGTTTAGTCCATCAGGTCTCTCAATAAATAAATTAGCTAGTGACTAGGTGTGTGTTACATGATATCGTCTTTGTAAGATCATATGGCAGGTTTTGGCTATATCACGCATACAAGTATAATCAGATAATAAAAATAACAGTTTCTGGTTGTCATTCATTTCTAGAAATTCTGGGTTAAAAACAGTTCATATTTGATTTTCCTTAAGATGCTGGTGCTAAACTGACAGAAAGACTAGGAGATGATGACGATGATTCTGTACCAGTCACTGGCACCAAATTACGAAGACAAGCAGCACCCCTACTGGCCGAGGAAGACACCCGTTATGGGGGCAAGAAAATATCGAGGAAAAAACTTCAACAGGATGATCATGAAATGGAAGTCCAAGGTAATAAATGATTGATACATTAAACACTGTATGCTAGGTATGAAATGCAACAGAATGGAACTCATAAATAGAAAAGTTGTAACTTAAAAAATTAAAAGTAAAGAATAGTTTGTACCTTGATTCCCCTGTATTATGATAATCATAACAGTATCTTCTGAAAAAATAAGGTTTTAATTTTTATGTAATTATTCATGCGATCAGCAACTGTTTAAACAAATTTTGTAGTTTTACTTTGTAATTTTCAGAGGAGGATGAGAGTGAATCCGAGGATGGAGAGGAGGAGAGTGAAGAATCCAGTGAACCAGAGTTAAAGGATGACCTCGGAGATGATGCAGAGGAGGATGAAAGTATAGGGGAAGAAAGTGAAAGTGGCGACGAGAACGATTCAGAAGAGAATGATGAGAGTTTGGATGAAGAAGATAATGACAAACTTGCCCTAGCAAACTTCAAGAAAAAAATGAAGCAGCAAGCTGCAAAAGAAAAACAAGAATTCAGGTAATGTAAATTTGTGACAGTTTGTTTACACAATTGGTATAAAGAAATTAGTGAAATATTTGCATAACAGACTAATTCGTACATGTGATTGCTATATGTTGGATATATTAGTTTTGAGGATGATGGAGACTATGGGCAGTATGCAGATGATTATGATGAGAGTGAAGAGGAATCTGAAAGTAGCGAGGAAGATGAGGATGATGATGAAAGTGAAGAAGAAGAGGCAGTGCCGAGAAAGAGACAGCGCAGAGGTAAATAAGGAAAAACTTAATATAGAGCCTAAGATATATTATATATCGTTTAAAATTAGCCAGCCCACAAACTGAAGTTTTATGCTAGTCTCGGGGGTGAGAGAGCTCTGAACCAATCTCTGCAGTAAATCTGAACCAGTCTGGTAAAATTGTGTCATTTTGGAAGATCACAGCAGAGCTGGATGGTAAATTATACAGTCAATCTGAGTGGTTTCTGAGCATTATCGTATGGTGGACAATGGCCAGAATTGAAAAGTTGTTTTCTTGAATCTTTATAAATCAACTATCATACCCATTTTTTTTAAAGAAAATAACATGCTCATCAGTTACATATGTTTGTGCATGATCATCTAAAACTGATTTTTAACAAGATGTTAGCATAATGATAATTTTAACACAGGAAGGTGCCCCAGTTTAAGATTGCATAACAAAGACTACTGGTAATCCAGACAAAATATTACCTGAAAATGTTCAAGATGTACTATAAAATTTACACCATCATATTTAACACACTGGAATACACTCAAATGTGCGGAAATTTGTAATGATTTTGAAACGATTTTTATGCTTTTTGTGAGAAGTAAAGAACTCATTATATGACATAATCACCCAGATTGGTTCAGAGTTGGTTCAGAACAATGGTATGACATCATACCACCCAGATATGTTTCGATTACCGCTCAGATTGGTTCAGAACTCTCTCACCTCCAAGTCTTTATGGATTATTCTATGGCTTCAATATCATCATGTAGACAGCCTTAAAACCAATATAGAAGATAATAACAGCACGATCAATGTTACACATCTGTAACATATATGGCACTATGTTATAGATACAGAGGAGAGAGAGGAAGATGGTATGGACAAGTTCAGCAAAGCCAGTGTCACAGAGGAAGTAAAGAAGGGTCAGGCAGCAAGGTCTCAGTTGGGTAAGTTTATACATTCTCACCTTTATTTTCAGTGCAATATGATGTGGTAATCTCTAATGTATCGTTGAAAGTATTTCAGTATAATTATCTATAAAATATACATATATATTTACAAGTGCATCTGCACATTGGAAGTTTTGACAATGTAAAGTAAATAAAGAAGCTGATTTCATACAGGATTTAACATCTGACATCACAAATTTTAGATATTACTATCAAGGGATTGTTCTGCAAAAAATGTCTTTACTATATTATATCTTTTCTTGCTTGAGCAATGATTAGAAAATTGCGATCAGTTCACAAGAATTTATGAAAATACCTAAGTGTTTAAGACCACAAGGAACCAAGTAATGCTGCATTTGCTCTGCTCTCCCAATTTAAAATAAGTTTTTTTACATTGTATGTAGCATTATGGGAGAGTTTACTTAAGGGCCGCATAGAGCTGCAGAAAGTAGTGACCTTAGTGAATCAGCTGCCTCAGCATCAACAATGGCAACAGTTCTCAGTCCAAGGAGGAAACACATACAAAGATGCTCTCAGAGATGGTAAGTTTCTTTATGAAATTATATCTATATTGTTCCTGTGTGGAATATGCAGCTATAACATGAATAATATTGACTCACTATCATTTTCTCATTTTCAACCGTGGATAAGCTGGTTTTCCAGATTCAAAATGAGAGGCTGGAGAGATTTGCTTATTCGCTGGATAAAATGATGAGGAGCATTAAAGCTAAATGCAACTTTGCCTATTTCAGGCCAGCAGAGTCTACGCAGAGTGCTGGATCAGTTAGTGGAGCTGCAGACAGCCCTTCTCCTGCAGAACCCAGACACTAAGGCCCTTGTAAAGCCTGGACCTGTAACAGACAAGACTAAACCCAAAAAACTGTAAGTGTAAAGCCTGGACCTGTAACAGACAAGACTGAACCCAAGAAACTGTAAGTGTTAAATTAGTGCTCTCGTCAGAAGATGAGTTGAGAAGGGAGATTGCATATTAGACTTGATGCCCTATTCTTCAAATTGTCCTGCTAGGCGAGTTTGCACTGTCCACCAGAGGCACACGCAAACTATTACCTCTGGCCAACCCAGATTAGTATTCATCCTGTCCTACTTTTACACAAAATACAAAGCCGCTATCTTTTTTGTGGTTCCACCTGATTACTACCCCAGAAAATGGCTCCTCTGGTTGAGAAAGTAGATCCATGTTTTATTTCTCTTTATTGTTGTTTTTATATGCACAACCTTTGTATTAAGGGTGAAATATATCATATTTTACCAATCTGAGTACAATTTAAGAAGAAGAAAAAAGTAAGACGGACAGTTACATGAAAATTGGTGGATGTGGTGAGCCAGCACCAAAAGGCACCTTGTACAGAGGTGATAGGTTTACCTAATCTAACAAAAAGCAATGGTTAACACAACTTGTATGCCATTGGCATATGTTATAAATGACTTGGGAGATACAATTTTGAATGCTATTTGAGCCCCAGTATGGACCCTCACTGCATAAAAACAGGGTTCATAAGAAATATTAACAATCAAATCGTTTTGGTATATAAAGGATTAAAGATGAGATGAAATCCACATGAACTGAAGATGACATGTACAACATGCAGGAAGAATAAAACGAGACAAAATACATTTTGACATTTTTATATTCATGAAATAGATTTAAGTCTTTTGACTGGAGCTCCTAATATTGTAAGAATGTTTGTTTCTAGAGATGCGGAGGAGGATGAAGAGATAACAAGCGATGAAGAGGATGAGCAGGATAAAAGGGAAGAACAGAGTGATGATGGTGATAATGATGATGCAAACCAGATCATCAAACAGAGAATTAAGGTACTACATCAAAGGAAGAAAGTATCTCTATTGTTGCTATTGACCTATAGTTGACTCAGTGCTACAACTAACCTCTGATTTAACTGCTGCATAAAGAGTGTTGTATTAAGTTGAGATATTTAAAGCAGCAGCTTACACAGTGTATCCCCCTCAATAAAATTGGAAAATATTAATGCAGGCCCTGACACTAAGTATTTTGGCCACTGGCCTAAAAGGGCTAAGATCTTCCTAGATCCACTGAAATTTTTGTTAAATCTATTTTCAAAATTTAAATTTATAAGACAAAAAGAATACAAGAAGCCCTGTAAGGTATATTCCTGCCAAACAAATGTATAATCATTTAGATGATATACATATAATGCATAATGAATAATACCAGGCACTTGTGAACAGAACAAAATCATAATCTATATTTTGAAATTTTGAAATTTAAACAAACAAAAAGTTTGTCTCCTATTAATGCAATACAATAAAATTTCAATTTAATTGCAGATGTCCAAAATACCAGAATTTCTTGCCAAGAGACATGCAAGCTTCCGAACCTATCGCAATGATACCATTCAGAAATGGTTTGACAAAACAAGAGTGGCAACTGGTAAACTCAGCAAAGGCTTCTCAGCATTTGAGCAGTCAGCCCTCAAACAAATAGAACAGGTGAGTCCTAAACTAGTCCATTAGCAAATTGGATGAGTTGGACCATAAATTTATATTAAAATATTTTGCACATACAAATTTGGTATTTTTTCTTCATTGTTTACACAGAGGTTTGAAAAAATATAATATTTGAGCATGATGACATTTTTTTAGATCATGAGTGACAAAGAGAGATTGCTGAGGAGAACACAATTGAAGCGATCTGTATACAAAGTTCTTGGAAAACAAGTCATGGAAAATGAAAAAGAAAAGGATGAAGATGAGGATGAGATGCAGGTGGATAAGGTACAAGAATAGTTTAGATGGTTTTGATTAATTATAAAAATAGAGAAAACAGATAAGATTTAGTAAGAGGAAGTTAACATGAATTCTCGTTGCTTAAGCTTCAACATTTGTGATCCACCAGGTGTCTCTTGTGTCAAGCACTGCATGCTGAGATAGGTTTATAGAGTGTTGATATCATGACAACCATTCTGTATGTTATGAGGGGAATATATTAATATTTTGCCAACATTTGCACATAAGGAAAAATGTTTTTTTCAGTTTTAGAATCTTGAGAGGAATAGAAAGACTGTTATGGTGTAATAAACGTATTGAAGAAAAATGACATATCAAATCAGTATTTGTTACTGCTATGAGCCAAGTTTGCATGTCTCCAAAGTTCATCCATACTTGACCAATTTTTACACACTAGGTGGCAGTATAGTCCACTCAGGCAGTGAGAGGACAGTGCAAATATCAGTGTTATGGATCATGTTTTAAGAAACATATTTCAATGGTATTTTTGTAGAGTCGCATTACAGATCGAGACCATTTAAAAGATTATGATGAAGAAATATTTGATGATGATGATTTCTACCATCAACTTCTGAGAGAGTTGATTGAGAGGAAGACAAGCGACATCAACGATCCTGTGGCTCTCACCAGGTACGAACATTCACACCTCAACACAAACAAATGTGCATTTACACTATGAACACCAATAACATCTCACTTAGGCTTCGTATATTGATTTTAATTAATTTATGACAGAATAAAATCATCATCTGGTATAAATATTATCTTATGCAGTTCTATAACCATTTCAGGCAATATTTAGAAATTCAGAAACTGCGCAATAAGGTGAAAAAGAAAGTTGATACAAAAGCCAGCAAAGGTAGAAAAATAAGGTAAGTGAGAATTAGATTTATTTTGCAGATAATAAGCAAGAAAGTACACTTGAGAACAAAATATTGTTTCAAATATTGACTTAGCTTGAATGAGATAATTAAGATCAAATTTTCTGAGCTTTTAGAATCTTGGAAGATCTTAGATTGCATATAAACTTGATTAAGTCAGAAGTGTGAAGAATAATTATCATTACTGATGCAATTTTTCCGTATTGAATTATATGGTATATCATTCAGGTACAACATACATCGCAAGATTGTCAACTTTATGGCACCTGTGGATAATTCCTTATGGACAGATGAGGCCAAGTGAGTAAATGATTATGCACCACAATTCTATCAAAGCTTTCATGAAATCATATAGGTCAAAGGCAATTTTACAGAAATTTGGGGTAGAGATTATTGTGACTTGAAAGACTCTTGAGAGATCTAGCAAGGCTAT
This sequence comes from Amphiduros pacificus, assembly GCA_949316495.1. Taxonomy (NCBI): domain Eukaryota; kingdom Metazoa; phylum Annelida; class Polychaeta; order Phyllodocida; family Hesionidae; genus Amphiduros; species Amphiduros pacificus. Next base: position 12,270,165 of record OX439003.1, on the reverse strand, counting down.
TTAGAATTGGATATACAGCCAAACAAATATTCTTAACATTTACAATGATTTTATTTTCAGAAATGATTTGTACAGTTCCTTATTTGGAAAAAGGAATGCAGGCACAGAGACAGCAACAGAAGTATAAACAGACAGTGCCTTGTCCAAGCCGCAGCATACAGTGCTGCCATCTATATGTAGATTACTATTTTACATATAATTGTATTTATGCTATATTAGGAAAGAAAAATAAATTTACAGACTAAAATATAAAATAAATCAAGACCTTTTGCTCTATCTTTTTGATGAGTGTGAATATGTATTAAAAAGGGATTGAATCTAAAATTAGATATTTACTGACATTATGTAAATAACATTTATGTATAATAAAGAGTTGGAAATAAGGATTTTTGAGAACACTGTAATTATATTCACAAGTGATTTCCTGGAAACTTGTACTTAATCAGTTAGATTCAAGCATTCAGACCATTAATTTAGTATTCTGATCGAAGTTTTATCTGAGATCGTCAAATTTGTTTAATATTTAGAATGAAAATGGGTACTTTGAGGAATTAATGACTAATTTATAAATTAATGTATACTAATTATAAATGGTTGATCAATGTATTTGCCCACTATGTCATTTTATTTTCAATTAAAAGATTCTAATCGGGTCTGTAAATCGAAAAGTCCCATATTGATAGCTTCCTCCTTTAAGCACCCTCCTTTATCAGCATAATTTCCTCGTGGATTATCAATATTGAGACACTGAAAGGTAAAATGATGCTATGAAAAAATGACATTGCCTGTGACGTCATCAAATGCATTGTCCTTTGAATAGTGCCAGTGTGATGCCAAACAGTGCCAGACTACTTTAAGCCTGAACTGTGATAAAGAGTACCTGTGTTTACCCTTGTAATGCAGTTGTTAGATGACACAGAACTCTGCAGATATTACAACTTGTATGTCTTTGAGCAGTTTACCTTTCATCTGTATGTTGAAATGTAATATGTCACGATCATTTGTGCATTTTTTCAATAAACTAAGTTCATAATTTAAAATGTAGATATCATGCAAAATCACATTTTATGAATAATCAGAAAGATGCCAGGCCCAAGAGATAAAAAAATTCAGATATTTCAATTGGTTTAATTGTCCATGAAGATTTCAAAAAAACAAATCACCCCAAGATTCTGCTTTTATGTGTACTTTATAACCATATTTGTTAAATTCAAATTTAGTTCTGTATATATTTAATTAAACCAACAAAATGGGAGGTGAGATGGGTGGTGTTGTGCCTCTTACCAGTAGTTTTGACCCAGGGGTTTTGACTATATCTGAAGTTTAGAACTATTGAATTCTCTATAATAACCACAAGGTGATGCAAAGCTCTATTATAGCATTGTAAAACAGTTCTGAAATCATGGGCAGTATTTTGAGTGTCCGATTATGCAAAGCCTGGAAAAAAAATTATCAGTAATTTTCAGTTTTACACCAATTTTTTTTTTATATTGTCAGTTTCAAGCAGGGAGGAGATTTTGTTCTCTGAAACATTTTAAAGCATCCTGGTCTGGAACTTTGTGATTCTCATTTTAATAAATACCATTAACTAGAACGGTAAATTTTGAATAGGGAAGTCCTGAAGGAACTAGAGCAGCTACAATGATCTATGAATCACACCAGGACAGAGGGACACTTCTTGTCATACAATATGGTAAGCATGTCTGGTGAACAGTAGCAATTCATTAGATCAACATGAACTGTTTGCTCATCTGCCCATAAATGGGAAAAGTCCTTAAAAGCTCCAACCAATCATAGGGAATCTTACAAAAAAAAGGTTCCCTCACGAAGATGTGTTAGTTTTCATATGTTCTTAAGATTCATGTGACATCCAGTGGTTATATTTTGTTTCTCATATTTTGTGTCTTTTCATGTAATGGTGCTTGAGGAAATTGATTGAGATGTATTATTTTAAATTATAAAAAAGAATAAACATCTTGAAATAATTCAATCAAGTGTGAAATTAGAAAATCAATTTAATTAAACATGTAATTTAGTAGGCATTAGGTCAAATATATGTGGTGCAATAATTTAAATGTGCCTAGCGCACATCAGTTCAGAAGATGACTATAAATCTACCTATAAATCAATATACCACTTTTTTCTCTCCCTTTAACACCACTACAACCTGTGCCAGCTGGCAATTCCTGTCCTGTTTACGATGAAGTCGTTTCACAACTAACCAATCTGAGCGCTGAAAGTTTTGCCGGTGGTCACGTGACTTGGCTCTACCATCTAAACAGACGAGTCAGACGACAGAAAGACATCATGGCGAGACGAGGAGAAGCAACGCAAAGTATGATGATGAGCCAGGATCAGATGGAGGAGCTTCAAGCTCAGATAGCAACAGTAAGTCCCCAGCTTCCATTTAAGGTTATTTGGGAAAATGTGCATGGCGTACTTGCCGAGAAAACGGTATCTGAAATTTAGACTGTCGCAAACGCATTGGAGGCGGAAGCCATGTTTATTGAGTTTGGGGCACCTGTCAAAGTTGGGACACCTCAATGGGGAAGGGTGATCCCGCGTTGATTTTAGTTCAATCTTTATACCCTAATCACTGACATGCTAATTAACATGACACAGACGTTTTTATGTTCACACTTGCATCAGATATTTCCCATTGGACAGGGATTATTGAATATTTATCTTAATTTCCTCAGACTCAGTCGAACGTTTTGTCCTGTGAAAGCAACCCATCACTTCTACACAAACTGTTTTCAACCAAGATTCAAGAATTGGTATCATATGGAGGAGTTGATGGATTTTTCAGATATTTGCAAGAACCCCTGTAGTTCTACTCTACACATGCAAACATGCTGTGGTGAGATCGATAGTTGCACCTGAACTCTTAACTGGCTTTCACACACTTCATTTATTATGGGTCTAAACCAGAAGTGAAAGTGCCACACCCCCTTTAGCATGATAGTTTATGACATCAAATTGTTAGGGTTATCACAGTAAATCACCATCAAATACCTGTTCAGACTTTTGGAGAGAAATTCAAAGTGTTAAACGGTGATATGGAGAACAGGAAAAGTTCAGTTATGGGCTGACCTAATCGCTCATGTGATAAGTCACGCCTGGTCACAGACACACTGAGCACCAGTTGCCTTCAGGTCAAACAACAAAGTCTTCAAAGGTGATGGCAGTTTTTATTAGTCACAGAGAATAATCAAATTAAGTTCCTGAAATGCAAATAACTTATTTATAGCTAGAGTGTATGTCATAAACATATTCTGTGTGCTAACTGAGGGTTTTTTGTTCCTCTGTCAATTTCTCCCAAACTATACAAAATTCAGAAGATGGGAAAATAGATGGGATATCTTACTTTGTTAAATGTCATTTTTTAAGATGAGTGATTTATTACATACAGTTCTAATAATTTTGTAGTACTTCTAAATTGAGCCGTAATTCATAGCACACTATTGTCCCTTCCCTGAACAAAACACAAATTTAAAGCATAAGAGTAGCTAAATTTAGAATAGAAAAAAAGGTGTTTTGAAAGGACCAGAGCGCATACATGTGGGTGCGTAATTGCTGCAGAGTTGTTTGCCAGGAAGTGACTCTAAGGGTCGTACATGCTTTCTATTAACACACCTTGGAATCTATACTCTTTGTCTGGAAACAATTGTAATTCTGATTATAATCTCAAGTACAACTGAGTATATATGAAGGTTAATTTGTGTGAGGATTATTTCGTGATGTTTTGGGGATGATTTGTGGATGAGGTGGGTGGCTTGTGATGTTGACATAGGGCTGCTGTGTGTTGTAGTACATTATGATCAGACAGGCAACCTGTTACAGAGTCTGTGTTCACCGTCCCTCCCTTGATCTGCTTCTACACCGCCCACAGTCACAGATTGCTAAGCTTGCACCACACACATCACTCTTAGCCATTTAGTTTACATTGAGGAGGATAAAAAGGCAGTAAAATGTGTGATAAATTCCAGGTTGATATGTTAGCATGTTTGATGGTAATTAAGCTGATTGGTTTGACAGTGGAACATAACTCACAGCAGTGCGCTAGTGACTGGAGGGTGAATGAGGAGACAGTGGTGAGGCATGGAGTGTGCCCACAGATGCCTGAGGGATGTGGATGTTGCAAAGCGAGCTTATGTTGCACCGTTATGACACATCCAGTGTAGAGTGGTATCCAGGAATGTACCAAGATGTGATATGTGTATACATTGATCTGAGAATGATGAGAGCTTGAGGCCACATCCAACATCTAAATGCTGTCCTCACATGTATACCTCTAGCATGGTACCATTCAATAAAGTATCATGTTCCTCCTAAATAAAGAATATAATCAATTCGGCACAAAGTATAGACGAGTGTCATAGTTATAACTACCCTCACAGTCTGTGATATTTAGAAAATACAACTACAATACATATCAGTTTTTTTTCAAACATGCAAAAAGTACATGTCTTCTACCCTGTGTTGTAATTGTTTGAAATCAATGGATCTCTATCAAGTCTTAAATCACATGACTGCTGTGACTTGTATGAAAATGTGCATGTTTCACTATTTTTATCCATCTTTCTGTTATTGATTATAATTGATCTTTAAATTCTATTTTTTGTTAATTTATATTTTTTCAGAAAAAAAGCCTTCTATAACAACAGATTTCAGATATAAAAGATACACATAATAAAACTAACTTATGTGAATACGCTCATCTCAGAAAGGTGTTAGAAATATATCCGGTCCCAAAAAGTAGTCCATCAGAGAGTGACATTCTCCATGAAAAAATGATTTATTGATATTATCCTTGAAATATTAAGTGTGTGAACAAGAGGCCCCCTCATGCCCATAATGTGGCAGGGCTTCACCAACACAATGAAAACTTCATCGAGATCCATAAAAATCTCTATCAGGAAAGAAACCATTTAATGCCGTTAAATTCACTACTTGTCTTCCAGTGGTGTGTGACCATTTAAAAAGATTGATTCTATAAATGAGTCAGTTCCATGCATTGCATGCTGCATGGCATTCACACATGAAGTTCTCAACGTATCGCATGGTGTGTACATTGAGTGCATGGCATATTTTCTGGTTTGGACATCAAGTACAAGATAGGTCTCCAGAACTGCAGTATACACAAGTGTACATTGAGGCACTTGGAGTGATCTTTAGACTACCCACCTCTCAGACCACCCTCCTCTCAGACCACCCTCCTCTCAGACCACCCTCCTCTCAGATTACCCTCCTCTCAGATTACCCTCCTCTCAGATTACCCTCTCTGGCCATATTCTCCCTTCAGAGCATCCCCTACCCCTACTGTCCCCTCAGACCATCCTCCCTTTAGATTACCCTCCCGTCTTTCTACCCTACCCTCAGACCTTCCATAATGAGTTAAGTAGAATCTCCTTATTATTCACTGAAATACATTATTTTGAATAGAAACCTACCATTTTTGTTTTTATTGACACATGTGTACCATTATGAATGACTTTGAGAGTAGAATTCATAAGTCTTTCTGTCAATATTTTGAGGCTTAATTGCAAGTGATTTTTCTTGGTTAGATAAATCCGGCATAAGAGTAATGATGTGTGTGACAAGGAAATTTCTCAGAATTAATGAGGTTGCAAATAATAAATATTGCTGTCGAGGATGATATCGCAGGACGTGGTATTTTAAAACATCAAGGAAGTTGAGTTGTAGTAACATCATAGAATCTACAATGATGTGTGTGATGACAGGTGCACACTAGGGTAAAGTTATGAGAATAACTAGCCTACTTGTGCACTCACCAGAACCAGATGTACATTCTTTACAAAAAACCATGACATGTATCGTTAAATATAAACAGGACAACACATTTATCATCTTGAGGTTATGATGGTGATTGAAATAGAAGTACTATTGCCAAATAAGAATTTATATTGCCTTCCTATAACACGCTTTTACTCTGATAAAAAACAATATTTATTTTTGGTCCTCAAATTTAGTGTATGCAACTTATTGTTTGGCATTGCAGTTACATACTCTCATTGGAGTGTTCTTTGTACACACAGTTATTATTTTATTACATACTTTAAACAGAGAACCTATATCAAATATAAGGTCTTTGTTATAAAGCAGTCAATGGGGATGCACTTGTCTTGTCATCCAGGATCTCCGAGTATTATTGTCTAGGTCTGGTATGTTGGAACACTGTCCAGCATTTATGTTATAAGAAATAATCCCAAGATAATGATCTGAAGCTTACAGTGGCAGAAATGACAGTATTTGTGAGCAGGTTATCCTTCATGGTGGACACACTACTGCTTTATTATAATAATTCAAGACAACTGCCCGAGATATGTGGAGGGTGAAGATTTAATTAAATGACTTATTTGATAGTAAAGAGTTGTAAATAGCACAGTCACCAATTTCAGGCAATAGAAATAATAAATGAACCACTCAGTGTGTCAAATACCGGAAAATTGACATCCATAACAGCCAATGAAATAAACTATTGATTATTCATATGTATCACATATATAATTTATATTTAAATTATAGAGAGTTTAATGTTGGATAGATGATACTGGATAATCATGGCTTACCAGGCATATATAATCATAATAAATAATAAGGTAATAATGCTTCTTTGAGGAAATAAGAAAAACAATAGAGCTAAACCTATTACAAACTGATAAATCTAGACAATAATGCATTATTCCATACACATATAGTTTGGTGTTCTTTAGTTATTATGGTGCAAGTGTCTTAAATATTCAGAATGATTAAACAGTGATTCATTGATGCAATAAATCTCCATGAATGACTGATTGATTAGTCATGAGGAAAAGATACTGGCATTGATGTTCAGGGAACATGAAAGTGTTCTTGTTAAATATAAACTATCCTGAGCCTTTTAAACTCTTTTCTGTAAATTAAAGAAAACTACAAGTTGGATATGTTTTCATCAAAGAAAACGTTGACTCTGATTGAGGCTAATTAAAGTATCTAATTGTAAAACGGCAAAGATATTGCTAGAAGAAAATGCTGATGTCACTTTTTTCTCCATATAAACTAAAAGTGATGAGACAATTCAAATTTAAATGAGACAATGTGGTAAGGCTATTAAAGAGCATTTTTCATTGAACAAAGTATGACTATAATCACTGTTTATACCGATATGCAATTTCCTTGGAAACTGGTGAGTGTAAAGTACATGTACGTATGGATCCATTGTCTCCTCAGAAATGGATCAGAATGAGACAATTGTGACTTTGATGAGCCATAGTCTCATGTCTCTTCCCCCCCCCCCCCCCAATTCCATAGAGTGCCATTATAGGACTCTGTCTGGCCATACTCATCATACAGTGCCATTATAGGACTCTGTCTGGCCATACCCATCATACAGTGCCATTATAGGACTCTGTCTGGCCATACTCATCATACAGTGCCATTATAGGACTCTGTCTGGCCATACCTGTCATACAGTACCATTATAGGACTCTGTCTGGCCGTACCTGTCATGCAGTGCCATTATAGGACTCTGTCTGGCCATACCTGTCATACAGTGCCATTATAGGACTCTGTCTGGCCATACTCACCATTATAGGACTCTGTCTGGCCATAGCCGTCATACAGTGCCATTATAGGACTCTGTCTGGCCATACCCATCATACAGTGCCATTATAGGACTCTGTCTGGCCATACCTGTCATACAGTGCCATTATAGGACTCTGTCTGCCATACCTGTCATACAGTGCCATTATAGGACTCTGTCTGGCCATACCTGTCATACAGTGCCATTATAGGACTCTGTCTGGCCATACCCATCATACAGTGCCATTATAGGACTCTGGCCATACCTGTCATACAGTGCCATTATAGGACTCTGTCTGGCCATACCAGTCATACAGTGCCATTATAAGACTCTGTCTGGCCATACCTGCCATACAGTGCCATTATAGGACTCTGTCTGGCCATACCTGTCATACAGTACCATTATAGGACTCTGTCTGGCCATACCTGTCATACAGTGCCATTATAGGACTCTGTCTGCCATATCTGTCATACAGTGCCATTATAGGACTCTGTCTGGCCATACCTGTCATACAGTGCCATTATAGGACTCTGTCTGGCCATACCCATCATACAGTGCCATTATAGGACTCTGGCCATACCTGTCATACAGTGCCATTATAGGACTCTGTCTGGCCATACCTGTCATACAGTGCCATTATAAGACTCTGTCTGGCCATACCTGCCATACAGTGCCATTATAGGACTCTGTCTGGCCATACCCGTCATACAGTGCCATTATAGGACTCTGGCCATACCCGTCATACAGTGCCATTATAGGACTCTGTCTGGCCATACTCATCATACAGTGCCATTATAGGACTCTGTCTGGCCATACCTGTCATACAGTACCATTATAGGACTCTGTCTGGCCGTACCTGTCATGCAGTGCCATTATAGGACTCTGTCTGGCCATACCTGTCATACAGTGGCATTATAGGACTCTGTCTGGCCATACTCACCATTATAGGACTCTGTCTGGCCATAGCCGTCATACAGTACCATTATAGGACTCTGTCTGGCCATACCCATCATACAGTGCCATTATAGGACTCTGGCCATACCTGTCATACAGTGCCATTATAGGACTCTGTCTGGCCATACCTGTCATACAGTGCCATTATAAGACTGTCTGGCCATACCTGTCATACAGTGCCATTATAGGACTCTGTCTGGCCATACCCATCATACAGTGCCATTATAGGACTCTGGCCATACCTGTCATACAGTGCCATTATAGGACTCTGTCTGGCCATACCAGTCATACAGTGCCATTATAAGACTCTGTCTGGCCATACCTGCCATACAGTGCCATTATAGGACTCTGTCTGGCCATACCTGTCATACAGTACCATTATAGGACTCTGTCTGGCCATACCTGTCATACAGTGCCATTATAGGACTCTGTCTGCCATACCTGTCATACAGTGCCATTATAGGACTCTGTCTGGCCATACATGTCATACAGTGCCATTATAAGACTCTGTCTGCCATACCTGTCATACAGTGCCATTATAGGACTCTGTCTGGCCATACCTGTCATACAGTGCCATTATAAGACTCTGTCTGGCCATACCCGTCATACAGTGCCATTATAGGACTCTGTCTGGCCATACCTGTCATACAGTGGCATTATAGGACTCTGTCTGGCCATACCTGTCATACAGTGCCATTATAGGACTCTGTCTGCCATACCTGTCATACAGTGCCATTATAGGACTCTGTCTGGCCATACCTGTCATACAGTGCCATTATAAGACTCTGTCTGGCCATACCCGTCATACAGTGCCATTATAGGACTCTGTCTGGCCATACCTGTCATACAGTGCCATTATAGGACTCTGGTCATACCTGTCATACATGCCATTATAGGATTCTGTCTGGCCATACCCGTCATACAGTGCCATTATAAGACTCTGTCTGGCCATACCTGCTATACAGTGCCATTATAGGACTCTGTCTGGCCATACCTGTCATACAGTGCCATTATAGGACTCTGTCTGGCCATACCTGTCATACAGTGCCATTATAAGACTCTGTCTGGCCATACCCGTCATACAGTGCCATTATAGGACTCTGTCTGGCCATACCCGTCATACAGTGCCATTATAGGACTCTGTCTGCCATACCTGTCATACAGTGCCATTATAGGACTCTGTCTGCCATACCTGTCATACAGTGCCATTATAGGACTCTGTCTGCCATACCTGTCATACAGTGCCATTATAAGACTCTGTCTGGCCATACCTGTCATGCAGTGCCATTATAGGACTCTGTCTGCCATACCTGTCATACAGTACCATTATAGGACTCTGTCTAGCCATACCTGTCATACAGTGCCATTATAGGACTCTGTCTGCCATACCTGTCATACAGTACCATTATAGGACTCTGTCTAGCCATACCTGTCATACAGTGCCATTATAGGACTCTGTCTGGCCATACCTGTCATACAGTGCCATTATAAGACTCTGTCTGGCCATACCTGTCATGCAGTGCCATTATAGGACTCTGTCTGGTCATACCTCTGTGCAGAATGACCACATCTGGTCATGTATGCGGCCAGCCTGACACTGGCTAGCACTGCATGACCTCCTTTGTTCAGGTTTATGGGTGGCCACATAGATGCTATGTTTTAACTGGTATGACAGAGACACTGTGGTGGCTCTCAGAGTGGGTGTGGCACCACAACAAACCCGCTTGCCTGTGCCAATCGCTGTCAGACACTCTTTATGTCACATATATGGTTTGATTCTCACTTCATCATTCTGTTATCAAATTGAAATATGTTATTATTAATGCTCTGTTGTTGTTTTTTGATTTTGTGATTTTTAATGATTTAACATTATTAACAAAACACCTGTCAGCAGTAGCTAGCTGTTATCATATCTAGATGGGCTAAACACAAAAATGTCTTTGTGCCAAGTTGTTGACCTTCCTTGTCAATTATTTGGGTCTTTACAATCACAAATTATTACATGTTTCCTGCATTTCTGATCAGATAATATCCTGGAATGATATGTGAACTAGTCATGTAGGAGAAGGATATAAAACAGTTTTCTTAATTAATCCATCAAAATTAAAAAAATGCCCACAGACAAAACAATTCAAAGAAATTGTTTTTAGTGTTACAATATCTCCTGATATTGCTAGACAATGAAATAAGCAAGTATTAAAAATATGATATCTGACAGAATACTGGATCAGTTGCCACATTTAGGTACTCATATTATCTATGATACTATACCAACCAATCCAAAAATACAGTTATGCTTTCAACTTCAGGCTGTACACATGAAAGGTATTTGAAAACAAAAGTGCAGGAGCAGCTGTCATTGACACTTACATTGTAAGTGATATTTGCATATATAACATGAAATAAAAAATGTTATATTTTTGTTATAATTGAAGAAATCACTTTTGCTCAATAACGCGTGGTGATTTGAAAACAAATCAAGTGCTAGATTTCTAAATTCATATGATGGCAGACAGAAAAATCAAAAGCCAAATTATGCAACATTTTTACCCTCAGCCCCTGATGTAATCAGGCTGAGGGTATTGCAGTACTCCTGGCGTGGGTATGTATGTATGTATGTATGTCTGTATGTATGTCTGTAGCGAACATCCTTGTCATCGCGATAACTCAAGAACAAATGATGGCAGCTTCATGAAACTTGACACACATATGTATCTGGTGAAAACCTCGGACGAGTTCGATGGACGGCGACCTTGACCTATTTTTCAAGGTCACAGGGACAATTATGTGAAATCCCAAGAATCACAATAACTCAAGAACGAATGATGGTAGCTTTATGAGATTTGACACATATAAGTATCTGGTGAAGACCTCAGAATCTTTTCTATGAAACATGACCTTCAACTACTTTTCAAGGTCACAGGGACAATTATGTGAAATCATCTTGTCATCGCGATAACTCGAGAACAAATGATGGCAGCTTCATGAAACTTCACACACATAAGCATCTGGTGAAAACCTCGGACGAGTTTGATGGACGGTGACCTTGACCTATTTTTCAAGGTCACAGGGACAATTATGTGAAATCCCAAGAAAAACTCAAGAACAAATGATGGCAGCTTAATGAGATTTGACACCCATAAGCATCTGGTGAAGACCTCAGAATTGTTTCTATAAAACATGACCTTCACCTACTTTTCAAGGTCACAGGGACAATTATGTGAAATCATCCTTGTCATCGCGATAACACGAGAACTAATGATGGCAGCTTCATGAAACTTGACACACAAAAGCATCTGGTGAAAACCTCGGACGAGTTCAATGGACGGCGACCTTGACCTATTTTTCAAGGTCCCGGACAATTATGTGAAATCCCAAGAATCGCAATAACTCAAGAACGAATGATGGCAGCTTTATGAGATTTGACACACACAAGCATCTGGTGAAGACCTCAGAATTTTTTCTATGAAACATGACCTTCACCTACTTTTCAAGGTCACAGGGACAATTATGTGAAATCATCCTTGTCATCGTGATAACTCAAGAACAAATGATGGCAGCTTCATGAAAATTGACACACATAAGCATCTGGGATGACTCCAGATGAGTTTGATGGACGGTGACCTTAACCTGCTTTTCAAGGTCACCGGCCCATATCAATAATTCTAGAGTAAATGATGACAGTTTCATGATACTTGACACACCTAAGCTATCAAAGGAAGTAGATGTTATGGGTTTTTTTACCCCTGCATCAATTTGCCTTGGTGCAGTGATGTTTTGTTCACAAATATTGTGTGGAGCGAATGTTGTGCAATGAGTTACCAGGGCTGAGGGTTGATGCATCTCTGATGCCTATGTTTACAATTTTGAGAACTTTTCACTACATGCCCTCTACATTCTTGGTCACACTTTTAACTTCAACCATTTTAATCTTTATGTAAAAGTGCCATCAAGTGGCAGAAAAAAAAAAAAAATGGCTATCAAGCTAATAACCTAGCAACATTACAGAACTACTCCATTGACTTGTGGCCTAGTCAGCCGAAATCTCAAACAAAAGCAGATCAAGTGTGAGCGAAAAATTTACTTCAAGAGTAGAGACAAGTGTATAAGAAGTAAGACTATAGATAGGTGCATGTGGTGTGTATGGAGGGGCTGGCACACGCCTGTATACATATGGTGTAGGTGTGCTCATTAGTACTCAGGACTGTGTCATCATTGCTGTCCTCTATCATTACTTACAGCAGGTTGATAGCAGGTGCACACCTCCTCCCACTAAAACAATCACAAACTAAATGTGTATGTCATTAAGGGATTTTTATTATATGTTTTTATGTTCAATGGTGTAGTGAAATTTTAATAGTTTATTATTTTTTGTTTTTGTTTTTTTTTTAATGATAGTTTTGATCATTGTCAATATTGATTGACCTGGTTGAGTGTAATTTTAATGTAATAGTTGGTATGGATTTATCAATTTTGCTTTATCAATTTTGCATTATGAATTCCAATGAGTTTTGCAAGACAGTCACACTAAATAAAACTATCACAATTGATTCGCAGGTCGGGAACCGATGGTATTTTGAGTGAGCGTTTCTGGAACACACTGTGACAGTGATGTGATTTTGTTTATTTATCAGTGTATTATTAACAATCAGAACAGGCGCCAATTTATCACTCATATTTGACATTGGGATTACATTTACTCAGTGTATCAGATAAATGGAGGAAGGATGATTAAGCGATAAGGGGTTATCTTATAATGCTTACATACACAGGGATGTTCAAACATGCCATTTTTTGCTCTGTATATTCTGATTGAGGTTGAGGTATTAGCCATGGCATGAATCCATCTGATATCATCAGCCAGAGCCACAGGCCGTGGCACAGTTGGTAAAATGCCGGCTAATTAGCACCAATTCCTCTGTGGTGATCCAAGGGTCGTGGGTTTGATCCCTGGCCATGCCGAGATTGAACTCATGATACAATTTCCCATATGACCCGTGCCTAAAGGGTTAACCCATTGTCTTTGTAAATCCGTGACCGGGCGCGTTGCATATCGAGGACCTGCGACATGACAATTCAGTGAGGCAGCACTATATCTGCTACAAGTAGGTCTCATCATGAAATGACTGAAATAATGTTGAAAGCTATGTAATGGTCCTGCCCCATCCCATGTGCTCACTCATAGCCCTCAATCTATAAAATCAATGAAAATCATCTGAGGTAAATGCTAATTGTATGTTTTTTTACTTCCTTGTGGTCATTGTCTACTTGTCCCATCATGCTGTATTTTAGAAATGAAATCAATCAAAATTGGTTGACTTTATGTCATTTTGACGTATATATATGTATATCATTTTCATTTTAAATGAGGTTAATTTTAATCATTTATGACCAATTATCAATGCCACTTTTAAAGAATGATTCTGCAGCTTTGCTTGATCAATAATGAAGGCAATTAAATGGCCTGTTAGGCACACTTTGAGAGTAGTCTGATATTACTCAGGTAAAACTGAATAGAATAACCTTACGCCTCTCACATCACAAGATGGGCAATATGTTTGATCGACTGGCCTGAATGCAGCTCTGGTCATGTGTTAATAGAGCCCCACTGGAGGATAAGATGAAAGTATCCCCAAACATGAATGGCGATAGAGCCATATCATACACATGAGAAGAGATAACGCAGATACTCTGTGTACTAGAGGGAATGTATTCACTGCGTTAACTTATTCTAAAACACACCTCTTGATTGGGGACTGTGTCACCTTCTGTGTGGGTGATAAAGGTATCTGACCTACAACACACAGATAGTTGCTAAGGTCATTTTATTGTCCTTCACGCTTGTAACAATTTATGCCAAAGTAAATATGATTGACAAAATCTTAATAGCATATAGGTTGTTTTTATAAGATACTAAAACTTTTTCAGATAATAGGCATATTTTTTAGTGATGATTGTAAAAAGTTTATTTTTGAGATAATGACTTTTTACCCTCAGCCCCTGATGTAATCAGGCTGAGGGTATTGCAGTACTCCTGGCGTGGGTATGTATGTATGTATGTCTGTATGTATGTATGTATGTATGTATGTATGTCTGTAGCGAACATCCTTGTCATCGCGATAACTCAAGAACAACTGATGGCAGCTTCATGAAACTTGACACACATATGCATCTGGTGAAAACCTCGGACGAGTTCGATGGACGACGACCTTGACCTATTTTTCAAGGTCACAGGGACTATTATGTGAAATCCCAAGAATCACAATAACTCAAGAACGAATGATGGCAGCTTTATGAGATTTGACACACATAAGCATCTGGTGAAGCCCTCAGACTTTTTCCTATGAAACATGACCTTCACCTACTTTTCAAGGTCACAGGGACAATTATGTGAAATCATCTTGTCATCGCGATAACTCGAGAACAAATGATGGCAGCTTCGTGAAACTTGACACATATAAGCATCTGGTGAAAACCTCGGACGAGTTCGATGGACAGTGACCTTGACCTATTTTTCAAGGTCACAGGGACAATTATGTGAAATCCCAAGAATCACAATAACTCAAGAACGAATGATGGCAGCTTTATGAGATTTGACACACATAAGCATCTGGTGAAGCCCTCAGAATTTTTCCTTTGAAACATGACCTTCACCTACTTTTCAAGGTCACAGGGACAATTATGTGAAATCATCTTGTCATCGCGATAACTCGAGAGCAAATGATGGCAGCTTCGTGAAACTTGACACATATAAGCATCTGGTGAAAACCTCGGACGGGTTCGATGGACGGTGACCTTGACCTATTTTTCAAGGTCACAGGGACAATTATGTGAAATCCCAAGAATCGCATAACTCAAGAACAAATGATGGCAGCTTTATGAGATTTGACACCCATAGGCATCTAGTGAAGACCTCAGAATTGTTTCTATAAAACATAATCTTCACCTACTTTTCAAGGTCACATGGACAATTATGTGAAATCATCCTTGTCATCGTGATAACTCAAGAACAAATGATGGCAGCTTCATGAAACTTTACACACATAAGCATCTGTTGAAAACCTCGGACTAGTTCGGTGGATGGCGACCTTGACCTATTTTTCAAGGTCACGGGGACAATTATGCGAAATCCCAAGAATCGCAATAACTCAAGAACGTATGATGGCAGCTTTATGAGATTTGACACACACAAGCATCTGGTGAAGACCTCAGACTTCTCATGATGGAACATGACCTTCACTACTTTTCAAGGTCACAGGGACAATTATGTCAAATCATCCTTGTCATCGTGATAACTCAAGAACAAATGATGGCAGCTTCATGAAACTTTACACACATAAGCATCTGTTGAAAACCTCGGACTAGTTCGGTGGATGGTGACCTTGACCTATTTTTCAAGTTCACAGGGACAATTATATGAAATCCCAAGAATCGCAATAACTCAAGAACGAATCATGGCAGCTTTATGAGATTTGACACACATAAGCATCTGGTGAAGCCCTCAGACTTTTTCCTATGAAACATGACTTTCACCTACTTTTCAAGGTCACAGGGACAATTATGTGAAATCATCTTGTCATCGCGATAACTCGAGAACAAATGATGGCAGCTTCGTGAAACTTGACACATATAAGCATCTGGTGAAAACCTCGGACGAGTTCGATGGACAGTGACCTTGACCTATTTTTCAAGGTCACAGGGACAATTATGTGAAATCCCAAGAATCACAATAACTCAAGAACGAATGATGGCAGCTTTATGAGATTTGACACACATAAGCATCTGGTGAAGCCCTCAGAATTTTTCCTTTGAAACATGACCTTCACCTACTTTTCAAGGTCACAGGGACAATTATGTGAAATCATCTTGTCATCGCGATAACTCGAGAGCAAATGATGGCAGCTTCGTGAAACTTGACACATATAAGCATCTGGTGAAAACCTCGGACGGGTTCGATGGACGGTGACCTTGACCTATTTTTCAAGGTCACAGGGACAATTATGTGAAATCCCAAGAATCGCATAACTCAAGAACAAATAATGGCAGCTTTATGAGATTTGACACCCATAGGCATCTAGTGAAGACCTCAGAATTGTTTCTATAAAACATAACCTTCACCTACTTTTCAAGGTCACATGGACAATTATGTGAAATCATCCTTGTCATCGCGATAATACGAGAACAAATGATGGTAGCTTCATGAAACTTGACACACAAAAGCATCTGGTTAAAACCTCGGATTTGTTTGATGGACGGCGACCTTGACCTATTTTTCAAGGTCACAGACAATTATGTGAAATCCCAAGAATCGCAATAACTCAAGGACAAATGATGGCAGCTTTATGAGATTTGACACACACAAGCATCTGGTGAAGACCTCAGACTTCTCATGATGGAACATGACCTTCACCTACTTTTCAAGGTCACAGGGACAATTATGTGAAATCATCCTTGTCATCGTGATAACTCAAGAACAAATGATGGCAGCTTCATGAAACTTTACACGCACAAGCATCTGTTGAAAACCTCGGACTAGTTCGGTGGATGGCGACCTTGACCTATTTTTCAAGGTCACGGGGACAATTATGCGAAATCCCAAGAATCGCAATAACTCAAGAACGTATGATGGCAGCTTTATGAGATTTGACACACACAAGCATCTGGTGAAGACCTCAGACTTCTCATGATGGAACATGACCTTCACCTACTTTTCAAGGTCACAGGGACAATTATGTGAAATCATCCTTGTCATCGTGATAACTCAAGAACAAATGATGGCAGCTTCATGAAACTTTACACACATAAGCATCTGTTGAAAACCTCGGACTAGTTCGGTGGATGGTGACCTTGACCTATTTTTCAAGTTCACAGGGACAATTATATGAAATCCCAAGAATCGCAATAACTCAAGAACGAATCATGGCAGCTTTATGAGATTTGACACACACAAGCATCTGGTGAAGACCTCAAGACTTCTCGTGATGGAACATGACCTTCACCTACTTTTCAAGGTCACAGGGACAATTATGTGAAATCATCTTTGTCATCGCGATAACTTAAGAACAAATGATGGCAGCTTCATGAAACTTTACACACATAAGCATCTGATGAAAACCTCAGACATTTTTGTATGGAACATGACCTTCACCTACTTTTCAAGCTCACGGGTACAATTATGTGAAATCCCTATCATTGCTATAACTCGAGAACGAATGATGGCAGCTTTATGAGATTTGACACACATAAGCATCTGGTGAAGACCTCAGACTTCTCTTGATGGAACATGACCTTTACTTACTTTTCAAGGTCACAGGGACAATCATGTCAAATCCACGTCATTGCAATAACTTAAGAACAAATAATGGCATCTTCATGAAAATTGACACACATAAGCATCTGGGAAGACTTCAGATGAGTTTGATTGACGGTGACCTTAACCTGCTTTTCAATGATGACAGTTTCATGATACTTAACACACCTAAGCTATCAAAGGAAGTAGATTTTATGGGTTTTTTTAACCCCTGCATCAATTTGCCTTGGTGCAGTGACGTTTTGTTCACAAATATTGTGTGGAGCGAATGTTGTGCAATGAGTTACCAGGGCTGAGGGTTGATGCATCTCTGATGCCTATGTTTTGGTAGTGTTGTACATGATAACAAATTGTGTGGAGACATTCAGATGAATCCAAGCATTCATAGGGGACATGGTTACACATGGTGAATAAAATTAAAAGCATTTTGAAATCTGATCAAAAAAGCAATTTTGAAGTACAAATAGCAATGGCTTTCTGATCATGTGATCATACTAAATCAGTTTGGGATTCAGTAACAATTGTCAACATTTCCAATGACAGTGGCCCGCATGGTTTGTCATACTCGTCAACCCTGTTAACCTTAGTAATGAGGATGATTACATATAATGAGCATTATCTGTCCAAATTAACTTGTGTGCACAACTTGTGAAATGTATCAAGCTTGTAATGTGGGCAGGAATTCTGCTTGAAATTTATAAATTGACAAGTATTGTCATTTTTTATGCAACTTGAACAAATTTTTTGTTTAAATGTTTAAAAATGTTTAAATGTTTAAAAAAGTTTTTGTTTATATTTTGTTTTATATTCTCAACAAAGAATAAACAACATTGGCAAATTAAATCACTTTCAGATCTATCATTATTACATTGTGGACATCTTGCCATTGTTATTTAATGATTCAGGGAGAATCTGCTGCAGATGTGATCGATAAATAAACTATCATAGCACTATTAAACTAGGCACAAAGAATACAAATCAGGGTTTATCTATTCATCATAACATCTCAGACATCAGACTCCGGGCAGAATCTGCTGGAGACTAATTGATACATAAAATACTGGAATAGCAGTATTACTGGATCATCTGGTGACTTAAACCTCTCAGAGTTAGTGATAATCTGTAATCACTGTCTGATCCCTCCATAAAGCATGATAAACAAATTGACTCGTTTCAAACATGTCCCTGCAATAATCACCTGCCCATATAATTTCTATCTTTTATTCAGATGTATCCAAATGTTTATGGTAACACATGTTAATATTAAATAATTTAAAGCAAGATTAAGCCATCACTACTTCTCACTTCTTTAAAAAAAAAAGCAGGAGAAAATGAAGGAAACAATCCTTGATTTTCTGACCCAATCCCTGATATATGTACCTGTAGTGACCCCCCTGCAGTTTATGGGTAGGTAGATGCAGCAACTGTCAATCAAGCTGATCAATATGACAATCAATTGACAATGAGTGAAAGCTGATGCCTGGGACCGTGGAGTCTGATCCACGGATCAATATGGACAGTTGACTGAGAAATGCTACTCTATCTACCACATCACACATGCCACGCTTGATAAACATGCACCAACTCTAAACATGCACATCAAAATCAATTCCAAAACTTTCCAATTAAAACATTTGTTAAACGGAGCAGTGAGATATAAGTAATGAGTGCACACACAGAATGGGGTCATCAGAACCACTCAAGTCTTATTGCCTGCTTATTTATAGAATTTGTCAAAAATACAAAATATGCACTTCAGAGTATTTCTGCAGTAAGATTGATTTTAAAGCAGCAGATCATTGTTTTTATTTTAGGAGAATATTACCAAGAGTCTGTGTTTGAAAATGTTAACAAAGGGCAATGTAATGTTAGCACAGTTAGCAAGACGGAGCTCATGATTCATGAAGCCCGGAATGAAGTGATGTAAACCCAGCTGTCAGCAGAGAAAAAACTAGCCAAGCAACTTGAATAATTCATATTGACAGCACCCATTGAAAACATTCACTTCTAAACATAGGAATCTCATTTCATGTTTTTTTTGTGGTGTCTGGTGGATTAGCATAACAATGAATCTGTCATTATGTCATATGTAGTAGTCTCGGTCTCAGTGAGAATCATTATGTACATCTCATCATAGATTGACTTTTAGAGAGACTTTTGCAAAATGATTTTTGAAAAAATAAGTGGAAATTTAGATCTGAGTTTTTATAATTCAGATTGTATTTTGATATTGTCCTCTCAATAATGCAATAACATTTTTGTACCAGGTTAATCAGGTCAGCTGTGTACATAACTGAATGGCGTATAGAAACACACTTATGTTCTGCACTCATTGTTGGCTTATGTTGTACCTCACTGTCAGTGCTAACCCGTGGTAACCCGTAGTATCCAATGGTATCCCATGGTAACGTAGTTCATTCAGTTTGAAGATGACAGTAGTGTACGAAATGGTAACATGTTGTGCCGAACGCCTGTCATGTGACCTCCAAATCTGATCATGTGACCCCGGGTACAACTTTGCAGTAGCATGTCACAGCTGTGTCACATGACCTGTGACCTCTGCAACCACTGACCTCTGACATGAGGGACCCTCAAATTATTGCCATTGGTGCCAAACCAAAGTGAGATATGTGTCGGACAGTGTTCTACATCTTCAGCTGTCAGACCGGGCATTATCACATAAAATATTGATTTGTGCATCACAATGTTGAATATACATGTATGCTTAATGCCAGAATAATTGAAATGCCACACAACTTCAGTGAGTCATCAAATAATTCATTGTCCCAGTGAAAATTGACCTCTGGAAACTTTGCTCCCCGCCAACATAATCCACTCCCGCCATTCAAACAATTATCCAATAAATTACTTTACTTTTGTTTGTATGATAGTGATCAGATATCAGTGCATATATACTCTATTATCATTAATATATAGAGATAAATCTTTTCTGTGTTGTCCATCGATTGACAAGTGCGAAAGTCAGGAAGTCTTGTTGAACATTTAAATCCAGCATTTTCTAGTTTCCAAACAAAATACTTGCCTCATGTCTAGTTGTCATGGTGGTGGTCTGTGCAGTGAATTGGAAAAATGGAAAAAATGGTAACACAGAAAATGGTAAACCCAGCATGAATGAGAACTGGTTTGTCATGGTAATTAATGGATTGATGATGCTATCAATATTTAGCATTACAAAGTATATTTACAGTGCATAAGTTACACGTTGCCATAAGATTTCAGGTCTATAAATAACACAAAAAGTGATGAAAATTTGCATCTTTTTTTGTATATATAAGATATAAGAACAAGGAAGTTATAACATTTTTGGGATATGCATTGGCTGTAGCCAGACAGAAACTTCAAGAACAAAATTTGGTGATGCACACAAGACCATATTATGTATGTACCAGCCAAAAGTGACAAAACAGTCCAAATTGCTGCAACCGCTCAAAATGTGACACAGGACCCATTTTTTCTCAGATGTTTGACATTTACTTTTCAACTTTAAAAAAAATATGTGAAAATAGAATTGCGTGACAGATGTTGTGTAAGTTTTGGCTTCTTTGTGCTCCTTGCCTTTCATCAGTTCACCTGCTCGTCTATCTTTCCACAACTTTTATGTATTTTTTTTAATTCTAATAAACTGACCTCTATTACACATCCCTCTTAAATAAGGGGGAATAATCCTGTTACAAAACCAAATTAAGATTATATTTTTGCAGTGTTTTTTATTTAGGGTTAATGTATTCTTGTGACAACACAAATTATGCACATTTTTGAGGTACAGTAAATGTTTGAAAGAACACTACCTCTTCTCTCTCTGATGGATTCATGTGAAATTCCAAATAAGCACTTTATTATTATAGTCGTAATGTTGTCATCAATATTGTTTATAAATGATAAAGTTTTAATGATTTGTAGATGACAATGCTGATTAATGTGGACTCGCATTAATTAGTAATGATGATCTAATTTCATTATTTCTTAAATATTCTGATGTGATTGGGGCTGTAAAAAGTCAATAATTACAATAATATTTTATATCATGTGGTGTCTATAAATAAGTGGGGAGAGTTTGCGTGTTGGGGAAGGTGTTATGTCACCCAGGACTGTGATTAATAGTTGCCCACTTCACACCATTGACTGCCATTGATTTTTAGCTTTATGATGTACAGCTTAGGCTTCCCATGTTACAGACTGTTGTGGCTGAGTAGATAAACTCTCCCTGTCAAACATGACAAGAATTCTCTTCTGGGGAACAGCCTGCCCAGGACTTTTCTATGCACAAGCCTCTAAATTGAAACAGTTTGCTGAACATGTTTGCAATTTTTTTTTTTAAATTGATGAATGAGCAATGGATATAGCAGTTACAAAAAATGTTCAGTGAATTTCAAAGGTGGTTCAATGTTCATTGCCACCTGGTGGTGGATTTAAACATTACTGAAGGCAAAGTGAGTTTTGGGCTCCACACCTGGTTGTGATGTGTAACATATGTTAACCCAGGTCACTATCAGACCATTCAGAACTCAATAGCTGGGCATAGTGAATACTCCCCTCTCACACACTTGTATTACATTTATAACTTTTGCACCAAATTAACTTTCAATGACATGTGGGATTTATAGAATGACTTGATATGACTGATTATTGAAATGATTAACAATCAGGAGTCATATTCTACTTTACTTTCCTCCATAAGACTGACAGATGTTTACACTGTGCTATCTCGATCTATCAGAAATACTTGTTCTAAAATACTGATGTATACAGCTCATATGTATTGGCATTGGCTGGCTTAAAGATGTTCCACCTGATGAGAACATTAGCTTGTGTGCTCCAAATATGTGCTTCTGAAAATCATAATAACATATTATGAAACCTTATAAATCACTTTAGTCCTTAGAGAAGATATTCGGCCTAATAACAATTGTACAATCAGCTTGGTATTCTTTTGCTTATCAAGTTCCAAACCAGTTAAAGTTGATTTATTTTTCAGTTATGGGGCTGTCACACTATGACGTTTTGGACGTTTGCAGAACGAGTTTGCAATCTTGACCAAACGTTGAACCCTTATTGAAGGTTCTGACCTCATTAGGAGAAAGTTGGTCATGTTGAGAGACGTTGGGAAATGTTCGACTGCAAAAAAAAGTTTTGCGGATGTTCAAAATTTTACATGTTGTTCCTGGCTCGTTCTTAGGATGTTCCACGGACATTGTTGAGAATTGGAGATGTTTTACTGTTCTGGTCGACGTTGTGACAGCGGGCCAGGAACAGAAAGAAAAGTCGCAAATTTGCCATTGTTTTTTCTGTAAAATGCAGTGGTTACTTCACAGACTCAGTCAGGTTGTTCACTAATTGTTCTGACCAAGTTTAATACAAACTTCTATGTAATGTCTCAACTGCATCAATCACATTAGTACCACCCCCAAAAAAAGTTCCTCACTTGCTCAAACAAGAAAGCATCCATCCCGTTGGCATTTTCTCCAACGTTTTTGGTGTATTTTTTTTTACACAACATCAGGATTTTCACAAACGGCTACTTGCTCCACACGTTATGTTACTGTATGATAGCACCATTGAATTTAACCAATAAAATATAGAGATTTCTTGAGTAGGATTTAAATTTCTCTCTAAAAAAAATCAGTGCTCTTTGTTCTGTAATGAATGAATTATATATCAAGACAAATATGTTACTTTTCTTTAAGGAATGATTTTTCTTGTTGAGTTTTGTTCTCTTTAGTAGTGATTAAGTGGTGCCTCTCATTCCGCATATATTGATAGGATGATTTGATCTTAATGTGTTATAGTTGGATGCCAATGGGGATGGCTACATTGACCACTGTGAGCTCTCCAAGGCCATGGAGATCGCCGGCCACAAACTGCCTCAATACAGAATAAGGGATATTATCTCTAACCTTGATTCCGACAATGATGGAAAACTCTCCTTTGCAGAATTTATGCAAGTAAGTATAGATATTCTTTATTTTAATCATTGGACAAGAACAGTTAAAGATGGTTTCTACAGATCACATATTTTTATTTTATAATATTTATTTTTATTTGTACTTTAAAACACCTGAGCAGTGCAAAAGCTATGGAATTAGGTTCCTTTTGCATGAACAAAAATTAAGCATTGCATAAAATCGCATTGACTATAATATTAATATAATTTTATTCCACAAGAACTTTTCTTTATCTTATTCATATTTTAACCAAACATAATTTAGCTCATCAAATGAGTTAAAGGTAAAAAGTAAGTATTGTTACAAGAATTATTGGCAAATTTAAAATTTCATATATCGTGAGAAATTGGCCAGATGAGAGAAACTTCATTGAATCATCTGCTGAGTATAAATGCCCAGAGGGATGAGCTGACCCGACCTGTGAGCAAGCAGTGGGATAGGATGCTAATCGGTTCATCCATCTCATACTGTAATGCTGATGTAATCCTGATTACACAGAGGCAGATGATACACGGATCTCATTAATCCCTTAATTGATATGTAATGACACCTTTCATTAAATATCCTCTCACTCCACCACACAGGGACTGAATGAATGAAATCTATGCAATATTAAATTGCAAGAGGGCCGTAGCCTGGAGAGGCGGCCCTGCAGTGTGATTGCTGTGAATTGCAATCATGTATTGTTAAATTTGGTCATTGATTATTGCTATTGACAAATGGACTATTGTTGTTGTGAGTTGGTTAACTGAAAGGTTTTTTTCAGAGACCATTCGCACCGGGTTCCCCCTACTCTTTTCGATAAGTGCTACTGGGTTCTTTAACGTGCTCTGGGATAGGGTCAGATACACGGGACCACGACGTTTTACGCCCAATCCGAGCGGGCGAGCAATAACCTTGCTGGGGGACAATTTAACCAGGCATTGTCAAAGGGGGACCTACCCATAGTGAGTTTAGAGGTGGTTTTATGTTGTGTTCAGACTTTGTGTGTGGGTTGCATATATGAGAAGTTATGTAGAAATTTTGATTAAAAAGTAGTGAGAATTGCATTTTACCCAGTGGGGTGTCCATAGGGACACTCCAGACTACATATATGTGTGTATGTGTGTGTGTGTGTGTGTGTGTGTGTGTGTGTGTGTGTGTGTGTGTGTGTGTGTGTGTGTCAGAGACACAGATGTCCTTGAGAGAGATATTGTGAGGAATGAGAATGTTATAATAACATTCAATTTGACAGAGAATCTACTAATTTCTCAGTATTTCTTTATCTTTTATCCAAACCAAACAATACAAATGATTATATAATATTATATTTATCATCGTTTTTTTTTTTTTTTTTTTTTCATTTTAAACGATTTAAAAATTTTGATGAATTTTCCTGGTATATTAAGGTGTTCAGCAGGTTGCAGTTTCAACGGTATTCCATCGGGCGTAACTTCAAACAGCAAGTTACTCGCCCCAAGGAAATTGTGATGATAGAGGGCGCTTGCACCGATTCCACACACTCCTATGGGCGTGGTGAGCAGGCAGGATTTACAAACTGGATCACTAGGTAGTGCAAGCTCCATAGCTGCCATGCACACCCTCAACCACACTGTCATACTCTGTGTCCACTTGTCAAAGTAACTCATTCAAATCGTGAGTTATTGTGAGAAAAGTCAAGACAAAATGGGCTGAATATCTGTCCATATCATAAGTTGGTGTCAATATTCTGAATTGTGATATAATGATTGCTTCAGGTCTTCTCCATGTTTAAGGTCTTGTGTAATCAAATTTTTTTTAAATTGCGCAACAAGCCGACATTAACAAGTTCAGGTAGCACCATGACCTCAGTGGGGTCACCATGACCTCAATGGGGTCATGATGTGACTTCTACTTTAAATGCCGCCTTGATGGTCTGGACTTTTTCAAGTGGACACATCTAGGGAAATGAACCCGTATTAATGATAATAATTGTTTTGTGTGATCCATAATGGAATGCAGAGAAATGGGACATTCGATGCATGAATTCATGTAAACCTGCTGAGTTTGAAGATTTTGATGTTTCAGATGAGAGGTTTGGAGTGATAGCATGAAGTTTCTATCCATGCACGCGTGTCAATGTTTAGTAGTTCAGTATATTATGAGAATGTTCAGCAATTTAACAATACAAATTACTTAGAATTGTTCTTTGTGTTAAGCATGATGATTATTTTGATGTATAACATATATTAAAACATAACAAAATTAAGACGCAGATTTTATTTGTCTTACTAATGATGCTAATCATTAAGATGTCATACCTAACAAAGTAGATATTGTGAAAATGTTTACTCCTTGTTTTTAACACTGATTTTGAAGATCAGCAAAGTACAATATTAATAAGAACTTACCAAATAGCATTTATTCCTGCCAAACTTCAATTATCTAATATGTTTATTAAAAAAATAAAATAATTCATCAAGGTCTTTATAACCTTCTTGGCCAAATTGGTCAGAACACACAAAATGTTGGAAGTTGATCATAAGATGGGAGAAGGATTTTATCATTTAAAGTTGTATAGCATCACTTTTCATTTGCAAAATTTCACTGAAATAATCATCATCTTTACACCTGGAAAGTCATCTCCGGATTGCTGTATAGAGCTTGCTTTCTGTAAAATAGTTTATTTTCACAGGTGTCATCATGAAGTTTCTAGTGGCATTTATGTGAAGGAAGAAAGAAGACTTGTGATGGTGACAGCTTATATGTTAATAAGTTCAAGCATGGGTCTGACTTTGGTGTTTTTTTCTCACTCTCAGATTCATTGCAATGTAACAGAGGAGAATGATACTGGCCGAACGTTCAAGAACTTGGTGTCTCGTCGGGAGAACATCGAGACTCACGGGGGTATGACGTCCCAATCCAACGAGGGCACCACACACTCCGTGAGGAAGGAAGAGCAGGTGGCCTTCTCCAACTGGATCAACAGGTACACAGGAGAAAGCTGCAGTCATCTCACGCCATAGGCTTTATTACCATCACACATGCCAGCTCACATACTATTTAAACATATCAGGGATTCACTGTTTCAAAGTTCCTTTCATCAAACTCAAAATTTCTTATCCCTTCAAAATTGTGTGATATTATGGTTCTCCAATTTACTCATTTGATCTCTGATAAATATTGTTAAATTGCATTTATGCAATCTTGCTTTATATATTTGTATATGTGTGTATATTAGGTTATGCATGTGTGGACTGGGCTCTGATATATATTGTCTCTTTATATGAGATGGAAGTATATTGATAATAGATGGATAATATCATTGTGGAAATATTCATATTCCCCTAATTGATGGTGTGCAAAAAGTAAAAAAAAATCATCAAATATTCTTTAAAAAAACAGAGATTGTCAGATTATTTAATCAAAAGTTGAAAGTAAGGAGTTTAAGGTTTATTCCATAAAAAAACCACTAAGATGCACAAGCCGTTTAACATTGAGAGCAAATGTTTGGCTCACTTGATAAGTATTGTCATTTACTGTACAGAAACCTAGCAGATGATGAGGACTGTGCCTGCTATCTGCCGCTGAACCCAGATACCAGGGATCT
Source organism: Amphiduros pacificus (assembly GCA_949316495.1). Classification (NCBI taxonomy): domain Eukaryota; kingdom Metazoa; phylum Annelida; class Polychaeta; order Phyllodocida; family Hesionidae; genus Amphiduros; species Amphiduros pacificus. Next base: position 12,242,785 of record OX439003.1, on the reverse strand, counting down.
CTACAACAAATGCAAAGATGGCATCCTTCTCTGGTGAGAAACAAGCTAGCTTATTTGTCTATGTATTAAATGATCAGGCGAGATATGCATGAACAACTAGGTCCGTGCAACTCTGAAATGTGACTAGAGAAAGCTACCCTATGAAACCATTGGGTGGCTAACTTATATGGCAAAACTTTGCTTTACATAATGACTTTGAACAATATAAATCTGAAACCAATTTTTACTAATTTGTGATTTACCAGGTTTTGATATTTGGTAATATATTTATTTTATATTTCATGCCATAAGAGATGTTGTGATATCATCTAGTCTGGAATACTGAACAATCTTTAATTTTATAAATTTCAGCAAAATGATCAACAAATCTCAGCCAGGAACTATCGATGAGAGAACTATCAACAAGCCCGACAAACAATGGAATGTGCACACCAAAAGGGAGAATCTTATACTGGCCCTCAACTCTGCCCAGTCCATCGGATGTAATATCGTCAACATTGGACCGGATGACCTGGAAAAGGGCAAGCCACATCTTGTGCTGGGTCTACTCTGGCAGATCATTAGGGTATGTTCTCATCATATAGCTACAACATTGGCATGTTAAGATCTTAACTATGACTGATGCCTTGTTGTATAATACCTTGCTGTACATGTAAACAGCAACATCTTTTGAGCTTTCTGTCTGATGGGATTGCACAGAGAGAGACTCATTCATGATAGTCTAACGAGAACTGGTAGATACAATGTTGCAAACAGTATATTCTTCTATTCTATTCTATTCTATTCTATTCACTGTAAGTGAAGAAAAGTGAGTAAATAACGGATGTTGACCAGGGATGTTACACACATGCAGCCATGTTTGTTCTCAGTCAATTAACATAAAGGTTGTGGTGTGACCACACAGAAAAGGCTCATCACCTTGTCAAGACAAACAAAACATGAAACGCTACCTTATAAGGCGCTATCATATCAGGGAGGCCATACAGAGCAGACTGTCCTTAGAGCTGTTCTCTTCTCCCCACTCTCATCTGTTTAGAGTCCAACTCTGATAGATTCATTAAACTTAAATATTGAATAAATAACAGTCGTCACTCTTCCTTCAGTTCTTTCTCTGTTATGAGTGTTGTCCAACCATAATGGATTAACAGTAGCCATTCTTGTGCCTGCCTCTTTCTTTTATTACGACAACATAGCCCATCATCAATTATATTAACAGCAATCGTTTATCACCAAGGTGTTTTGGTGACATTTTGGGCTTGGTTTCCAATATTTCCACCCATGGTTTTCCGATGTCCTTGCCCGTGGTGTCCTGTTTCCCCACTCATTGGTTTCCTGTAACCCAGTCATATTCCCAGGTTTGATTACCTGTATCCCACCCACGACTTCTCATATCGTTACCAATGCCATCCTTCATCCCAGACTACAGTATCATGTATTACCAACCAAGCTATAACATATCCTCAACCCTTGCATTCTATATTACCATTTATGTTTATTTCTGTCATCATATATGATATTAAGTGTTACCCTTTAATTCTGCATCACCACCCATGGCATTCTGTATCATCACCCATGCCACTCTGCATCACAACCCATGGCATTCTGTATCATCACCCATGGCATTCTGCATCACCACCCATGGCATTCTGCATCACAACCCATGGCATTCTGTATCACCACCCATGTCATTCTGTATCACCACCCATGTCATTCTGTATCACCACCCATGGCATTCTGTATCATCACCCATGGCATTCTGTATCACCACCCATGGCATTCTGTATCACCACCCTTGCCATTCTGCATCACAACCCATGTCATTCTGCGTCACAACCCATGGCATTCTGTATCACCACCCATGGCATTCTGCATCACCACCCATGGCATTCTGCGTCACAACCCATGGCATTCTGCATCACAACCCATGCCACTCTGCATCACAACCCATGGCAGTCTGTATCACCACCGATGGCAGTCTGTATCACCACCCATGGCATTCTGCATCACCACCCATGGCATTCTGTATCACCACCCATAGCATTCTGTATCACCACCCTTGCCATTCTGCGTCACAACCCATGTCATTCTGCGTCACAACCCATGGCATTCTGTATCACCACCCATGGCATTCTGTATCACCACCCTTGCCATTCTGCGTCACAACCCATGTCATTCTGCGTCACAACCCATGGCATTCTGTATCACCACCCATGTCATTCTGCGTCACCACCCATGTCATTCTGCGTCACCACCCATGGCATTTTGCATCACCTCTCATGGCATTCTGCGTCACCACCCATGTCATTCTGTATCACTTTTTAGCCTGTCTCAGCACACACTTTGGCATCTGTAGATGTGTATGTGCATTGTAGGGTCTAATCTATCGTGTATGTTTCAGATCGGCTTGCTGTCTGACATCAACCTACACGAGCATCCCGGACTTGCAGCGCTGCTTTTTGATGGTGAAAGCAAAGAAGATCTCTTGAAATTGTCTCCAGAGGAGATACTCATCCGATGGGTCAACTATCATCTGGATAAATCACCATGTGGAAGAAATATCAGCAACTTCAAATCAGACATCAAGGACTCTGTGGCCTATATTCATCTGCTGAGCCAGATAGCACCCAGAGATAAGGGAGTGTTAACAGTGGCAGAAAACGTGAGTGTTTAAAAACGGTGAAGAAAGTCTTCAGGAAATAACCTGAATTCAGGTTTTTTTTCTTCAAATGTAAAATTCAAAATGGTCTGAACTCATTCTGAAACATCCAGAAATAGCATTTCTGAAAGGGGGTAGGGGTATCTTCAGGTTAATTTTTAAGAGTTTCAGGTTTTTTCCTGAATGCTGACTTTCCTCACTGGTTAAGGAGTAGGCTTCTAAAAGTAATTAAAAGGAACTAGAAGGAAATAGTACTGTCATAATTTTTATATATAGTTTAATTATTTTAATAAAGGAAAAATCCATCTTCAATATAATCTAATCCTAATTTTATATTTCAACAGTAAAGAGCCTTTCTTTTAATGAGATTTTCTGTGAAAAAATAAACCTCCATTGGCCTATTTTGTTTTCATTCTATTATGATTTCTGTATGTTTAAGTGTTATGGTTGCACACAGAGGTGAACAAACTGACTAGCATATGTTGAGCATGGCTTGTTAAATGTACCACTTATTAAATACCAGCCATTCAGCTGAAATTTAAATATTTCTTTTTCTTTTAATTTTTTTTATTATTTCTCACCGCTTTTTCTCACCCATCTTTCTTGTTAATTAGAATTTTTTTTTAATTGAGGATATGATTATGACATTTCAGGAACCAGATGACCTTAAGAGGGCAGAGCGCATGTTGCTGGAAGCAGACAAGATTGGATGTAGGAGCTTTGTATCACCTCCAGAGGTTGTCAATGGCAACTACAAACTTAACTTGGCTTTTGTGGCTAACCTGTTCAACATGTATCCAGCTCTTGATGCTCCTGACGATGATGATACAGAGGTCGTGGAGGAAACCAGGGAAGAAAGAAGTATGCTCAAGGCCAACATTTTGTCTTTATCTCTTTAAGAAATTGTTAAAATCACACGATTTTTAAATTACCTGTAAATCTTTTTAAGCTTAAAAACCATCTCCAACTTTCAAAGTTTCTGAATTCTCACTGCTTGAGTTTCAACATTTGTGAGGGACCAGGTGTCTCTTGTGTCAAGTACAATGCATTTTAAGATGGGGTTTGTAGACATCCGATTTGTAGAAAGCTCATATGATGACTACTATTCTATAGGTTGTGAAGAAAAAGCAAATATTTTGGCAACAAATTCACACACACAGAAAAAAATTGATCAGTTTTGGAATCATTAGAAGAAAAGAGAGACAGTTTTGGGTGAAATAAAGTGACTTGTTGATCAGCATTTTTTACTACTTGGAGCCAAATCTTAACACACTAGGTGGCAGCAAGGCCCACTCAAGCAGTGAGAATTACAAGTGGATATATCTCTTCTTTTCTTAAGACAGTCTTTGGAAAAATATGTGGATTCTCTTCTGCATTTTTTTACCAAGAGAAAAAAATGTATATATGGTATCTCATGTAAAGAAAAAAATGTATGTATGAGAAAAAAATGTATATATGGTATCTCATGTATCTTTTAGCATATCGTAACTGGATGAACAGTATGGGCGTGTCCCCGTATGTGAACTACTTGTACAGCGATCTGGGAGATGGCCTGGTCATCTTCCAGCTCTATGACATCATCATTCCTGGCAAGGTCGATTGGAGTAAGGTCGCCAAGAAATTCAGGAAGCTGGCTTCACTCATGGAAAAGATTGGTAGATATCTTTAACTGATTACATGCTTTTCATGAAAAAAACCTCACTTACCGTATTTACTCGTGTATAAGTCGAGGTTTTTTTCCAAAAACTCTTAGTTAATGTTTAGGGGGTCGTCTTATACACGAGAGCAGTCTTATACTCGAGTATTTACGGTAAAACGTAAATACGGTAAAACGTAAATACGATGTTCATATTTTCGAAATAACGAATATCAGACGTAGCAGATTGATTTTAATTGCGTTTTAAATGATAAATAAAGGTATTTACCCAATATTATCACAAATTGTTCTAAAACAGAACAAAACTATCAATCCATTTAAAACGCAATTAAAATCGATCCACGTGCGAAAGCATTTCTGTCAAAAAGGGAAGACACGACTCAAAGCAGTGGAAACAAACTGTGAACGCTGATAATTGGTATCAGTGAAAATTTACTAATTTTCACACCACATCAAAGGCAGAATTGAATTGTGCTATATTTAAATAATAATTATTTTGCTTACAATACAATTTCGTTTTCGTGCTAAAAACAAGAGCCTCTTCCCGTCACTTCCGCCTTTCAAAATTGCGACCACGTGTTGCAATTAAATTTGTGATAATATTGGGTAAATACCTTTATATATCATTTAAAACATATTATTTCCAAATGCTTTGTTTTGACTTTGTTCTCACTGATTTCAATTATCAGCGTTCACAGTTTTGCATTTCGTCTTTGTTTCCACTGCTTTGAGTCGTGTCTTCCCTGTTGACAGAAATGCTTTCACACGTGGATCGATTTTAATTGCGTTTTAAATGATAAATAAAGGTATATACATAATTACGCTTTGCAGGTCGAGAACAGAACAAAACCATCCATTATTGCGCAATATATTAACAATCGTTTTCGCGCTAAAAACAAGAGCCTCTTCCCGTCACTTCCGCCTTTCAAAATTGCGACCACGTGTTGCGTTGAGTCGTGTCTTCCCTTCTTGACAGAAATGCCTTCACACGTGGATCGATTTTAATTGCGTTTTAAATGATAAATAAAGGTATTCACCCAATATTATCACAAATTATGCTTCGCAGGTCGAGAATTTATCCATGAAGTAAAACGTAAATATCATGTACGTGACGTCGCGTTAATTCACGTCCGCAACACGAGGAGAAGCCAGGGATCCATCATTGCACAATATATTAATATTTCAATGCGTGTTAAGTAGGCTCTGATCGTTTTCACGCCAAAAATAAGAGCTTGTCCCCGTCACTCCCGCTTTTTAAATGACGACCTCGTATTGCGTAATGCATGTTAAATGGATGAATGGTTTTGTTCTGTTCTCGACCTGCAAAGCGTATTTTGTGTTTATATTGGGTATATACTTTTATTTATCATTTAAAATGCAATTCTGCCAAATCTGCAAAGTCAATGATCACATGACTTGTGAGTCACATGGTCAATCGATCCGCTACTTCACGGACATCGTATTTACGTTTTACTTTTACTCCTATGTCTATTAAAATTATTTATCATTTAAAGGTATTTACCCAATATTATTTCGAAACGCTTTGTTTTGACTTTGTTCTCACTGATTCCAATTATCAGCGTTCACAGTTTTGCATTTCGTCTTTGTTTCCACTGCTTTGGGTCGTGTCTTCCTTGTTGACAGAAATGCTTTCACACGTGGATCGATTTTAATTGCGTTTTAAATGGATTGATGGTTTTGTTCTGTTCTCGAACAATTTGTGATAATATTGGGTAAATACCTTTATTTATCATTTAAAACGCAATCAAAATCGATCAGCTCTGATATCCGTTATTTCGAAAATATGAACATCGTATTTTACCGTATTTACTCGTGTATAAGACGTCTAATATCTTATATTTTAAGCATATTTACGTTTCACTTTTAAAATGACCGCCAAGCTTCAGCTTAAGCTTGAATGGTAGCAGAGCCGATATCTCTTGAAAAACCAACTCGTCTTATATTCGGAAATTGTTTTTTTTCAAGAAAAATAACCTCAATTTTGGGGGGTCGTCTTATACACGAGTCGACTTATACACGAGTAAATACGGTACATAGAATGCAGTCTCGGTATTGTTCAGTTCTGATGATGTCCTTTAAATATGTCTTTTTCAATTTAGATTGCTTATCTGTTTTACTTAGAATATCTGTTTCCAGATAAGAATGTATAAATGAATAAACCTAAAATTCATTTGTTTGACTATATGTGTGATTTCTTTCAGAAAATTGTAATTACGCTGTGCAACTTGGACACAATTGCAAGTTCTCCCTGGTGGGAATTCAAGGCAAAGATATTTATGATGGCAATCAAACACTTACACTAGGTATGTATATATATATATATCTCATTCTCCAGGATTTTCATCAAACATTCATGCATAAGCTAAAAGGTCTAGGTAATTTCTCAGAAATCTATATCAAATTTTATGGGCACAGTGATACACCATAGAAATGCAATACTTTCCATAAGGCTAAACATCTGATGCATATTACTTTCATATTTAGCAAAAGGGCTCGTCTGATTTTTTTAACGCTCTGGCTCATATTATTACTATTGCTATTTGTCAGCAACTATGAATAGGAGATAGTTGAAATTTGTAATATAGAATGATCTTTAGTTAAGTGTATTGGAAGATATGAATCTGAATTTTTTAGAAACAAAAATTGGAGCTCTACAAATTATTATTATTATTATTATTATTATTATTATTATTATTATTATTATTATTATTATTATTATTATTATTATTATCATCATCATCATCATCATCATCATCATTGTTATCATCATCATCATTATTATTATCATCATCATTATCATTATTAATATTATGATTATTATTATTATTATCATTATCATCATTATTACCAATTCTCATGCATATAATGATATATATATGTGGCAATTCAGCTCTGGTGTGGCAGCTGATGAAGGCCTACACTCTGAGTATCCTCAGCAAACTGGCCACAGCAGATGGCTCGCCAATCACCGAGAGGAAAATAGTCGAATGGGTCAATGAAAGGGTAATGTTCCCTCTTTTCACACACTCACATTTACAGAAAATATGGGATATGTATATTACCTTAAATAAAAATGTTAAAAGTAGTGATTTTAGTAACAGGGTACTTTTGATTAAATTGTCGTATGCACCTAAGAAGGCATTTTTTTTACATTTATTGTTAGTTATATTAAAAAGGGTTACAATTGGTATAGATTTTTAAAAAAAAACTTACTTATTTTAAGGCCTATGTGATCAATTTATGAAGCATGTTAAAAATACCTAATTAATGTTGTCTTGTGATTTGGTAACTTAGTATATTAAAGCACACCCACCTATATCAATCATGCCATATTGACTTCTTTTGTAGCTAAAACAAAGATCGGTAAAGTTTACTAACACAATTTTTGAATGGGTGCTGAGAGTTTTCTGTATTCACATACTATATATTATATTTGACGTGTTTATTGTCTATTCTTATCCAAGTGGTGAAAAGAGGAAGTTTGAAATCACACGTGAATGAATAAAGAAAAGAATATATTATTTGTAAATTTTAGCATTTTTTGACAATTATTTCACATATTTATTGATATGTAATTCAGTTGTTTTAGTGTTCTATAAATAATGCCAGTGATTTCATTCCTCTTTATACCTGTTGGTTCATTCTAGACAAATCAAAAACAAATATTTGTTATAGTGGTCCAAATCTCTTGACCTTTTAGCTCTGCTGACTTCCTTGAAGTCACAGAGCTTTAAAAGTGAGGAAAATGTCTGTCAGTTTCTCAACATTTTCTTTAAGAATCTTCTCCAAAACTACCAATTTTCAAATTTTATACAGAGGTAGATATAGATGTGAAGATTCAGATTCCTTCAAATCTAGTGATGTCACCATTGACCTTAGTATAGTGACCTTGAGGTCATATTTTGTAAGGAGCATATCTCAGCAATCTCTTATAAGAGGAAATTAAAACTTGGTATACAGAAATGTCTTAGCTGTCTTAGGTCATAGCTGTGCCTCGTCATACTTTTTTTAAAGCCATGTGACCTTTGACCTTGACCCATTTCAATCATTAAAAGTGAATAAAGAGTACATTATATCTGTTATATATCAACATTACGTCAAGCACCATATACATTTGACCTTGATGCTATGACCTTGACCTTTATATTATTGTGCAGGCCATATCTCATGAATGATAAATTGGAGATACTAAATATTGGGATGCATGGCAAACATGCATGGCAAACATGCTTGGCAAACATGCATGCCCATTATGCCAGTTGCCAGTGTCTGTCAAAAGTATTTGACCCACATCAGACAAAATGTCCAACATTCAACCAGCCAACGTCAGAAATTAATCTTCAGCATCAAACATTTCAATGCATATGCCCTTGAGCCAATTGTCACAAGTTACGGTTGGACTGGAACCCTATCATAGGTGTTATTTTGTAATAGCCAAAAATAAGGTAGGAAACCAGAGAAATGAAAGTCTGAAGCACCCAGTGTTTCGTAGAAGGTGCACGATTACTGTGCATGTCTAATAAATGGGTGAAAAGCGACTGGCCTGGTCTGCAGATCCTGCAGAAAGCTTGCTAGTTACACAGTTCATGTGTTTTCATTGAAATCAGCAGAGCTATCAACCCAGGGGGTTATCTTGCAGTCTTTTCTGTAGAGATTCCAATTTCATTTGAGAATTTATAATTTCACTCTTTTTTAATTTACCATTCTAGAGTTTGATTTATTAACTATATCTTGTATGTTGGTTTTAAAGTTTGACTTACAGTGAGAGTATTATATCTATAGATGTTTTTTTTATAATAATGACCTCTGCACCAAATTTAGCATTTTATTTTCATAATGCACAGTGAGATAGAGTCCATTGCAGTCTCAGAAAGTGTTTGCAGTATGAAAGCCAAAAACATGTACCTTTGACTGACAGTTGTATTTCTGATCAATATTTGTATTTACCAAACCAGCTTTGTGGACATTAAATAACGGATAAATGAATGCATAATATAGGAATCAGTGTAGTTTTGTTAAGGTAGAATGGTGGTATGTTATAGGTTTTGTCCTAACTCGCAGCATTATAGAATTTGTTTGTTTGCTTGCATGGGATAACAGATCATAAATATATATTTTTTGTTTATTTAAAACATGGTTATGGTGAGGCAAATGAGACTACACAACCAAGATGTTTTGATAAACATGAATGTCTTTTTTTTTCAGTTGAAAGCAAATGGTAAGAAGACGTCAATCACAGGTTTTAATGATCCAACAATCTCTGATGGCAAGGTGGTGATTGATCTGGTGGACACCATCAAGGATAAGTCCATCAAATATGAGCTGGTCAAAGAAGGCAAAACTGATGAGGTAAACATGCAACATTTAGTCTCAAATAATTGTGGCTATTAGATGAATTGTTTGGAGATTTATGGCATTTATCTAGTGTTCTCCAATCACCAATCAGCAAAGCCCAGATAGGTGATCTGGAGAGGTCTGAGTTTATTGTTTTTTATGTATAATCTGGTTTGCATGAGAAATTTTAAATGCCCAACTCTTTTAGTGTTAATTCATATTTTATGTATGATTATGTCTCAAATCTCCCGAAAAAGCTTGATTATCCTTTGGATGACATAAAATAAAGAAAATATAAATACTTGATATCAGTTGCCAGCTGCAAAAACCTGCAAAAGGGAGGAAAATACTAACTTTTTTTGTTTAAATTGACAGGAAAAATTGGATAATGCCAAATTTGCCATTTCAATGGCCCGAAAGATTGGTGCCCGGGTGTATGCTCTACCAGAGGATATAGTAGAAGTCAAGCAAAAAATGGTGATGACCGTATTTGCCTGTCTCATGATCAGAGATCACATGCCCAGCAAGGCATCATGAGCTGGCAGCCCAGCATTCTACATACCGGTACTCCACCTTCTACAGCTGGAAGTATACATATATATATATATATATATATATATATATATATATATATATATATATATATATATATATATATATATACATATATATATATATATATACAGGTGATGAAGCTTAGCAACAGCTACGTGGTGGGTGGACTTACAGGGGCACGTTGAAATATTCAAATGTGTGCAAAACTAATATAAACAAACACTATTTTATTATGTCCACTCTCGGGTAAAGTCTTATCTAAAAAAAAAACATTGGGGTACTGTCCTTTAACTCCCAGTCTTTGTTAAGGCCAAGCTGTTTTGCATGTAAATTATTGAAATACAAGATAAGAAAATGTACAATGATGATTTTTCATTTGATATATCTAATAGAGAACGCTTGCTCTATATCATAGGCTTATACCTTATGCCTGAATATAATTACCAATGGTTGCCACAAAACAGAAGGATTTTTATAAAAATGTACAAGCCTGACTAATTGATAATAATTGCCACCAGATGGCTCCAGATGTATCAGTCAGCTCAGATGATCATATTCCAATTATAATGGACAATTTTATATATCTTTAAGGTGCAACAATCATAATAGACTTGTAGAGGGCACATTAACAAACATATATCATTTGTATGAAAAGTATTTCTAATTATTGTTCATGATTTTTTTTCTTACCGAGTTAACTGGAGTTAACTTTTTTTACAAAGGAGAAACCTTACAGTTTATTTCTGCAATTTATTTGATGTACCATTACCATGATTGTATTGGGCTTAACAAAATCTGATGTCTGCTGTTGATTAAGGTTGACTTTGGTTTTGTAAGGCCACTTTTATGAAATAAAAGTTAAATTAGCATGGCTACACATTTCGACTTTATAGTCTAACAACTTTACATTCCAATAATCATTTAAGTAGAAACAAGTGATATGTATAAATGCCTTGTAAACTGTAATTTACATTGGGTCATATATTTTATTAATTACCTTGATAATATGGGTGCTTATATCAGGATGTGTACAGCATGTTAAAAAAATATCTTCACAGTTTAAGATAACCTCAAGGCCAGTCTGTTTACTTAAGTTTAGGTTAGATTTGCATCCAAATGTTTTAAGTTACTTAAAACTATATTGAGATGTTTGATTTTTGTTCCCAAAAGTATTAAGTGTGTAATTTGAAGATATTCTAGAAGCACATTCTAATGTGTAAAATAATATTTTTGATGTCTTTTATACCACATAAATCAAATGGTAGGATGAACAAGGTATGGATGACTTAACAATAAGGGTTGTGCTTGTCACAAAACCGCCTTAAAAATCCACAGTGTCAAGAAATCGTCATTTTGACAAATCGTCACGCATTATATGTAAAAGTTTGTCTCAAATTATTAAATGTAAGAAAAGTAGTTGCAGATAGGATTGGAGTTTGTTATGTATTGATGGGAGGGAAGAGGAAGAGGGCACAGAAAATATGCCTCATGGAAGAGTAGATATCTTGAGAAGAGACTTTTGGTGCTCCATGAATTTGACGTGGTCACATTATGGGGTTAATCATAATTTGTCTTCTCACAGTTTCGTGTTTCATATGAATATGATTGGGGTTACTATTAAACAAAGTTGTCAGTAAATTTCAGAAGGTACCAGATGGGACGAATAACTGTAAAAGCACATATTAGATTCCATTGTATCCAGAATACATCATGAAATGGTTGTCATTTATACAGTATATTATTATTATTATTATTATTATTATCATGGGTTGTACATTATCGGTGCCAGAGTTAAGCTTTATTGACCTGTTTGCTACTTATAGTCAAAGAGCATTGCTGTAATTTCAGTGTCTAGTTAATATTTGCAAACTACGTGTACATCTAGGCACAGTATTAAATGTGTCAAGTAAAATTCCTGATTTATATGGGGGAGCTTATATTTATGGTAGCGAAACAAAATAATAATTTGCTAAGATTGAAAGGCTAGAACTTCCATTGCTAGTATTGTGATGCTGTTAATGTTGAATTAATGTTAAACTGTTGAAGCTTTATTTGTTCAATCATTATATCATCAACTCTGATTTATTTGCAAATCACACAAGTATTATTTTTAATTCAACAATGGAAGAATTTGTACATTGTATGTATACTTAATTGAACTTTTACAAATTATCATTTCCTGTTAGTAAGTTTCCCAATGTTTGGCAAGATTAAAATCTTATAATTTATTTGTTTGGAAAATAATATCCAGGTATAAAAAATGGAGCAGTCTTTACATAATCAGTGCATAGATTTTATGTAGAAGTTTTTTTTTTTTTTGCCTGTCGCTACTGCATTTCTTACCAAATGTTAGTGTGTACTGATTATTATGATAAGTTTTCAATATGCAAATGGGTTCTGAAGGATTTGATAAGAAATGGCCAAAAAGGTAAAAATTTAATATTTTATTTTTGGAGCCTTGACTTTATCATATTCAGAACACCATACTCATCAATATGAAATATTTGTATTAAAGGAAGTGGTATTGAGTAAATGTTCATGGAAAAAATAACATTTGACATCAAATTCCGGAAAATTGATTTTTTTTCTTCATATAGAAGTGGTCAGCTTGCATATTTTGTACAATTTGTTTGGACCAATCAGCATGCTATCATATTACTTTGTATGTTATGCAAAATATAAAATGAAATGTCTGAATAATCATAAATTGTGGAGTGTTGTCTTCTCTTCATTGCCCCTCAATTTCCCATACCACTTTATGCACTTTGAGCAATTAGAATGGCATAAAATACGGCAATATTGCTTTCTAATATAACTATTAATATTGCTTTATTGACACATTAAGTGGCAGACCAATAAAAATTGTCTTCATTGTACAAAATTCTTCTGATTCTTCAAACTAGTTTGTTACATGACCAGCAGAGTGATTTAACATTGAATCAGATGCCACATTTCTTCGAAATTCAAATACCTTCACAAAGAAGCTTGCGGTGCCATAGTCCACATAGCTTATGCAGTGATGAGGGGGGGGGGGATTTTCTATAATTCTGTCCGTCAACTTTGATCTTCTCTGAAACTACTAGTCTGAGGTGCAATGTGCGTTACCGACAATCCATGGTGTCTTGTGACGCCATATCACCCGAAAACTTTAAGAATATGACGTAATTCAACTTTGTGACGTTTTTGACTCGCAATAGACAGTATTTAGACCAAGACATACTCCAAATGTACACGATTCCAAAATATTTTAGAAACGTCCATGTCAGTGATTTCTGCATCATATGCCAATTTTATAAAGAGCTCAATACAACATATTGATTCTTCTAAAACGTTAGGCAATTCTGTCAACTCTTCCAACGTTCACATTAAGCTTACATTAGCAACACACTCATTGGCAGGCCTATACAATGTATAATTTTTTTATTTTAAAAATATTTTTCTTCTGACATAATTTTGAAATTTGCCAATATATACGTCCATTCCATTTACATAGCATTTGCCCAGCAAGATGATTTCACACTGATGTAACATTTTTACCCCCCAAAAATTGTTATTCTGTGTTTTTGTTAAAATAACAATTCTTTTTTTACAAAAATAATATGTGTTCAGAAAATATTGATAAATGATTAAGACAATTTTTCATAATGTACTATTGATACTGTGGAAATCTCATCCTTCTATATCTATAGATATTGTATTATTTAAGCTTTGTAGTCATTGAAAAACGTTTATGTACATATCAACTTGAAGAAGGGCTTGTAGGAATAGCCTTCTCAATTAAAAGTATCCAAAATTTCAGTATAAGATTCATTTTTTATGAAATGATAATTTCTTTTTCTAAATCCAAAAACTCAAAAATAGCTAGAAAATTGGCAGTGACACACATTGCTTCAAATGGAAACTATCCCATTGTTCCAAACAATGGGTTGCTATGGTGCCATGGTGTCATTCATTATACTCCAAGGTAGAAAAGATGTGTTTTCGGGTAACCAATTTCATTTTTTTCCATTAGGCTCAGATTTGTTTCTGTTTTGTTATAATTTTTTTTCTCAAAAATCTAATAGCTACATGTATCAGTTATTGAGGCTTCCATTTTGAATAACATTATAAATATTAGCCAATGAGAATCCAGATAACAAGTTGAGGCTAAATTCAATATGTAACATACAATTTGATTTGTCAAAATTACCATCTGCTCAAGTCTGCTCTGGGAAAGGATTTAAATGATCATTCATGAAGCAATTTCCAGAAAATGTTCACAAACATTACAAAAAAGCAATGATCAGCATAGCTCTAAGGCCATTGGCCTATGTTTTTAATACCAATGAAAAATGCAACAAAATATAAATACTGCAATAACTACAAAAACCCTTCCATGAGCGAGTGGATAGAAGCTCAGTAAGGTTAAAATTATGTGCATCCAAAAATAGCTCCTAGCAATTGATGGTAAAAGACAGATCAATGAGGCAAGTATTCCATTGTTTGAAACAATGGGTTGCCATGTGGTCATCATGCCCACAAACTACTCAAAGCTCAATTCATTATACTCCATGGCAGTGCCAACAAGAACTAATAAAATAAATGTTAAAATATCTGTATTTTATTTCTTAAAAATTACATACTGCTCTTCATTCAGTTGAGGTACAGAAATATCCAATACAAGTGGTCAGTGTTTATTTTGCATTACTTTTCTAATTATATCTACATTAAATGCTGTGACCATAAATACTTTGTATAAGTTCTGTGAAGGCCAAGTTTTCAGCATCCAAAAGCTTTCATTGATATTGGACATGCGCATTTTACAGTATGGCAAGAATATGTAAATATCTTGTGATTGGTATAAATAAATATGTCAGATAGGAAATCATGCCACAATCCACAAGTGACTTAATCTAGGGTATGTGTTAAGATAGATATATTAAGTGTTGTTCACCACCCGGTTAGCATCATGCAGGCACATGTATACATATGCCTTGTATCTATGTGAACAAAATCACATATTTGAAAATTAAATACCTGGGAACATCTACCAAAATATACAATCTCCTTTCATTCACACCACTCAAATATTTTCTCTCGTATAAAAGATTGGTCCTTAGAAACATGGCATATCATTTGATATTTACAGAGGATATATTATGCTAAGCTTTGTGCTGTTATTTCCAGCACATAACCACATGCCAGTTGAAATCTGCATTTTAAGGGATTTTGTAGTGTAGAGTGACCAGCACTTGTCAGGCAAAAAAATGGATATATTTGGACACTGCCTAAAAATGATTAGAGATGAAAGTCCAAAGCGTTTGATATTAAGTTTGTGCTTAGCCATCCAGACAACTGTACAGAAAAAAAACATCTGTCCACTAAGACATTTCACAGGATGCAGCAATGTCTGTCCGTGCTTTCTGAATAACAAGACTTTAGTGTACTAGACAGAGTCTGAGCTGTCATTTCTGATGCCCAATATAAGACACCCAAACTTAACAGATAATAGATGTCACCTTAAATGTCTTGATCTTGAACAAAATATATGTGTATATGGTCACATTAATGAAAAAAATAAATGATTTTCACTACTTAAGGACAAACAATAAGATTTTAAACAACAATATTGGTTGTGACAAACTGTTAAAGGTGCAGTGTTGTGACACTTATCAGCTTCTCTATAATAAAGGTCTACAAGTGTCAATCATACGCACACAATCTCTAATAGATACTTGAAATGATATTTTTTCATCTGCTATTTCACATCTTGTATTTAAAATTCAGTGTTTATTAATATGGTGTCACTTTCGTTGTCATCACAAATAAGACTAAAATACATCATACATCATCAATAACAGTTTGCTGAGATATAAGGCACACAAGAAGTACATGTAAGTGATGTATATATATATGTATATATATATATATATATATATATATATATATATATATATATATATATATATATATATATATATATATATATATATATATATATATATATATATATATATATCCATGATATACCTTTCCCTTCTCACAACAGGGACAAGGCAGCAGCAATGCCTTCACAAGTCTGAGTAACCATGGGAATCACTTCACATTAACTCCTGCATCACAATTCATATTGACACAATTGGTGCCAGGTTTCTGATATTACTTTATTAGCATGTAATGAATTTCTGTATTAACAACTTGTTTCTTTCTATTGTTTCTTTATAAAGATTTGAAATTATTCATTTATTTATTCTTTTTTGGAATATCAAACAGGAAACAGAAAACATTTATGAATGCATTGGACAGAGCATTGTTATTACAATTATGTCACAATCTTGTAGATCTGATAATGGGACCATGATGTCAATATATGATGGATCTGATCATGGGACCATGATGTCAATATATGATGGATCTGATCATGGGACCACAGTGTCAATATAGATGGATCTGATCATGGGACCATGATGTCAATATATGATGGACCTGATCATGGGACCACGGTGTCAATATATGATGGATCTGATCATGGGACCACGGTGTCAATATATGATGGATCTGATCATGGGACCATGATGTCAATATATGATGGATCTGATCATGGGACCACGATGTCAATATATGATGGATCTGATCATGGGACCACAGTGTCAATATAGATGGATCTGATCATGAGACCATGGTGTCAATATATGATGGATCTGATCATGGGACCATGATGTCAATATATGATGGATCTGATCATGGGACCACGATGTCAATATATGATGGATCTGATCATGGGACCACGGTGTCAATATATGATGGATCTGATCATGGGACCATGATATCAATATATGATGGATCTGATCATGGGACCATGGTGTCAATATATGATGGATCTGATCATGGGACCACGATGTCAATATATGATGGATCTGATCATGGGACCACGGTGTCAATATATGATGGATCTGGTCATGGGACCATGATGTCAATATATGATGGATCTGATCATGAGACCATGATGTCAATATATGATGGATCTGATCATGGGACCATGATGTCAATATATGATGGATCTGATCATGAGACCATGATGTCAATATATGATGGATCTGATGAGGACACCATCTGACAGAAAAAAAGTGACTAAATGCAAATAATATTGACATATCAAAATTAAAATCAGTTGCTTACAAATACATAACTATACACAACAATGATTTCAGATCAAAATAGCATGGGGAGTATTTTATCAGTAAAATTCTGCATTACATTATGACAACATTTTCAAAGCAGTTGCTCAGTTACAAAATCCACCTGTTTTAGTTAAAAGCAGTTCCATTGCAAATGTCTCCCAACAGGTTGTACCCTATGTGGTGAACAAATCAATGAGCTTCACCTCAAGTCACTTTTGAATTCTGTACATTACCAGCCTTTGATCAGTTGCTAGCCATTGTTTGTAACTCAGCTATGAGTTCGTCACAATATTCCAGCAGCTTGGTGCTCGCTGGGTTTTTCTTTTTGCCACTAGCATTACTACTGTCAGAATTGTGGCCTTCAGGTCCTTCCACTGGCCCATTAGACAACCCCTGCGGCCCATTAGGCAATGCTTGTGGGCCATTGGGCAGCCTTGCCGTGTCACTGTCAGTATCACTCTCTGATATGTGTGGCGTCCGATGTGGCAACTGGTTGCCATGCTGTGGAGACTGAGGTATGTTTTTGCGTGGCAAACGGTGCAAGGGTGGAGTTTGTTTTTGCTGATATGTCATATGCGGTGGTATGGGTGGACTGTGTGGGTGTTGCCGAGGTGAGGATGGTTGCCTTGGCGACTGTTTTTGGGGTGAATGCGGTCTCTGTGGAGACCGACTTTGTGGAGACTTTCTCCGAGGAGATGGGGGAGGATCAGGTAAGGGCTCCTGAGACCGAGGAGATGGTTGCCATGGCAGCTGTTGTGAGGGATGATTGTTTGTTGAGGATGCTTGTTGTTGCCATGGTGATACACTTGTTGGGATCTCTTTTGGACGTGGTTGTCGTGTGTGAGGGGGTCGTGGTAGCACAGGTGGTGGCAGATCATCAGGGTCATCCTCACCTGCTGTCACTGGGGGCGCCACTCGCCTATCTGACCGATATGGATTATCAAATGTAGATGGACCAGTTACAGGCTCTGAGGATGGTGACTTTTCAAATCCTGGATTAGCATGGCCATATTGAGATCCTAGATGCCCTGGATGTGGAGGTCCCACATGCCCTGGATAAGGAGCCTGGAGCCCTGGAGATGGTGCCTGATGAGAGGAAATGTTGTTTTGAGAATCAGGCTTGAATGTGCTTAGTCTTGAGCCACTAGATGGCGCTGGAGATGGGCCTCGAGCTAATAAGGTCATTGTCTCTGGAACATAGTTTCCTGGGCGATCATATCCCACCCGTGGTGCAGTGCTGTAAGTTTCTGGCACGGTTGGTGTGGGTGTGGCCTTGCTCCTACGTGCTGGCCTCGGACCAGTTCCAAACATAGGGGGCCCACCATACTCCTCCTCATTGCCCATCAGGGGGCGCTGCACTGTCCCAGCATCACTCTCTGTCCCGTCCTCTGGTAGGCGGACCCGTTTCCCACCCTGCTTGGTGCCCCCAAATATTACTGCAGGGCCTTCGTTTTTCAGACCGCTCGGTGATTCTCTTGCTAAATTAGCATGGTAGGTCACTGTAGAGTTTTTGTGCAGGGAATCATCATGTTTATTCTTATTCGATTTGATGGTATATTTTTGCAGGAGTGGGGATTCTAACTTTTGGACATCTTCATTGTTGCGTTTCTTCAACGACCCTGTATCTAGGTTGTCTATCTTAGTCAATGGTGGGGTCCCATAGAGAGTCATCTTGCTGGTTTTCCTTCTTCTCTTTCTAAAACAAGAACAAGATTTGCATAAGAAGGTCTCAATCAATTACTAAATAATCAGAAGTCACTTCATTGAAATATGTCAAAATGTCTTTAAAAGTACACAATTTCCAATACAATATGCCTTTTAATGATATACACATTTGTGGAAGAGTACATATTCTGCTAATTCTTATCACAGATAAGAGTCAGAGCCAATGAATGGCACATGTATATTAGTATTATAGTATAGGTCTGACTACATGCACTTAGTTTATATATTATCATGTTGCATTTAAGACTTTCACAACTACAGTGCAAAATGTAATATATAAATATAAATACATATATTACATATTTCATATCTGTTATGATAAATGAATGATATGCAATATATGAATAAATATGGAACGAGTAAACACTTTTTACTAAACTACTAAGCATATATCATTTGAATCAAATATCCTTTAGCTAGGAATAGAAATAAATTTATTTGTGGAAAAGGATAACCTTGATCGGAAAGCACCTTTATGATAAAAGACATCGGACCGCAAGACTTAGAAAACTAAAAATAATCATTTTTACCTAATGTTCAAAGGTAAATGGAGAAATATTTCTTAATGACTTAAAAAAAATTCAAATTCATATCACAAATGTATCAGGGTCTGATTTACACTACTGTAAGCTGTGCACTGATATGAAACTTGTTATGTTAGTATTTTAGGTTCTTTGATATTATTTATTATTTGTAATTAATTTGCTGACAAATGTTATGCTATACCTGAGCAGTAGGAGTACAAGGCACATGGAGATGAGAACCAGAGCGCACACTGAGCCCACCAGGATGTAGAGGAACAGTGCTGTGATACCTGAAAAACCAAACATAAAACCTCAAATATACAGCCAATATATGCAATATGGCCACCTCATATACACAGCAAATACACAGCCAAATCAATGCAATATGGCTACCTCATATACACAGTCAAATCAATGCGATATGGCTACCTCAAATACACAGCCAAATCAATGCAATATGGCTACCTCAAATACACAGCCAAATCAATGCAATATGGCCACCTCAAATACACAGCCAAATCAATGCAATATGGCTACATCAAATACACAGCCAAATCAATGCAATATGGCTACCTAAAATACACAGCCAAATCAATGCAATATGGCTACCTCAAATACACAGCCAAATCAATGCAATATGGCTACATCAAATACACAGCCAAATCAATGCAATATGGCTACCTCAAATACACAGCCAAATCAATGCAATATGGCTACCTCAAATACACAGCCAAATCAATGCAATATGGCTACATCAAATACACAGCCAAATCAATGCAATATGGCTACCTCAAATACACAGCCAAATCAATGCAATATGGCTACCTCAAATACACAGCCAAATCAATGCGATATGGCTACCTCAAATACACACCCAAATCAATGCAATATGGCTGCCTCATATACACAGCCAAATTAATGCAATATGGCTACCTCAATACACAGCCAAATCAATGCAATATGGCTGCCTCAAATACACAGCCAAAATAATGCAATATGCCCACCTCGCATACACAGCCAAATCAATGCAATATGGCTACCTCATATACACAGCCAAATCAATGCAATATGGCTACCTCAAATACACAGCCAAATCAATGCGATATGGCTACCTCAAATACACACCCAAATCAATGCAATATGGCTACCTCAAATACACAGCCAAATCAATGCAATATGGCTACCTCATATACACAGCCAAATCAATGCAATATGGCTACCTCAAATACACAGCCAAATCAATGCAATATGGCTACCTCAAATACACAGCCAAATCAATGTGATATGGCTACCTCAAATACACAGCCAAATCAATGCAATATGGCCACCTCAAATACACAGCCAAATCAATGCAATATGGCTACCTCAAATACACAGCCAAATCAATGCAATATGGCTACCTCAAATACACAGCCAAATCAATGCAATATGGCTACCTCAAATACACAGCCAAAACACATGAAGAGATCTACCTCAATATCAAGGCAAGTAAAATGACATTGACACTTCTATATAATGACACTTCTATATAATGAGAAATAATCAACCACATTACCATAAAATAATGACTTCATTATCATCTTTGTTATTCCTTGTTCCTATTTGGCTGCCAATGTTAAAGGCACTCAAATCTCCATTAAACAAATCCTTTAATTTAATGAGAATTAGAGTCATTTCTTTTTAAATGGCTACTTCAATATGATGGGAATTGGACAGCCAAATTACTGTGAAATAACCGTTTTGATATGATGTCAAATAACTAGTAAAACTACCAAAGATAATGAAAATTCAATAAAATGTGTAATTCAATATAGCTGGCAATGAGATTGTTACTCAACAAGCTATTTGCATTAGGAACTGTCACAGTAAAATGTATACTTCAGCCATTACATTAAGGAAAATATATACTTTGAATAAATGGGTTATTTGAATATTGGTATAAGTAGGCTTCTGGAATATCACATAAGCTGAATATCATGTAACCAAAGTAAATATCATGGTTAGGGGGTAAAATTGATTATCATGGGAAATAGACTAGTTGAATATCACAGGAAAGAGGATACTTGAATATCATGGTAAATAGGCTTCTTGAGTGTCATGGTAAATAGGCTACACTTGGATGTCCTAGAAAACAAACTCCATGACCATCATGGTAATTAAGGAACATGACTGTTGTAATAAATAAATAAACTGTCTTTGAGATCATAGTGAAAAGGTTTCTTTGAATTCATAGTAACTACCTATAAAATACAAAATGATCATAATAATACAAATAGTTGCTATGGTTATCAAATTAATTCTGTGTGCAAATTGAAACAACCAGAAAAAGTTGGTAAAATTTAAAGATAGGTTAATGCCTAAAACTTTATACAGAATAAAAGACAAAAAATCTACAATCTAATTTTTTTAATTCAACAAAAATTGCTACTTTAAATACTGGATATACTACTTCAGTTACTGGACATTATCTCCATAAAGTGGCTATGAAGAAATAAGGTGATAATGTAATTTAAAT
Source organism: Amphiduros pacificus (assembly GCA_949316495.1). NCBI lineage: Eukaryota > Metazoa > Annelida > Polychaeta > Phyllodocida > Hesionidae > Amphiduros > Amphiduros pacificus. The sequence continues at coordinate 12,220,638 of OX439003.1, read as the reverse complement.
GTCTTCAAACCTGCAGGCAAGAAAGCTTGACGAAACACATTAAACCATTAAGTATAGGAATGAGCTTTTCAGTAAGAGGCCATTCAACTATATGATGGCAAATATCTTCATGATGATACATACATGAAATGCTCAAAGGACACATGAATTGATAATGATTTCATAACTTAATTAGAATTTATGTATTTCTCTAATTCTTTTGATAAAAGTAATAATCATAATAATTGAAGTGTATTTTTACAAAAGAATTACAATTTTTTGGCTCATCAAGAATAAATTTAGAGTAAAAACAATATATAGTTTTTAGTGAGGGAATGTCTCTTACGATTGCTTGAATAATTATTTACATCAATAATCATTTATTCATATTTGGACATTGTATTCAAGATCAATTTTTCCTTTATCATTATTGTGACTGTTTGAGCTTGTGAGAGTGAAGCATGGCAGTGTTAACTTACCCGTATCCTCCTCCTCATCCCTAGCCTTATCCCCGTCCTCCACTCCCCCTACCTCACCCAGGTACACAACCGGACACATCAGATCTACATCAGAACATCAAACTTGTTAACATGGAAAATTGTGAAATGGTGTTTTTACGACCCTTTCAGCAACAATGGCCATATCAGGTCGACTTTCAAGCCTTTTTCTCAGGTTTGAAAGTAACAGTGCCGGCAGTGGGATTTGAACCCAGCACCTCCCGTCCTCCACTTATTTAACCACCAAAGGCACAGATCCTACTTTAGCAGCTGTGCTATTGGGGTCGGTCTGTTAATATGGGTTACACATGGAGGTACAATTGTCCTCAGGTGATTTTTAAAAAATGGGGAAAAATCTAAATGAAATGTATTTAGATATTGTTGATTACAATGTATGATGAGTTACAATTATTATACCATAGTTAACATATAACATCACCATGCCTCATGGACATGTCACTTTCAGCAAATCTCAAATATATTTAAGATACAATAACAGGAAGGGACTAGGAACATAACTGCCCTGGTTATAATGTTTATCTCAGGTAGTGTAGAAGTTAAATAAATTTATGTAAAACTGTTTTGTTCCATTACCATACAGAGTCTTAATTTTGATTCAAGGCTTAATTTGTAATAAGTCTTTGCTATTGTTTCAATTATTAAATGGGAACATTTCAGGTATTCGGCTCTTTATTTGTAATTCGTGTTGTGCTGGATGTAGTGTGTTACCTTCGTCCGGAAGCAATCCACTCTGACACAGGCACTCCTTGTTTGTGACGTCACAGAACGTGGCATTGACCACGCAGTGAGCATCTATCTCACACCCGTACTCTGGCAGGCACTGGAAACCATCCCCTGAAAGCCATACCACACTTTACTCTACACTTGCTAAACTGAACCAAAATCAGGAATCTCGCAAATAAAATTAAAATCAAAAACATAAGTCTGATTCAAAGTTTGAAGTCCTCTAGTTTCCATACTATCAGTTTAATTGTCATTTTGATTAAATGACAGTAAATATCAAGATTATTTTACCCACAACCCCAATGATCCATAATGACCTTATTTGATTTGGAATTAGAATAAGAATAACCAGCTCTTTAACCCAGGCAGAGGTGTATTTCGTACCTGCAAAGCCTTGCTGGCAGGTGCAGGTTCCCTGGGTGCAGCCAGAGTACTGACCACAAGACACGCTGCAGTGCATCTCTGTGGCTGGCTGTTCCTCCTGCAGACACCCTCCCCACACCTTCTCCCCATCTGAAAAAAACATCAGTAACGTTCAGTAATCTATAATGATCTTTGAAATATGGTGTTGTTGGTCATACTTGTTGTAAAAAGCAGTATAATAAACTGGCAAAATATAAGAGTAATTGTTTTCTCAGAATTTCATAATTAAGTCTTGAAAAGTAGGAAGTTGGACCCTTCTGCATTGGAGAGGTTCCTCTGACCCTGTGTGACATATGAGAGATGTCTATGCCTCTGACCCTGTGTGACATATGAGAGATGTCTATGCCTCTGACCCTGTGTGACATATGAGAGATGTCTATGCCTCTGACCCTGTGTGACATATGAGAGATGTCTATGCCTGTTAGATACTGACCCTGTGTGACATATGAGAGATGTCTTTGCCTGTTAGATACTGACCCTGTGTGACATATGAGAGATGTCTATGTCTGTTAGATACCGACCCTGTGTGACATATGAGAGATGCTTATGCCTGTTAGATACTGACCCTGTGTGACATATGAGAGATGTCTATGCCTCTGACCCTGTGTGACATATGAGAGATGTCTTTGCCTGTTAGATACCGATCCTGTGTGACATGAGAGATGTCTTTGCCTGTTAGATACTGACCCTGTGTGACATATGAGAGAGGTCTATGCCTGTTAGATACCGACCCTATGTTACATATAAGAGATGTCTTTGCCTGTTAGATACTGACCCTGTGAGACATATAAGAGATGTCTATGCCTGTTAGATACTGACCCTGTGTGACATATGAGAGAGGTCTATGCCTGTTAGATACTGGCCCTGTGTGACATATGAGAGAGGTCTATGCCTGTTAGATACTGACCCTGTGTGACATTTGAGAGAGGTCTATGCCTGTTAGATACTGACCCTGTGTGACATATGAGAGATGTCTGTGCCTGTTAGATACTGACCCTGTGTGACATATCAGAGATGTCTATGCCTGTCAGATACTGACCCTGTGTGACATATGAGAGATGTCTATGTCTGTTAGATACCGACCCTGTGTGACATATGAGAGATGCTTATGCCTGTTAGATACTGACCCTGTGTGACATATGAGAGATGTCTATGCCTCTGACCCTGTGTGGCATATGAGAGATATCTATGCCTGTTAGATACTGACCCTGTGTGACATATGAGAGATGTCTTTGCCTGTTAGATACTGACCCTGTGTGACATATGAGAGATGCTTGTGCCTGTTAGATACTGACCCTGTGTGACACAGTGGATTCTCCTCTTGCCTGACCTGTTCCACTGACTTGTCCTCCACATAAACGTTGGACATATTGCCTCTTCCTTCCCACAAGCTCTAGATAAACACAACAAGCACAGACATTTCTATTAAGCAAATAAATAAATATATATCAAAGTTTATTGAAAAAAAGTTTACTTTGGAAATATGTTATATTGAGTAAAAGCAATTACTTTGATTCTGCATTTCAAATGTAAGATATACATATATCCTGTGTGATAAGTTCTCGAATATAAGTGATGTACTATCACCATCATCATGAAAGGTCAAATATAATAACTGAGAATAGCAATGGTGAAGGAAGTAGCCTACCTGACATCTTTGAGATCTGTTGGGCATGGTTTCCCACCCGCGGAATCTTTGAGGATGACCCGGGATCGCATCTGGAAGCCACGCCCCTTGTGAGTGGAGCAGTTCCGGAAACACGGCCCATACTCACTCCACTCACTGACCTGGACAAAACAAACCACACTCATCAAATGCTAACAATTAGTATCTATTTAGCCCTTTATAACATTAACATTAAAATTGAAATTGAAATATGGGTTATTGTATTATTGAAATATTTGCAAGCACACAATAATGCAAAAAGGAGCAATAAATATGCAAATACAAATATTGGTATGCTAGATCCAATAAAATGGACACTTTGCAGAGACCCTCCTGTAGACTGGCATGAACTCAACAGGATTTCTCGGTGTGTACTTACCACACAGTCTCCAGGGCATGGTTGACCGCATAATTTCTGAGTATGAACTTACCACACAGTCTACTGGGCATGTTTGACTGCAGGATTTCTCAGTGTGTACTTACCACACAGTTTCCAGCGTACAGTTGACCGCATAATTTCTGAGTATGAACTTACCACAGACCACTGGCTTGGTTGACTGCATGATCTCTCAGTGTGAACTTACCACACAGTCTCCAGGGCATGGTTGACCATGGGATTTCTCAGTGTGTACTTACCACACAGTCCCCAGGGCATGGTTGACCACAGGAGTGTGTACTTACCACACAGTCTCCAGGGCATGGTTGACCGCAGGATATCTCAGTGTGTACTTACCACACAGTCTCCAGGGCATGGTTGACCGCAGGATTTCTCAGTGTGTACTTACCAAACAGTCTCCAGGGCATGGTTGACCACAGGAGTGTGTACTTACCACACAGTCTCCAGGGCATGGTTGACCACAGGAGTGTGTACTTACCACACAGTCTCCAGGGCATGGTTGATCACAGGATTTCTCAGTGTGTACTTACCACACAGTCTCCAGGGCATGGTTGACCATGGGATTTCTCAGTGTTTACTTACCACAGTTTCCAGGGCACAGTTGACCGCATAATTTCTCAGTGTGTACTTACCACACAGTCTCCAGGGCATGGTTGACCACAGGATTTCTCAGTGTGTACTTACCAAACAGTCTCCAGGGCATGGTTGACCACAGGATATCTCAGTGTGTACTAATCACACAGTCTCCTGGGCATGGTTGACTGCAGGATTTGTCAGTGTGTACTTACCACACAGTCTCCAGGGCATGGTTGACCACAGGATTTCTCGGTGTGGAGGTCCATGTTGACCTTCTCCTCCTCACCCAGACTATGGATAGACTCCACTCGTCCAGAATCTAAAACACACATGAACCTTCAGTCAAAACAATACTGCTATCATTCCATCCTCTAAACATTACATTTTGATTTTAAAATGACAATATCCTATTCAAACATGGAACAAGGAGATAGTCCTCTCACCTGATTTAATACAGTTGGCTGGGTCCATCTGTTCGCCGTCAGACCGGATACATTCCACTGTTCTTGTTCGCTCCCCGACACCGCAGCCCTGACCGTCCACACTGCACTCGCTCCACGGCCCTCGGGACCACTCATACGTGTAGCACGGAGTCGTCAGGCACGTGTTGTTCTAATGTTAAAATGGTTATGTATTTTTGTATCTTTCTTATATATTATATTAAAATTAAATTTAATATCAACATTAGGCTTTCAATTTCTGATAAAACACAAAACAGTTTTGATTTATTTGACATACTTTCTTCCTCTGCCATATAAAAGCTATTTATACTGGAATTGCTTTGTGTATCTTTATATTTCTTTATACCTGAAAGATCAGCAAGCAGACGACCAAAGCATTCTGACTTGAAAGGTTTGTTTACATGTACATTTTAAAGTGCTAAATATATACCTGTGTGAGTTGCTCTGATGGAGGGCACTGCCTGCCCCAGGAGTTTGCGTCTGTCACCACAGCCATCCAGCGAGACTTATAGGCGTTCATGCCACACTCTGACGTACACTCCGTCCATGGCGTAAACCTGCTTAGCTCACAGTCTATAGCACACTCCACCTCGCAGGGTTCTGTCCGCGGGATGTCACCATATTCACAGTGACTGAGGGACACTGGTGTGCCGTCCTCACGGAAACACTGAATCGTTCTACGCCTGATTCCTGCGAGCAAATAATTGCAATAACATTCATATCACCTATTTTCTAAATCACTAGTTAGTTTAAGTGATATTACTCATATGATTTTAATATTTGATCTACATTCAACTAGATATTGTGTGACTACTTACCGAGACCACAGAGATCGTCCTGGTCAGCGTCTAGAGGTCGGTCCAGGTGGCAGTGCGACCACGTGCCCACTCTCAGCGTGTAAGTGTGGCACCTGCAGGGCTCAGTCTCATTTTGAGCACCACACTGATGCCCCACCGGCAGTGGAGGCCTCTCGACCTCTCGCGACCTCGACCTCACTCCGCCAGTGCTACACGGACACTCACTCCATTCTGTCCACTCACTCATCACACAGTCCCCTGCAGTTACATCAATCATCATCAATATCAACATATCAATATCCTTGAGAATTGCTCAATATTAATTTTCTCCTTATGCTCAGATTATCAAGAAACTTTAACTTAAAATTTTTCACAATGTGCTATTTTGATCTATCCGACACAATTCTTGAAACAATATACATGTATATATGTGTGTGCACATGAGAAAACATCACTACCAAATATGGATATTATGGGGTTTTTTTCAAAGAAAGTTTTCATGCTTGAGTTACTAATGGCCCTCACAGGCCTGTAATATTGATGGAGAAGCCTCTAATATTGATGGAGAAGCCTCTAATATTGATGGAGAAGCCCCTAATATTGATGGAGAAGCCCCTAATATTGATGGAGAAGCCCCTAATATTGATGGAGAAGCCCCTAATATTGATGGAGAAGCTCCTAATATTGATGGAGAAGCCCCTAATATTGATGGACAAGCCCCTAATATTGATGGAGAAGCCCCTAATATTGATGGAGAAGCCCCTAATATTGATGGAGAAGCCCCTAATATTGATGGAGAAGCCTCTAATATTGATGGAGAAGCCCCTAATATTGATGGAGAAGCCTCTAATATTGATGGAGAAGCCCCTAATATTGATGGGGAAGCCTGTAATATTGATGGAGAAGCCCCTAATATTGATGTAGAAGCTCACCGAAGCACGGCATGTCACAGTCCTCGGAGTCGGCTGGTTTGGGTTCACGCCTTTCACATTCTCTGTCAAGGCCTGCTCCTCCCGGACAAGTCACTCGCCGCGTACGGGTCCCTTTGCCACACGGCAAGTTGTAGAAAGGACGACAACGCTCCCATCTCTGACATCATAATCATTGGATAATCTTATTGGACATGGTTTGATTATCAAATTACTTGTAATTTTGTAATGATAATCAAAGTAAGCACAAGAGGATTTTACATGTTTTTGTACATGTTACAACTTTTTTAGTATTACATATTTATCAGTATTTCATTTTTCTGTGTTTCTTCTGTGTAACAATTTTCATTCAATTTTTTTCTGTATTATTTAACACAGGCAAAATTGCCATTTGTGTTCGGTTACCTTTGAAACCTTCCACTTGAGGTCCTCACAGTCCCTCACAACACAAGGCTGTACCTCCTGTAGGTGGCGACACTGGCGGCCTCCATGTCGTGCATCTCCAAGAATTGACCTCTCGTGCATTTGGGTTCCTATCATGGGATTTTCAACGTAAGTTTCCATACATAATAAAATTGGCTTTTATATTTTTTTGTTATTTTAACCAATATAAAATGAATAATTCTATTTTGGGGATAATTTTGGCGGATTTTTTTTTTTATTAAACAAGGCTAACATACCTTCCCCACAGACCGCTGAGCATTGGCTCCAGTCCGACCAGGCTGAAAGCTGGCAGTCTATGGGACAGTGAAGCGTGCAAGCTATCACCTTGTCTGGCATGACCAAAATGCTGCCACAGAAGTGATTTGCCACCGTGACATTGTCCTCCCGCACACAGAACACGTGCCTCTGCTGGATACCCTCTCCACATGGAAACGGTGAGTCTGGAAATTTACAAAGTTCACGTCACTATTATTATCATCAAATAATAATGATGGAAAAAAAGAATGAAAGTCTGTAAGAATAATTTGTTGTTTCAAGATGTTAACTTACAGTGACTCTGTGAGTAATGCACTATACAGCTCCCCCATGGACCTGTCTCCCAACGGTAACCAGGGCAACGCTGTACTCCACACTCGACTGATTCAGAGAGCTCTGATTGGCTGATATGTGGACACTGCGTACTCCAGTCTAAGTGGGGATCTAAATTATAATATTGTTTATCAATATATGCAGTCAAATAAATATATGAGTTCAGTACAGTGCAATATGAACAATAAATTTTTAAAACATTAGCCATTGTCATAATGGCTATTAAGATTTTTTTTTTAATCATTGAAAAAAAGAAAAAATTCTGAACTTAATAGAAAATTGACAGAACTGAATTGATCTTCTGAAAATACAAACCAGTAGTTTCAGAGAAGAAGATCAAAGTTTACAGACAGACAGAATGACACAGAATTTTTCCCTCCCCTTCTACTGAAGAAACAATAGTCAGCATATCTAATCAATTCCTTATTCAACGTGGTCATTCCACTGCTCTCACCAAGGTTGATGAGTTTCCTGTTCCTGTTGCGATATCCGGGCGAATCTCCGCAGCTCTGGGAACAGGCACTGAACTTGGACCATTCCGAGAGCACACAGTCGCCAGGACACGGTTCAAAGCACTGCTGCTGGGTCTCAGGTCTGGCTCCCGGTACATGATCAAAACACGTGTCTGAAACACATTAAATACTACGATATGTAACAAATAGATCAAAATAATATGTATTCAAATTTAAAAAATATGATTTTTACATTGAAATATCCTGCTTGTTTGGATATCTCTATTTGTCAAAATTGTCCAATATATGATGTCCAACAAATGCAGTTCATAATTAAACCACACATGTATCATACCTGGAGGATTACCGTATTTACTCGTATATCAGACGAGCTTTTCGTACCCAAACCCTTAGTTAATGTTTGGGGGGGCCGTCTTATACACGAGGGCAACCTGTGGATGGTGATTTATGGCAAGAATAATTAACTTTATCAGCGTGAAAAGTAAATAAACTTCGCTCATACTGTCTAGATACAAACTCCCCCAACGGCGATATAACTGAAAAAGCAAGAATATCTTTGGCTAATAATACACATAGAAATATTTAACCTGGAGGTTATATCTTATATTTGTGTACGCACCATCAGGCTGTGAGACGAAGTCCTCTCTGGCACAGGTGACGTTCCTCTGCTGAATGCCGTGCCCGCATGCATTGACTGTGTCACACGGTCCCCACTTTCCTGTCAGCCACAGATAGGCATGGCACGGCGGCAGGCGGCGGCAACGCTTCCGCACAGCTACCACACCTGCAAGCAGCAAACAGGCACTATGTTTCAGAGATCTTGGAATTCTCAAATATTCTTAAACTTTTTCTTGTCTAATCTATGCGGCTAAACAAAATATTGCCATTTATATGTTTGTTTTATTCAAATCATTGATATTCTCTGTTCTTGGTTGTTTACCACTGCTGGTGGTGCCATCTGGGCACTGTTTCCCATCATGCAGTGCCCACTGCAGCACTCTTCTCATCCTCACGCGATGACTGCGCCGACCACATGTATTGCTGCACTCAGACCACTCAGACCATGGACTTAGGGAACAATCCTGTGGACAGGGGGCACTACAATACTGCATTTCAGGGGGCCGCAGAGTGGGCTCACACATGCGCTCATCTACTGGATAACCTGCATTTAAAAAAAATTATTCCGTCTTTATTCTAAATTTCAGATCAATTCAGTCTATAGAAAAGATATTTTTTCATTTCTAAATCAAAATTATATAAAAGATGTTTTCAAATATATATATATTTTTTAAATCATTAATTATTTTATTTACTTTTTTTTTCATTCTAGTCTCTAGACTGGCACCTTTAGGTTTGTACTTTGTCTCACCTGAGTCCATCTCGCAGTGCAGTGCCCTCTGCTGGACTCCAGTGCCTTCACCACACTGCTCGGTGGCATTGTTGTGTCGTATGCACACAGACCAGGCCGAGACCTGCCACTGGTACGTCTTACACGGCCGCTGATTGCATGCACGCCTCTGAAGCAGCTCAGAATCTGACATACACGGTCTACCCGGCTGACCTTGGGCTGTAAGAAAATACAAAAATATTCATCTTCTGTCTTCTTCTACTTAAATATTAACATTGGCTAAAATCCAACTACATATAATTACCAATATGTATTAAATAAAATAACCAGGATTGATACAGATTAAAACAGTTAATGTGTGATATATTTGTTTAAAATTATAAATTTGGAGAGAACTGTATGGAAGAAACCTTTTAATAATTTTATCTAAAAAATTTTCGTAGCTGATAATTTTCTTTCTCTGAGTAAATATGATATTATCTTTGAATATTTGAAGGAAATTATTCATATTCATTGTGCTGATTGAAGGATGTTCATTGCGCTGAAGCATGTTTCAGCGCTATGAACAGACTTGTTTGGTATCAGCGCTATATAAATGTTATTATTATTTATTATTATGTATGGGCGGCCTGCTTACCTAGTATGGTCCTGCTGCGTTGCTGAGTGCCACCTTTGACTCCACACGTAGCGGAGCACGTCCCCCAGTCCAGCCAGCTGGACACTACGCACTCATCCGGGCACGGCACCCGGCAGGTCTGCTGCGTCGGAGGCTTCTCCTCAATATCTGTACAGTTATCATCCGGGAGGACCTCATCCATGGAGCTGAGACAGAAAACATTCCGGATCTGATTGCCATCTCCACAGGCATCTGGGGCAACAGAATCCAGGAAACAGCGACTCCAACGACCTGCAAGTAAACACATATAACATGTATTGGAACTCAAAATATAACCTGCATTAGAACTCAAAACACATTTAAAATTTTTCAATATTTACCATCTAAAATGTAAATAGTACTTGTTTTATTTACTATTTGATATTTCGTCCATTTATTATTGATTCCAATTCTAAAAAATAAAATCCCCAAAGATTAGTGAAATTAGACATTGCTAAAAATATTTCAGGGCTGGATAACTTCACATAAAATAAAAAAGTTTTGCTAAATTACAAGCAAAAAGATAAGCCATGAGAAGATGTATAATATAAGGTTACCTGTCTGCCACCAGTGACAGGGAATCTTATCACAGGCTGTGGTTTGGAAGCGGGTATCACAGTCTTGGCCACCAGGTGTCAGTTCAACTAAGATGGGACGTGTCCTGCAACATGGTGCCAATTCATTGAACTAAATATATGACAAACGTGTCCAAAGTATTAAAACAACCCTGATCAGCATGATCTTAGAGCTAATTTAGTATCTACCAACATAATCTCTCCCCCAATATTAAAGATGACCACTTACTTACTTCATTCAATAGAATAATCATAAACATGGACCTCAACATTTTCCACAAAACAACCCTGTACCTCCTTATTTAATACCCAATAGGACCATCTGTTAACATATTTATACACCTCCATGTTTACCACAAGCCCTGTACCTCACCATTTTATGCCACCATGTTTTATTCCTCGCCTCCCCCCACCCCCTTAAAATATTAAAGTACCTCAGATCTTATTTACCACAAACCCTGTACCTCATTATTCAATACCACCTGATAGGACTGGTCATTAATCCCTCCTGGTTGGACCCATCTAACAGGACCTCCCATTAACCCCTGCTGGCCAGACCCACCTGATGGGACCACCCATTAACCCCTGCTGGTCAGACCCACCTGATGGGACCACCCATTAACCCCTGCTGGTCGGACCCACCTGATGGGACCACCCATTAACCCCTGCTGGTCGGACCCACCTGATGGGACCACCCATTAACCCCTGTTGGTCGGACCCACCTGATGGGACCACCCATTAACCCCTGCTGGTCAGACCCACCTGATGGGACCACCCATTAACCCCTGCTGGTCGGACCCACCTGAGTGGACCACCCATTAACCCCTGCTGGTCAGACCCACCTGATGGGACCACCCATTAACCCCTGCTGGTCGGACCCACCTGAGTGGACCACCCATTAACCCCTGCTGGTTGGACCCACCTGATGCGGACGCCGCCCTCTCCGCAGCTCTTGGTACACCCTGCCCAGTTCTGCCACTCCCCGAGCTGGCAATCCTGAGGACATGCCACCTGACACGCCCGCTTCTCTGGCGGCTTCAGCATCTGACTCGTATTCTGCCACCTCAAGGCATCTGCAAACATCATCACCACTGACACTGAGAATTCACAAAGTAACATTTTTTCACAAAATAAAATTTTTTTAAAAAGAGTTTTACTTTAACCTTTTATAATAGTCACAAGTTTCACAAGTTTTATTTTTGAAATATTCCTGAAAAGATTTCCAATCCTGGTCAAGGTTTAATAAAAATTTATTACACACAGAAATGATGATTTTTTTGGTACTTTCACTGGAAATTTTAATGCCACCATTCAAAGCACACTGTACAATATGGTGTATCTGGGTCTTTCTTGAAAAGGGTAGAAGGGGAAAAAAGGTTTTTACATGGTTTCAAATTTGGTGAAAAGATTTCTTGGACGCACATATCACTGCAATATGAATGCAGGAAATAAAATATGTCAAACAAAATATCTGCTGACACAGCATCTTAACAGCTTTTTGCACTGCCTGCAGAACGCCCATTAACAGTCATGGATCAATGATCATCATAGATTCTCATGAATACATTTGTGTTGAGATTTACTGACTCATAAATACATTTTATATAAACATTTACACATGATTGGCTTCAACAGCTAGGCAGTATTATTTCCCGGAATTTTCAGTAGCATTAATAAAACTCATATCTTGCAACCAATAAGACTACAATTATATATCTTGGAAGGGGATTAAGCCTAGTAATCTTCAGTGAAGTAAAAGAAGATTATATGATCTGTATTGCATGGTGAGTACCAATGCTAATATACCTTTAATACTAATAGAAAAAAGGAAATACAACAAGTCTAGACAGATTAAATATGGCAAGTAGACTACACATTAGATTGAAAGGTCGGGTAGAATAAAAATGAAACAGATAGGTCAGGTAGAATAAACATGAAATAGAAAGAAAGAAAGGTAGAATCAAACATGAAATAGAAAGTTCAGGTAGAATAAACATAAAGACCAGGTAGAAGAACTCTGAACTCAATCTATTTGGCTCTTTGATTGATCTTACATTGTTGTATTGGGTAAAAACACCTTCCGGGAAATTCAGATAGACGACATATGACATGTAGTGTGAACCAGTGATCTACACATCTGATAGAACGATGATCAGATAGACTACATATGACATAGAGTGATGATCAGATAGACTACATATGACATAGAGTGATGATCAGATAGACTACACATGACATAGAGTGATGATCAGATAGACTACACATGACATGTAGTGTGAACCAGTGATCTACACATCTGATAGAACGATGATCAGATAGACTACATATGACATAGAGTGATGATCAGATAGAATACACATGACATAGAGTGATGATCAGATAGACTACACATGTCATAGAATGATGATCAGATAGACTACATATGACATGTAGTGTAAACCAGTGATCTACACATCTGATAGAATGATGATCAGATAGACTACATATGAAATAGAATGATGATCAGATAGACTATACATGACATGGAATGATGATCAGATAGACTACACTTGACATGGAATGATGATCAGATAGACTACACATGACATAGAATGATGATCAGATAGACTACACTTGACATGGAATGATGATCAGATAGACTACACATGACATAGAATGATGATCAGATAGACTACACATGACATGGAATGATGATCAGATAGAATACACATGACATGGAATGATGATCAGATAGAATACACATGACATAGAATGATGATCAGATAGACAACTCATGACATAGAATGATGACCAGATAGACAACTCATAACATAGAATGATGGCCAGATAGACTACACGTGACATAGAATGATGATCAGATAGACAACTCATGACATAGAATGATGATCAGATAGACTACACATGACATTGAATGATGACCAGATAGACTACACTTGACATAGAATGATGATCAGATAGACAACACATGTCATAGAATGATGACCAGATAGACTACACATGACATAGAATGATGATCAGATAGACTATACATGACATGGAATGATGATCAGATAGACTACACTTGACATGGAATGATGATCAGATAGACTACACATGACATAGAATGATGATCAGATAGACTACACATGACATAGAGTGATGATCAGATAGACTACACATGACATAGAATGATGATCAGATAGACTACATATGAAATAGAATGATGATCAGATAGACTACACATGACATAGAATGATGATCAGATAGACTACACATGACATAGAGTGATGATCAGATAGACTACACATGACATAGAATGATGATCAGATAGACTACATATGAAATAGAATGATGATCAGATAGACTATACATGACATGGAATGATGATCAGATAGACTACACTTGACATGGAATGATGATCAGATAGACTATACATGACATGGAATGATGATCAGATAGACTACACATGTCATAGAATGATGATCAGATAGACTACATATGACATGTAGTGTAAACCAGTGATCTACAAATCTGATAGAATGATGATCAGATAGACTACATATGAAATAGAATGATGATCAGATAGACTATACATGACATGGAATGATGATCAGATAGACTACACTTGACATGGAATGATGATCAGATAGACTACACATGACATAGAATGATGATCAGATAGACTACACTTGACATGGAATGATGATCAGATAGACTACACATGACATAGAATGATGATCAGATAGACTACACATGACATGGAATGATGATCAGATAGAATACACATGACATGGAATGATGATCAGATAGAATACACATGACATAGAATGATGATCAGATAGACAACTCATGACATAGAATGATGACCAGATAGACAACTCATAACATAGAATGATGGCCAGATAGACTACACGTGACATAGAATGATGATCAGATAGACAACTCATGACATAGAATGATGATCAGATAGACTACACATGACATTGAATGATGACCAGATAGACTACACTTGACATAGAATGATGATCAGATAGACAACACATGTCATAGAATGATGACCAGATAGACTACACATGACATAGAATGATGATCAGATAGACTACACATGACATAGAATGATGACCAGATAGACTACACTTGACATAGAATGATGATCAGATAGACAACACATGTCATAGAATGATGATCAGATAGAATACTCATGATATAGAATGATGATCAGATAGACTACACATGACATAGAATGATGATCAGATAGACTACACATGACATAGAATGATGATCAGATAGAATACTCATGATATAGAATGATGATCAGATAGAATACTCATGACATAGAATAATGATCAGATAGACTACACATGACATAGAATGATGATCAGATAGAATACTCATGACATAGAATGATGATCAGATAGACTACACATGACATAGAATGATGATCAGATAGACTACACATGACATAGAACGATGATCAGATAGACTACACATGACATGAATGATGATCAGATAGACTACACATGACATAGAATGATGATCAGATTGACTACATATGACATAGAGTGATGACCAGATAGACAACACATGACATAGAATGATGATCAGATAGACTACTCATGACATAGAATGATGATCAGATAGACTACACATGACATAGAATTATGATCAGATAGACTACACATGACATAGAATGATGATCAGATAGAATACTCATGACATAGAATGATGACCAGATAGACAACACATGTCATAGAATGATGACCAGATAGACTACACATGACATAGAATGATGACCAGATAGACTACACATGTATGTCATAGAATGATGACCAGATAGACTACACATGTCATAGAATGATGATCAGATAGAATACACATGACATAGAATGATGACCAGATAGACTACACATGACATAGAATGATGACCAGATAGACTACACATGTCATAGAATGATGATCAGATAGAATACACATGACATAGAATGATGACCAGATAGACTACACATAACATAGAATGATGACCAGATAGACAACACATGACATAGAATGATGACCAGATAGACAACTCATGACATAGAATGATGATCAGATAGACAACACATAACATAGAATGATGACCAGATAGACTACACATAACATAGAATGATGATCAGATAGACAACACATAACATAGAATGATGACCAGATAGACTACACATAACATAGAATGATGATCAGATAGACAACACATAACATAGAATGATGACCAGATAGACTACACATGACATAGAATGATGACCAGATGACCAGGTAAATGACCTAATCCCTTACATTCCACAAAGGATTAATTCTCAACTGGTTACTCATTCTAAATAGGTCTACCTACTTTCAGGCAAATTTAGTGCATTTTACAACCATAAATCCCATGTTAAATTCCCCACACAAGCTGTCTTTAACCTAAAATTACAGAAATTTCATCTGAAAATAAATTGTCGTTTAATTTGAGTTTTTTTCTCTTTTGTTACTAATCACTGAAGAGAATGGATGCAGGTGGCAGGAATGTAGTGGTATGTAAGCTGCTGGAGTGCAGGGTGTGCAGCAGGGAGCTGACCGACCCCTGCGTGCTGCCTGGGTGTCTGCACACATTCTGCAGACTCTGCCTGCATCCCTCCCCGAGCCACGAGAGATCATCGCCATTAAAGTGTCCACTGCCTGAGTGTCAGAACACCGTCCACGTATGCAGCGTGGATGACCTCCCGTCCAATATCTGGGTCAAAATCTGTCAGAAACTCAATGTCCACAACATGGCCTTGACCAAAGAACTGGCTGATCTTAAAACGAGGGTGGAGGAGAGTCTAACAAGATATAATAGTGGTATAGGACAAGATATGTTACAGATTGCAGGAGAAACCCGTCACAATCACGATGAAACACTGGTCAAAACTTGCCTCCCACAGTTTGGACCAGTTCATCCCATTACCCCTGATACAGATTTCTATGAGGGATCACCACCACAGCCGATTTTCAGCCAGACAATAAAGATTGGCAGAAGAAGAAGATTGCATTCCATTGGTAATAAACTCGACTTATTTCCTCCTACCAAGTTATCTGAAATAGAGGTTTATTCAAGGTCAAGGTCTGTGTCTCCTGTTATGGAGAGGTCAAACATCACATTCACTTCCTCAAGGTCGTTGTCAAGGTACACAACAAGTGAGCAGCAAAGCCTCATCCAGAGGAACCAACCAATCTGGACCAGGCAATTTCTGCATAACAATTACTCATTTGACTGTCTCTTTGTCCAAGGAAGCAAGAACCTGATTGTGTCCTTTGATGGTGTATATGATTCAGATTACAGTGGAGTCAAAATGTTCACACTGAATGACAGAAATCCACTCTACCATGAATATAAATGTGAAGATCCTTTGAAGGGGATGACCGTCTGTGATGGAAAGCTTCTTCTTGCTAGTGAAACTAAAGATGGAGGTTTCTTCAAATTCCTGGATGAGACAGACTTTTCTCAAGTGTCAAGTGACATTAGCATAGAGAACATTTACTATCCAAGCAGCATAGCCTTATGCCGAGATACATCTGAAGTGGTAGTGCTAGAATCTACCAGACTGAGTCAATCTAATAGAGGCATCAGTGTCCATGACAAAAACACTGGAAAAATAATAAGATTGATAACCAAAAACCTATCACCAGAGAACAGTCTCAAGGATCCTAGGTATCTCGTGGTAGATCAACACAACAGAATCATTGTCACAGATCGCAAGTGGACCAATACAGGACCGAGAGTTCTGTGTTTTGACGAATATGGGCGCCAACTCTTTGATCATAACCTCACCCAGAACCTCTTCTTACCGGGGGGTGTATGTGTTACATCAAGAAACAACATCCTGGTATCGCACCAATCGTCCAATGGGAGACACGTGTCCCTGCTTGATCAAGATGGACGTTTTATAAGGGAAGTGGTGAGATTTGCAGAGCGTGAGGACTATCTGTCCGGCCTGGATTTGTTTGATGATGAGTCGAGGTCCCTCCTCGCTGTGGCCACCAGACACGCTGTCAAGGTATTTGATGTCACAGAAATGGCCCTTTAATATATCACGCTGTCGGAAATATGTATTCCTTATTCTGGTGCCACTTCATTTCATGTCACATCATGTGTGTACTGAAACCAACTGATTTATCATTGTATGATCTTATGTAACCAAAATATATATGCAAGTATACATATCCCTCTCATTAAAGAAGTGTGTTTCTATACAGAATAATTTTGATGTGTTGGAGACTATATTCAGGACTGAAGTGTGCAGTGTATTCCATTAATACCGTATTACACGTGTTTTGCTTCCGCTATATCTTGCAGAATCAAAATATCCAGGAAAATATATTACTTGAAATGAATTTGAAATGTACAAAGTCATTAAAATAAATAAAATATTGTGAAAATATCATGTCTAAGGCAACTGTTTATCAATATCAAGCACTATGACCTGAGGTTGAGTTGTCAAAAAATCAATTATATCCACAATAACATATCATGTGAGGGTGCATGTACTCACCTTGCAGACACAGGACATTATGTGAGAGTGCATGTACTCACCTTGCAGACACAGGACATCTTGTGAGGGTGCATGTACTCACCTTGCAGACACAGGACATCTTGTGAGGGTGCATGTACTCACTTTGCAGACACAGGACATTATGTGAGGGTGCATGTACTCACCTTGCAGACACAGGACACCATGTGAGGGTGCATGTACTCACCTTGCAGACACAGGACATCATGTGAGGGTGCATGTACTCACCTTGCAGACACAGGACATCTTGTGAGGGTGCATGTACTCACCTTGCAGACACAGGACACCATGTGAGGGTGCATGTACTCACCTTGCAGACACAGGACATCATGTGTGGGTGCATCTACTCGCCTTGCAGACATTATGTGAGGGTGCATGTACTCACCTTGCAGACATTATGTGAGGGTGCATGTACTCACCTTGCAGACACAGGACATCTTGTGAGGGTGCATGTACTAAGCTTGCAGACACAGGACATTATGTGAGGGTGCATGTACTCACCTTGCAGACACAGGACATCATGTGTGGGTGCATGTACTCACCTTGCAGACACAGGACATTATGTGAGGGTGCATGTACTCACCTTGCAGACACAGGACATCATGTGAGAGTGCATGTACTCACCTTGCAGACACAGGACATCTTGTGAGGGTGCATGTACTCACCTTGCAGACACAGGACACCATGTGTGGGTGCATGTACTCACCTTGCAGACACAGGACATCGTGGACTGGGGTCAGGGTATGATCACCATCCCTGATGCAGAATGACTGTCTCTGTTGCGAGCCTGGTCCACATCCCTTCTCAGTACTGTTAGGGGTCAGTTCACAGGATCCCCACTCACTCATATGCCAGCCATACCTGCATTGAGAACATCACCATGATATTCTACATTCACAATATTTGCCATCAACAGGTGGCAGCACCTGATAAACCTGGTAAGAAAGATCCCACAAGATCTAAATGGGTCGGTAAATTATATTTCAGAGAAGTTGAAATAACTGATAATAATGTATGTGCTGCTTTTAAAATTAAAAACACCACATTGGGACTCATTTGGTGAAATTTCCAATGGAATTCTCATCACACTTTTACCCATCTTTGATTCAACAATCAATTTGTTGCTATTAAGGTCAGAAGAAATAGGAACCTCTTTCTCCCTGATTATATGAATAAAATACTTTGAAGGGTTAAATGTATCAAAATAAATAACACAGCTTCTGTTCCACAATGTTATCTTTTTAATCAACTTATACTTATTAGGGCCATATTCCCACCATCCTCATAATACAAATCATGTTTGTGCCTGGTTTAAAATACAATGTAAAGATACATGCAAAGTAACAGGTGGCAGCACCTGATAAACCTGTCTGTGTTTCTCTCAGAGTTTCTCTCCTAAGTATAACTAGTAGTAATCTACCTGGGGCATTCCATCAGGTTGTGAGTGGCACAGGTCTGTGTTTCTCTCAGGGTGGGGCAGCCGAGTCCTCCGTTCTCCGGTCTGCGCCGCACGCTGCGGGTCCGTACCTGATAGCCCTGAGTGCGAGGACCTCGGTGACACGTCACAGAACACGGTCCCCATGGCGACCATTGTGTGAGGTCACAATCACATGGAGCAAGGCAGAATTCCACTTCTTCCGGCTTCTGCTCACCTACAAATAATGAGAACAAAAAGAAATTTGTTAAAATAACATGATATTTGCATCAGTAATTAACAATTCAGGGCAAGTAGATTTTAAAATTTACTTGCCCGGTAGGCAAGTGGATCACAAATGTTGATGTCAAGGCCTGCGGTAATTTCACATAAAACACAAATGTTTTATGTGTTTTTTTCAATATATAATTAATTTGTCACAACAAAGATAACTATGCATATTTTGGAAATGCTTCCCTTTTTGTGACCACATCTTGGATAATGTTAAAAAAGTCAAACTGCAGAGTGAGGTAATGGATGAATGTAATTTACAGGTGATCTCCTATTTTATAATCATATGACTATGCTGTATCAGAATTGACTGTTACCATCTCTGGTGAATGTTTTTTCATGATGAGGGAGTCCAATCTATGCCACGAGGGTCCAATTCTAGATGTCACCTGCTGGGACAGTGGGACAGTGAATATTGATCTCAGCAAAGGTGTAATAATTAAGCTGTTTGCTATCCTACAACACTGGGTGCACACTGTGTGGCTCTTATCAATCCTTATCATGCATATATGAATATTAATGACGAGCACAGACTGCTTGGACAAAATGACTCACTCTTTACTGAGTCTCAGTCAATATTGGTCCAACAAATCACCAAAATCCAACTATTCTAATCAGGTATATCCTCCCTTCTCTGACTCCATTCTGAATAATTATAATCCAATACTACAGCTCAAGCATGTGTGAATCAGCACAGATAACATGGTTGCCTAATTGGTTTACCAGGTACTAAACATCACAGACAGAGTGCCGCTGAAGGTTAGTATGCAAGGTGGACAGCACAGAGAATGAGAGGGCCTGCTTCATTATAAGAGTGTCAATTACTCTGTCAAGAGCCTCGTCATGAGGATTATTGTGAAAACCTGAATGTGAGAATGCAAGCGTCAGAATATTTTCTATATTTGGCAGAATCCCCTGACCTCACATTGACTGGTGCATGTTATAAACACTGAACTCAGCTCAGAAATTTGATATGTATTTTTATTTTAAAATTTGATACAGAATGTCTGCTGGCCAGGTTAACTCTATTTGATAAAGCTAGGAAAGCATAATATATGTAATAATAATATAATAATAATAATGAACATTTATATAATATAGCACTATTTCAGACTAGGTCTACTCAAGGCACTTTTTAATGTAATGCTTTCTGAATAGATGTGTTTTGAGATTCGATTTAAATGTATCTAAGGATGAACTGTTTTTCGTTTCCAGGGGCAAGGCATTCCATACCCTGAGCGTGTACACCTTAAAGGCCCTATCACCATAATTTTTAAAGTTAGTTCTGGGGACAGTAGTCATCTTGCTTAGATGTTCTAAGAGGTCTTGTACCTAGTTTAGGTATCAGCAACTGTGACAGGTATTCTGGTGCCTTCCCATTTTGTGCCTTCCATGTCAGTAATGCAATTTTAAAGTCAATTCTGGCTTCCACAGGGACCCAATGTAATTCCATCCATTTTTCAGTTATGTGGTCATTCTTTTTATTTTTCCTACAACTCTGGCTGCAGCATTTTGCAATTTTTGCAACTTTGCTAACTGACATTTAGGTAACCCTGCGAGTAGAGAATTTCCATAATCAAGAGTTGAGGTAATAAATGCATGTGCCAGAGTATTGGTAGTCTTTTCTTCTAAAAAGTTTCTTATTTGTGATATATTTCTAACATGAAAATAGCCATTTTTGCATATTTTTCAAATTTGTGGCTTCATGGTAAGTTCTTGATCAAAAATGACTCCTAAGTCCTTAACTTTATTTGATCTTAGAATAATTGTTTCACCCATTAGAATTTCAGATGGAATTCCATCATTTTTAAAAATTTTATTTTTTTCCAATTTTTAACACCTGTGATGCATTCATTTCTTGGCATGATAATTTTTAATTTTGTTAGGTTTGGGCCCAGAGTGATGTAGAGCTGGGTATCATCCAATATATGTGATGTTGTATTATATATATATGCACTGCCTCATGCAGACTGCATATCTCACCAGACACTGTTTGCACATAGGGAGCATAGTTCTGCCTGCTCAGTGGTCATTCCTGTGATATATATTCTACCCTCTTCCCAACCCTAGGACCATCCACGATGCTACCTGATTACCCCCATTTCTCATCCTCACTATCGCCCTAGACATGCCCTCAGTTCTGTGAGCTCATATTGTACATATTCTGCCAGTAGGGGTCAGCATAGGTCAAGTTGGTATTGCTTTCCTGGTGTCCTAAACAAACCATTGTCTTCCTGAATATATATTACTTCCAATACAACTATCCTTTGTTCTTTTTTTAACATATCATGACACTTACCCATCTGTCATTTTGATCTGTCTGTGATTATTTCAAATTCTATCTGCCCCCCAACCCGGAGAAACTACGGGTACAATTCTCACAGGACATTCTATCATATCCCTTTACCAATTATCACATCGTATCATGATCATTTCACATTTTACTGTTTCTATGTATAAAGTACCAACATTCTTTCACAGCATTCCAAGATGCAGATTTTTTGAGTTCAGAAGCTTACTAGAATATAGACAGGTAAAGAATAATATCGTCCAAGCTATGCTGAAATGTTCTTTTTGTAATGTGCATGATATTTTATTGATCCATTTAAATGATATCAGATATTTACATGGTAAATGCAAATATATGAATGCATCATTAGAAGTCTATGATTCAAGGATATTTTGTGCCACCTCTTATTCAAACCCCCCTTGATGTCTGTTCTTGACATCATATTAAATATAATATGACTGCACTTTATTTGGCTAATATCAAGCTTGATCATGTTGATTGGTAAAATCTACAAAATTTCCACAGATAATCTGTTTACCATATACATAAACAAGATCTCATTAATTGTGTGAAGTTTTTCTGAACTACATTAGATACACGCCACAGAGGACTGTGTGGGTAATGAGAGCCACATTGGAGTGTGCCTTGCCACAGACTCTCCTCCATACATCCTAATTACTATTAACATATCCAGCTGGGTGGTTCCATGTGCATTTAATTTAACTTGGAATGTTCTTGAGAAAAAACAATATACGTTCTGAGTAGAATCTACTGAAGTTGGACCATCTTTTGAACCGTAGAACTATGAAAGATATGTTTCTGCCAAAAGCAATCTTGGACTGGGGCAGTACCCTGAGAAATATATCACCTGGTTTCATTTAATTTGTTAGTTACTTCCCTCATCGTGCTTGAGATTCACAACATGTTATATTTCTCACCTACACAAGCAGTCCATCACCTACAGTTGATATATAAATAAGATTTAAAAAACAGGCCTGGATCCTGCAGGCAAGAACGTCCACTGCAGGGCCCAACAAATAACTGCAGGCCAGGGCCCTCTACTGCAGGACAGGACCTTTTTTGCAGAACAGGATAGTCTCCCGCATCACAGGGAAAGATATTTCACTACAAGTCTTCTCCATATCAGAAGTGGAGGATATATATCCTGCCTGAACCTGTCAGTATGCCTTCAGGATACTAATTGAAGGATGTCTCCCCTCAACGAGTGTGCAATTTCACTCCCCGTGTGCATCAGCTCAGGGCTCCTGGATATATCCCCACACTGATCCTGCCTGTTCATCCTTTGACTTAATCTGCCTTGAACCTTTAAGATATTTCCCCAGACTGATCCTGTCTGTTAATTCTGTGACTTAATCTGCCTTGATCCTTTAAGATATTTCCCCAGACTGATCCTGTCTGTTAATTCTGTGACTTAATCTGCCTTGAACCTTTAAGATATTTCCCCAGACTGATCCTGTCTGTTAATTCTGTGACTAAATCTGCCATAATCCTTTAACGTTTGGGGGAACAGTGCCTTCTAAAGTTCTTTTTTCCCGCCAAAAAAAGTCATTTGAACCACAAAAAATGACATGGTGCAAGAAAATTGCTTTGTATGAAAATAACTACAAAACGGATTTCAGCCTTTAATGTATCAAATGCTTCGGGATTGATTTTTCTTTTGATTTGATTTTTAATTTGTTTTTAAAATTTTATCATTTTTAATCATTTTAGATTTAAAGTTCAGGCAAAAATCAGAAAAAGATGTTTTTTTTGTAACAATTAAAGAAGGGATAGAGCTTACTTGAAAAACATTTTTGGGAATAACTACACTAACAATCTGCAGAACTAAGACATTGATCTTTAGCTAGAATGATGTTATTTAGTTTAAATAGACAGAATTTTAAAAGACGTCTTATAATTCAAGTAATTTGTGTTTTTGTAAAAAAAATTATTCAAATAAATGGAAATTTTTGACACCATTTGGTAATTTTTGACTTGAATTTGAAGAAAGTTAGATATCTCAAAATAAAGACCATTAATCAAAATTCCCTCTATTTAAACTAACTAGAATAATATTTGGAATAAACCTGTTCTTAAAATTTGGAAATTAAAATTGCAAAACTTAAAAAGCGTGAGAAATTTTGAGAAATATGATATTTTGTAAACTTTCTTTTTTGTCGAATGCAGCAGCTACTGGCCATTGGATTAGTCATAAAAGATTACTAAATGATGTTCCCATATGTATATAAAAACATTGATCCTTTTTCAACAGAAATATGTTGTCTATTTAGTTAGCTTTGGTGGGTTATAATGGTGCACTATTTCATGTAGTTGAAGGAGCAATGACGTCATAATGGTGCATTGGTTATTTATCAATGAAATAGTGACGTCTTACTTGTTGGTATCTTAGCAACCATCAACAACACATTTCATACACCTGTGATCCTCTGCATGAAGTGTCCCTGTTCCCCCTAACGTTAAGATATTTCCCCAGACTGATCCTGTCTGTTAATTCTGTGACTTAATCTGCCTTGAACCTTTAAGATATTTCCCCAGACTGATCCTGTCTGTTAATTCTGTGACTTAATCTGCCTTGAACCTTTAAGATATTTCCCCAGACTGATCCTGTCTGTTAATTCTGTGACTTAATCTGCCTTGAACCTTTAAGATATTTCCCCAGACTAATCCTGTCCATTTATTCTGATTAAATCTGCCTTTAAGTTGTCATCCTTGACTGAGCCAGTGAGTTCATCTTTTGATTTTATCGCCCTAGGACCTTGAGTATATTTCCCCAGGCTGATGCTGACAGTTCATCCACAGCCTCAGAACTGCAGCATTGTGTCCTGACTGACCATGTCCTGAGTTCAATCCCTAACTTTATCAGGGTAAGTTTTATCACGAGGTCATTTCTTCTCACCAACCTTGTCAGCTAACTCAGAGATTTTACATCAGGAATATGAACCATAGACATTGAGGAGTATATTAATTCAATATTTATGTCTTGGACAAACTGACCATTCATTACATTAGACAACATCACATGTTTACAGATGAAATGTTAATGGCTTATTTTCAATGAGGTGACATTTATTCATTAATGTTACATTTCTCACTAGCATCCCAGTAGATGTAAACACCATTAGCCAATGAATTATTTTGACATATATAGCAAGTGTCAGGTGCGATTTACTTTTGGTGATTTGACTGATTTCAGACCACTAGGTACTGGGATTCAGCAGGTGCCAGCGAGGTGGTGAAGCTTGACAGTTGCCTTATCACTGCTTATCTCTGCCTGTCATCCCTGTGTGGTGCTCTACCCTGCTTAATACTACATAAGTAGCCACCTTCCACTCTGGCCCACCTCAATCCACACCGGCCTAACACCTCCCACTCTGGCCTACCACCTCCCACACCGGCCTACCACCTCCCACACTGGCCTACCACCTCCCACACTGGCCTACCACCTCCCAAACCCTACCACCTCCCACACCGGCCTACCACCTCCCACACCGGCCTACCACCTCCCACTCTGACCTACCACCTCCCACTCTGACCTACCACCTCCCACACCGGCCTAACACCTCCCACTCTGGCCTACCACCTCCCACACCAGCCTACCACCTCCCACACCGGCCTACCACCTCCCACACCGGCCTACCACCTCCCACACCGGCCTACCACCTCCCACACCGGCCTACCACCTCCCACACCGGCCTACCACCTCCCACACCAGCCTACCACCTCCCACACCAGCCTACCACCTCCCACTCTGGCCTACCACCTCCCACTCTGGCCTACCACCTCCCACTCTTGCCTACCACCTCCCACACTGGCCTACCACCTCCCACACCGGCCTACCACCTCCCACACCGGCCTACCACCTCCCACACAGGCCTACCACCTCCCACACCGGCCTACCACCTCCCACACTGGCCTACCACCTCCCACACCCGCCTACCACCTCCCACACCCGCCTACCACCTCCCACACCCGCCTACCACCTCCCACACCGGCCTACCACC
This sequence comes from Amphiduros pacificus, assembly GCA_949316495.1. Lineage (NCBI taxonomy): Eukaryota > Metazoa > Annelida > Polychaeta > Phyllodocida > Hesionidae > Amphiduros > Amphiduros pacificus. Next base: position 12,194,528 of record OX439003.1, on the reverse strand, counting down.
TCCCACACCGGCCTACCACCTCCCACACAGGCCTACCACCTCCCACACCGGCCTACCACCTCCCACACTGGCCTACCACCTCCCACACCGGCCTACCACCTCCCACTCTGGCCTACCACCTCCCACTCTGGCCCACCTCAATCTACACCACCCTTTGAAATATGTTTCATAACTTGTTTTCTTTATCTAAAGAACAATCATTTTCATATTGACCCAGGCAGTATTTACGAGGTCCAAGTGGGATGGGAACAGTCAATATTTCACATTTCTTTCTGGAATTCCTTTCATTTCCTTTTTTAAAGCAGGATAAAACCGTTCAAACTTATTCATTTATCATATTATCTCAATAATGGATTATTGGACAAAGCTTGATAACATGACTGGTTTCACATTTGATTGATATAATGACTGTCACAGGCTTTTGGATCATGGTTGGGTCCCATCTTGTTATGTTATTCATGGGACTGAGAAGTCTGTGAGAATATCTGAGCAGATCAATAGCTTGACATCTTCATGTATGAGGGACGATAATTCATGATATGTTAAGAAAATAGAAATTGATTGGAAACGCTTTGCTCCAGGTCAGTACCAGGACCTTCTTCTCTGAGAACTAACATCTGGTGAGAATATTCTACAACATCTCAACCTTTCCCATGATTAGGTATATGGATATGGGATCTAATATAGTATCATAAAGGGATACACAGTAACATCTCTCTGAGCTTAGTGAAATATGGACTAGTGAAATATGAACTTTGTGTACATTATTATCTGAAGAGATAGATCTGTTCTGATTTTGAAAGAGATGGATCTGATGCTCTTATTGTGTGTTTGAAAGAGATAATTCTGATGTTCTAAATGTTTATGTTTTAAGAAATAGATATGATGCTCTCATTGTATATGAAGAGATAGATCTGATAGTGGAGTGCATATACTGGGCTGATAGTGGAGTGCATATACTGGGCTGATAGTAGAGTGCATATACTGGACTGATAGTGGAGTGCATATACTGGACTGATAGTGGAGTGCATATACTGGGCTGATAGTGGAGTGCACATACTGGGCTGTTAGTGGAGTGCATATACTAGGCTCTGTGCATCCCAACACTGGCTGAGAGCTTCATGTATGCAGCATACATCATCATTATTGCTAAGCTCCCTACCTGACAGTCACACATTATCTGGGTTTTACATAACTTTGCGTTACTTCTCTGCTTCATCATGTAAAACAAGCACATGTGTAGCAAAAGTATACAGCATACACAAGGTCACTTGTTTCTGTTACACAAATGTGCACCCTTGTCAATTATAAATGCTTTTGTTTTGCTCTAAACAAAGAATAGTTCATCATTCCATTTTTAAATGCCAGATCATCTAACATTTCTATGTACTAAAGCTTTCATGAAATCGGATTTTCAAGCACTTTTTCCTCACATAAAATAAATGTTTATACCCTAAACTTTGTATCAAATATTGTTACCCACAATATTACCCCTACATAAATTTCTGTGCCACTTGAAAGTAGATGAGTCTTCTGCTAACATCCAAATGATCCATTGGACACTTTGTCAACAATTTATGTTTAGCTGACCAGTGATCTTGTGCAAACACCTGCTTAGTAATGTTTTGCTACCAATGGGGCTCCTTCAGATTGGGGAATTGGAGTGATGTGGCTTACAGAGACCTGTTTGTCCATTCATGTTTGTCTATGTGACCACATAGCGGTCACAAGCAAGTACTTTTTGCACTTTTAGCAAAACCCAATAACCATGGTAGGTGTATTTTGTGAGATAGCTTGTTTATATCACAATTTCGCAGCCACAAATCATTTAAATATACTCCAAATTTCTATAAAATTGCCTGTGACTTCTGTGATTTCATGAAAGCTTTAAACAAATGGAATGTTGTTTATGTTATCTGCACTTTTACCCTTACATTCAACACAACTTCATGCCATGTGATTCATATAATTAGCTTCTTGTTGCATAAAACAATGTACAAAAACTCTGTTCAGTGGTTGGAAAAAAAGAGTGAAAGTCACTTTTATTTAAGTCAAAACATGACCCAGTATATGAGAGACAGAAAAACACCAAGACAAAGTTTTCTCAAAAGATAATGCTCTGTCCTCTGAATCTATTTTGCAACCTTAATGTTTACTTTGGTAATTATAAAAGGACAATTATATGACCTTATTTCACCATATGCCACTCAGACTGACACAGCATATCTTATTTTATAAAAATACCAGGTAGAGACTGCAAATCCACTATGACGCCCGGATGGCCAGACTTGCGGATGATGCAGGCTCCGACAATACCTCTTCTGGAAAATTTGTTGAGTTGAAAAAAAAAACGAAAAATTAAAATATGCAGATACATACATGACTTCAAAGAAGTTTATGGTAAAAAGTCTGGGGAGCAGTTTTTAGTCAGGTTGTCTGGGGCGCGATTTGGTAACATTACCCAGGGAGCTGTGTCTTGTCACATAGTCCAAGAACCAGTAGTTTGTCCGAAAAAGCCGATATCAATAAGAGTTATCATTATAGGGTCTTAATTCTATCCCATTGTCACATGAGCACTGATTGGTCATATTGTCCAGGGGGCAGTGATTGGTCACGTCTGAGTAGCAATTTTGTGTCGCATTGTCCGGGCAGGAGTGCTCGGTCAAGTTCAGTGTTATGTCACATTGCCCAGGGTTGCAGTTTCCAGGGGAGACTGAGTCAGCCTGATGTGTATGCATAGCATAGGTTGTGTCAGCAATAAGCCTGGGATTGCTCCGGTTCAGAAATCAATGTCTAACATGCCACCTATCATCACCCAGGAGAAATGATGAAAATAAATATCACCCATGTTTTCCTACCCTTGCAAACCTATGTATTGCCCTTATGAAACATAAATCTAATAAAAATCCTCTCTGTGTGACATAATCTTAAAATACCAAATTAAGATAAGACTAGGTGAGAAATATTGAGAAAGGTGGAGGGGACAACACACACATTCCTTTTATTATTGGTAAAAATTGCCAAAACTGGTATTTTAAGCTGAGCAGAGGGAGGAGTTTTAATAATGGTAATAACAGTATTCCATGTATGGTCAGATGACCTCATTAACATAATAACCACATTTTGTTGCTCCTGACTGAAAAAAATTATGAAATTAATATTCAGGTTTGTCAATATAAAGGGCTAAAATCATGTCTGTTCATTGCTCACTAGTTAAATAGTGTCTCCAGAACATAACATAAATATCTTGAAGTCATCTACTGAGCCACAAATCATCAATGTCATTTCAGAGTTTAGGAACTTTCAAAGAGAAAACTTTGTCCCCAAAAGTTTTTCTTTCTGTTGGAGGACCAACAAGCTCATGAATATAAGTTCCATATCTCATTTAATTTCCACTTAAACACTTTCAATAATTTTCTTTAGTGAAAATGAGATAGGAAAGCAGAACATCTATATATATATATACATACATACTCATGTTTAGAGCCAGTATGCCCAAGATAACAATTTATACTCAATCTGTTTGTACCATAAACACATGGCAATGCTATAATCATACTAATTAATATGCTGCCAAGATTCATGAAATATTCAATACAAATCCTGTTCTGAATAAGTGTTAACTCTTGCCAGAAATCATAAACAGTGACAGGAGGTGCCCTCTAGTGGCCAGTTATGGCCATCAAGATGGCTGCATGGCTTGAAGCAGCCTTGTAGTGGCGTGACAAATGAGCTCATAACATGTGGAGTGAATGGACATCAGGGCAGCAATGCTGCTTACTGTTAGATAGATACATCTGAAAACTCTGAGATGCATCCAACAAGATGTTTTAGTGAGTAATACCGACTTGGTAGCTCCCCTGGTATGCTAAACTGCCACAGGGGCCAACCAACTGTTACAAATGGTCTGAGCACATGTAGCTTATACATACATATACAAGATGGAGTCTCTCTGCTGGGAATGCCTATCCATACTCTCACTTTCTTTTCTTATATAAATGCGCAGCTTTATTGTAGAGTGTGACCACTACATAAACTTGTCTGAGACCTTGGCAAATAATTCTGTGAAGGTTTGTGAAAATCCAGACCTCTACTTACAGCATAAACCAGGTATACCACACAAGTTGAGAGTCCAGGTGCCAAATAAGCTGAAAAGCTATTTATCTTCTTTAGACATTGCCTATCATGATTTGCTGAATCTAGGTAATAGCCTGACATCTGATATGTTTGTTAGTGATGTTAGATCACTTTTAATTAAATGGTTATGGTAAAGTTGACTCAAGGTCTAACATTGACTGTTGCTCCACTTAGTGTAAGTAAATACAAACTAAATCATGGTTCCCTCTCTATGTGGTATGCTCCTGATTGATGTTTACCCTAATAGATTACCCCCCATGTTAGGTTACACTACCAGTTATCCTAATGACCCTGTATCTATTGGTGTAACCGTTTTATGACCTACTGACCCCATTAGTACTATTAATAGCATTTACCTGTGCCCCATAAGATAGTCCACAAGAATGCAAAGCTGATGATGAATGTGTGGCAGGTCAGAGGAGAACCAAAGAGTCTTAGGACAATAAGAGCACCCAGTCTCAGTCTGGACTCATCTGTTATGATCAGTGGTCATGGCTGGGGTCTCGCTGGGCCATCTGGCATTCACAATCTCCCATTGTTACCAGACAATTATAGCATCTCTAACTTTGCATCCCCTCAGCACAATTGTCTGGCATCAAGCAGCAAACACATATTTCATACGAGCGGCAAATAAACTCTCAATCAAATACCAGCAGATCACACCTTTTCTGATCGTCAGATTAACAGTATTGTGGCAGAGTCTACAATTTTACTGAGAGGAGAACTTATCCATGTGTTAAATATTTCATTTGGGTCGGATTATTTCAGAATGTCTGATTAGTACAGTAAGCTTTGGACATCAAAGTCGCCCTTCCCTATGTTCACCTGTTGTATTATATATCATGTTAAGGGTACAAGGCACCAGTGTGAATCCGCAGACCACAAGATGTGAGTGATGAGTAAAACACGCCTCAGAAGCTTGCCTTCAGTTAACACCTGATTTTATGTCAGACAGGACATCCACATGATTTCATATTTCTTCCTGACATCAAACAGCACCCAAATCTCATCTTCTCTGCAGAAGACACAGCTAAGATTATTGACGATAATGGCATATTGCAAAACTCTCTTTCCAACCATGTGAAAGCATCTAGCATGGCATAGCTTGGTATATTAACACATTCTCATACATATAGATAGTCTAAATGCTGAGAGAACTGCAAGGAACTGTATTAGATGGTTCAAATATGATTATGAATAAAACACAGATTTTTTCACACCTCACACTGATAAACATTAAACCTATCTGTATTATCTGCATGTTTAGTTCAATATTGTTCCATATAATATCCATTTTACTTGCATATCATTTAACAAAACTAATTTCCCAGTAAAACGTGCGTGTTAATTTGTATTTTTGATAATGAAATATGTCTTTTTATGTTTTTCTACAATAGAACATAATAATGGCAGTCATAAACAAATCAGATGTCTCTGTACCAGCAAATATTAAAATTGCTTTGACAGTCCCAACTTTAAAGAGGATAGGCCTAAAGTTAAATGAATAAAAATACAGGCCAGTTTCGGGCATGACCAATTTAACAAAACTACTGAAGCCAACCAGTTAGTGCCCAATGTAGCATTAAACTAGGTACAAAATGACATCCTGCACAACATTGACCATGTAGACAACAAATGTCAGTTAAACTGCTACTTGATTTCTCTTGATACTATTGTTTGTCACATCCTGCTGTCCAGATTGGAGACAAGGTGCAAAGTAGCTGGTCATACCCTCAACTGGATTAAGTCATACCTAATGGACAGGAAAAGTATTTTAAAGCCTGTGCTAACAGACATGACATTGGCTCAGTGAAAATAGGCGAGACTGATATTTCTGAAAAATTAATGTTTCCAGTTTATGCCAGGATCAATTTTAAAATCCTCCTCTAAAAAGGCTCTAAATGGTAAGGTGCCACCTCTAAAAAGGCTCTAAATGGTAAGGTGCCACCTTACTGTCAAATCTAATAATAGTACTTTATGTTCGAATGGTAACTGGACCTAATGGTTCCTTATAAATTTTCAAGTATGTCAAGATGAGCAATGTTCATTACAATGAAGGAAACACATTTCAGGAAACACATTTGTTTTCTAAACACAAGCTGCTTTGAATTGCAACACAGCATTATTAGTGCATCACAAACATGAATTTATGCATCATCATCATATTTTAACAACCCTTCAAATGAAGGATTGATACTGGATATTTTCCTCACCATTACAAAATATTTACAAATCATAATTTCAAAATTATCTCACTTTTTGGTGGGAAAGCTGAAAAAACAAGAAACTTGCTGTATATATTCTCTGGCCTTTTGGTTGTTTGACTATCTCCTGTCTGAGATGGTGAGTATTTGTTGCTATGGCAACCATCAGGTATGAGTTACTTCACTACACCTGGACGAGAGCATGTCATGTAATGAAGCACATATACTGCAACACCATTAACATATGCTGAAGCGGGAATCTGTGAGCGACAAATCGGAATGGTTAGGGATGGTACTGAGGCAGAGGGGTGGTGCTGAAGATGAGAGATGGTGCTGAGGGTGAGGGATGGTACTGAGGATGAGGGATGGTGCTGAGGGTGAGGGATGGTGCTGAGGGTGAGGGATGGTGCTGAGGGTGAGGGATGGTACTGAGGATGAGGGATGGTGTGGAGGGTGAGGGATGGTACTGAGGATGAGGGATGGTGCTGAGGGTGAGGGATGGTGCTGAGGGTGAGGGATGGTACTGAGGGTGAGGGGTGGTGCTGAGGGTGAGGGATGGTGCTGAGGGTGAGGGATGGTGCTGAGGGTGAGGGATGGTACTGAGGATGAGGGATGGTGCTGAGGGTGAGGGATGGTGCTGAGGGTGAGGGATGGTACTGAGGGTGAGGGGTGGTGCTGAGGGTGAGGGATGGTGCTGAGGGTGAGGGATGGTGCTGAGGGTGAGGGATGGTACTGAGGATGAGGGATGGTGTGGAGGATGAGGGATGGTGCTGAGGGTGAGGGATGGTGCTGAGGGTGAGGGATGCTAATGAGGGTGAGGGATGGTACTGAGGGTGAGGGATGGTGCTGAGGGTGAGGGATGGTACTGAGGGTGAGGGGTGGTGCTGAGGGTGAGGGATGATACTGAGGGTGAGGGGTAGTGCTGAGGGTGAGGGATGGTACTGGGGTTCAGGGGTGGTGATGGGGTTCAGGGGTGGTGGTGAGGATGAGAGGTGAGGGTGATGCTGAGGGGTGAGATGTGAGGGTGAGAGGTGAGGGGTGATAGGTGAGGGTGATGCTGAGGGGTGAGAGGTGAGGGTTATGCTGAGGGGTGATAGGTGAGGGTCAGGGTGAGGGGTGATAGGTTAGGGTGATGCTGAGGGGTGATAGGTGAGGGTCAGGGTGAGAGGTAAGGGTGATGCTGAGGGGGGTAGGTGAGGGTGATGCTGTGGGGTGAGAGGTGAGGGCGATGCTGAGGGGTGAGGGTGATGCTGAGGGGTGATAGGTGAGGGTCAGGGTGAGGGGTGAGAGGTGAGGGTGATGCTGAGGGGTGAGAGGTAAGGGTGATGCTGAGGGGTGATAGGTGAGGGTGATGCTGAGGGTGAAAGGTGAGGGTGATGCTGAGGGGTGGGAGGTGAGGGTGATGCTGAGGGTGAAAGGTAAGGGTGATGCTGAGGGGTGGGAGGTGAGGGTGATGCTGAGGGGTGATAGGTGAGGGTGATGCTGAAGGGTGATAGGTGAGGGTGATGCTGAGGGGTGAGAGGTAAGGGTGATGCTGAAGGGTGAGGGGTGAGGTGATGCTGAGAGTGAGGGGTGAGGTGATGCTGAGGGTGATAGGTGAGGGTGATGCTGAGGGGTGAGAGGTGAGGGTGATGCTGAGGGTGAGGGTGAGAGGTGAGGGTGATGCTGAGGGGTGAGAGGTGAGGGTGATGCGGAGGGGTGAAAGGTGAAGGTGATGCTGAGGGGTGAGATGTGAGGGTGAGAGGTGAGGGGTGATTGGTGAGGGTGATGCTGAGGGGTGAGAGGTGAGGGTGATGCTGAGGGGTGATAGGTGAGGGTGATGCTGAGGGGTGATAGGTGAGGGTGAGGGTGAGGGGTGATAGGTGAGGGTGATGCTGAGGGGTCATAGGTGAGGGTGATGCTGAGGGGTCATAGGTGAGGGTGATGCTGAGGGGTGAGAGGTGAGGGTGATGCTGAGGGGTGATAGGTGAGGGTGATGCTGAGGGGTAAGAGGTGAGGGTGATGCTGAGGGGTGAGAGGTGAGGGTGATGCTGAGGGGTGAGAGGTAAGGGTGATGCTGAGGGGTGATAGGTGAGGGTGATGCTGAGGGGTGAGGGGTGATAAGTGAGGCTAATGCTGAGGGGTGAGAGGTGAAGGTGATGTTGAGGGGTGAGAGGTGAGGGTGATGCTGAGGGGTGATAGGTGAGGGTGATGCTGAAGGGTGATAGGTGAGGGTGATGCTGAGGGGTGAGGGTGATGCTGTGGGGTGAGAGGTGAGGGCGATGCTGAGGGGTGAGAGGTGAGGGTGATGCTGTGGGGTGAGAGGTGAGGGTGATGCTGAGGGGTGAGAGGTGAGGGTGATGCTGAGGGGTGATAGGTGAGGGTGATGCTGAAGGGTGATAGGTGAGGGTGATGCTGAGGGGTGAGGGTGATGCTGTGGGGTGAGAGGTGAGGGCGATGCTGAGGGGTGAGAGGTGAGGGTGATGCTGTGGGGTGAGAGGTGAGGGTGATGCTGTGGGGTGAGAGGTGAGGGCGATGCTGAGGGGTGAGAGGTAAGGGTGATGCTGAGGGGTGAGAGGTAAGGGTGATGCTGAGGGGTGATAGGTGAGGGTGATGCTGAGGGGTGAGAGGTGAGGGTGATGCTGAGGGGTGATAGGTGAGGGTGATGCTGAAGGGTGATGCTGAGGGGTGAGAGGTGAGGGTGATGCTGAGGGGTGATAGGTGAGGGTGATGCTGTGGGGTGAGAGGTGAGGGTGATGCTGAGCAGTGATAGGTGAGGGTGATGCTGAGGGGTGATAGGTGAGGGTGAGGGTGAGAGGTAAGGGTGATGCTGAGGGGTGGGAGGTGAGGGTGATACTGAGGGTGAGAGGTGAGGGTGATGCTGAGGGTGAGGGTGATGCTGAGGGGTGAGAGGTAAGGGTGATGCTGAGGGGTGATAGGTGAGGGTGATGCTGTGGGGTGAGAGGTGAGGGTGATGCTGAGCAGTGATAGGTGAGGGTGATGCTGAGGGGTGATAGGTGAGGGTCAGGGTGAGAGGTAAGGGTGATGCTGAGGGGTGGGAGGTGAGGGTGATACTGAGGGTGAGAGGTGAGGGTGATGCTGAGGGTGAGGGTGATGCTGAGGGGTGAGAGGTAAGGGTGATGCTGAGGGGTGATAGGTGAGGGTGATGCTGTGGGGTGAGAGGTGAGGGTGATGCTGAGCAGTGATAGGTGAGGGTGATGCTGAGGGGTGATAGGTGAGGGTGAGGGTGAGAGGTAAGGGTGATGCTGAGGGGTGGGAGGTGAGGGTGATACTGAGGGTGAGAGGTGAGGGTGATGCTGAGGGTGAGGGTGATGCTGAGGGGTGATAGGTGAGGGTGATGCTGAGGGGTGATAGGTGAGGGTGATGCTGAGGGGTGATAGGTGAGGGTGATGCTGTGGGGTGAGAGATGAAGGTGATGCTGAGTGGTGAGAGGTGAGGGTGATGCTGAAGGTGAGGGTGATGCTGAGGGGTGAGAGGTGAGGGTGATGCTAAGGGGTGATGGGTGAGGGTGATGCTGAGGGGTGAGAGGTAAGGGTGATGCTGAGGGGTGAGAGGTAAGGGTGATCCTGAGGGTGAGGGTGATCCTGAGGGTGAGGGTGATGCTGAGAGTGAGGAGTGAGGGTGATACTGAGGGTGAGGGGTGAGGGTGATGCTGAGAGTGAGGGTGATGTTGATGTTGAGTCTGAGGGATGATGGCTGAAGTATGATGCAGAAGGGTGAACCTCAGGGTCAGAGGTGGTTAGGTGGGAGTTTAAAGGTTGACGGGTGAAGCCCTTTTTCATAAATAACATACTCATTTAACACCTAGTTTGTCTTCTTTCTTTAGGTGTTAATCTCTATGGGGCTTTGCATCATGCATGCATCATACTGTCATTGCTTAATGTCAGTATGTGTCAAGTCCAAATTCCATACTGCAAATTACATGCCTGAGACTATTTTTCACTTGATATTTCTCCCATCTTTCTGAGGACCGTATCATCAAGGAGAATGTCTGTTGTGTTTTTATCATCCACAAAGTGGGCAGGCCACAAGCTTATCTCCAGAAAAATGCAATACAGATGGCAGGTTTTAACAAAAAAGATGAAATTTATGTGCCACACACAGGTGTTTGGGTAGAATATGCAAAGACATTAATCTCCAGATAGATATGATCAAACTTCTAAAGTATGGAGAGCAACTTTGCAAATCCAGTGAGAGGGTTCAAAGTTCATGAAATGAGCTTGCCTCTCTGAACTGGTTTTGCTTGGAGGGAGACTTAATTCATTCTATGAGAGGCATAATTCTGCCTTCCACACCTCTCCAGGGTTCCTGGCTTGATCTTAGAGGTCTGGCTTATAGCTCTCACCAGGGGTCACTACTGGTATCACCTGTAAAACAGTTCCAGGTTAAACCTTTCCACACAATAAGGTGATGTTAAGAAATACAAGAAATCTTTTAATTTCTTTCCCATGTGCAACAAGATTCTCACATTATATCTAACTTCAACAGCTTATGGGTTCGATAATTGGATTTTCCTAGACTGCTCTCAGATTTCGTCGAATCCAACATAACAATTTGACGATATCTTAATCAATATAACAATTTATATCTTTAAAAATGGTCATTCACAAGACAAAAATAAATGAATCATCATGTATTAATGATATGAGAGTGATGCTAGATATTTATATTTCTCATTTTCTTGCAGATTGGATGAACATCAAGGCATAAATCCCAGTGATAAATATATCAGATGCCATTCAGCTGCATGGCTACCACCCACAAGTTCTCAAATCCCCATCAAGTACAGGTCCATCCAAAGAAAAAAAAACTTAAAAGGAGACATTTGGCATTTGTAGCTGTGTTCTCTCCTGCCAATCCGCGACCTCTGACCTCTACACCTTGCCAGCCGTCCTCAGCAGTTCAGTCTGTCAATCACCTCGGCAGCTTCACATGGCTAATATCTTCTGTCTTAATCTTGTTTACCACCTGGGATTTACTGATCCCCCTTCTACCTAGAAATCTGCTAGGAAGGTAGAGAGCATGGTTCAAGTCTGCTGAACGCACTGCACACAGCACATGATTACCAGCCCTCAAGTATGATCTACCATTGTTACTAATCAAAGACAAAAGTGAGGTGATGCGCTTCCTCATTCTTCACATGGTAATTCCATGCATCTGCCTTTCTTGTGATTAATCGTATCTATTCACTCCCAGAACCATAGAACAATGGCTTCTACAAAAAAACTTTGAAAACTTCAACTTTTATTTACATTTTTGAAATATTAGCTGAGAAATGTAGATACAGTTTTTTGTGCTTTGTGTATTCAGGCTACACAGCTGCTCTACTAATCTCTCCTACATGCATGCTCAATCATCACTTAGTTCTTCCTGCTACAGGAAGTTGGCCATCTTTGTTTTCCCAAAGCTTTCAAAGTAATTTTGCCAAGCAAGGGTTACAACAGAGTAAGGAACGGAAACCTTAGGAATGATAATTACACATGAATAACCAGCTGACCTGGTCAGGCACACCTACTATACATAAAACTTATTGAGATCTGTGGATAACTCTATCCGACTAGGAAACAAAACTAGGAATAACAATAAACTGAAATCTGACATTCTTTATCAAAAACTGTGTACAGAAAGGTACTTTTGATGGAACTGGGATATCATTGGAGGAATTGAATCAATGTTGGTGAGGGGGGAGGCAAACTCAAACACAATATTATGACAGATCAATCAAGTTATGACAATGAAAACAAATGTGGAGGACAAATGGTACTAATAGCCAAACATGTGAGATTGCTGCTCTCTTTGTGTGTCTATGATTTACTTGTTTGTGTGTGAACACATGCCTATAAACCTAAACCAACGACTTAGCAGTTCTCTGCAGACGGCACAAGCAAAGATAGAACCTCTGACCTTCTGCATGACCTGTGACCTGTCTATCAAGCTACATTTGATCACCCCCCAGAGGGCACTGCAAGCAGGTTCACCTGGGCTGACCATTTGGCTGCTTGATTGCTAATGTCAGCCCCAGATGAAGGATCCTAATTGTCCAGGGCATGCACAATGCTGGCAAGGTCTTCAGAGCATGATCATATCTGAAAGGAATCTGGTATGATTTTCTTATTCAATCATCATCTATTAAACTGGACACCAAAAAGCAATCATCAGACAGTGTGAAGCTGTTAGATGTGTTGTGTAGTATCTTATTAGACCATTTGATACTATTTATTTTCAGTAATCACTCTACCTTTTGGCTGTGCATGACCTTGGAGTAACATAGACTTTAAGCTATAACTGAGTTCCAACACAATGTTTTTCAGACCAATATTGAGGCAATGTTTGTGTTAGATTTGTCATAGTCCCCAGGCCATAAGTGGACAACACACTGCCCACATCTGTGCTAATGGATGTCCAGCCCTCCTGCAACTCACCATTCACACTGGATACTGGAGTCTGTTCTCTCATTCCTACAATATATGTTGCAGCTTGTATATATAACCTTCCTTTTAATCTAATAATGTCTGGGAGTGCAAAAAGTCATCATCATTGGGTTTGTTACGAAGCATTACACATTCTATGTAAAAATATGGGTAAACATGCCAGTTATTTGTGCATCACATCCCCCTCGGAGCCATTACTGCCCTGTCTTACCACTTGTATGCTACATAACTGTTTACTTTTGGCTTATATTTTTTCTTCTTCAGAACAAACATCACGTTTTTTTGGTCTAAATCACCATTACAGGTCAGGCCCATGTTATCATTATACTCTGTCAATATGTGCTCTATATATGTCTGCATGAAAAACTAGAACACACACTCAGACTTTCTCCTCCCATATTTGCCCAATCCATATATTAATTCAATCTATGAAAATTCTTTGGAGATATAAAAGTCTGCCTCTAAATTGTTTTGTTTCTCAAAATTATTGTAATAATTGATATGTATATGTATTGCTTTAGAATAGATTATCATGTATCTCTTATGATACTTTTCTGCAACAAGACACTGAAGAATATATTTCACACTGTTTGACCTTATTATGGAATGATTTGATGATGTCATGAGACTGCATGTATCACACCTCAATGATGTCATGAGACTGCATGTATCATACCTCAATGATGTCATGAGACTGCATGTATCATACCTCAATGATGTCATGAGACTGCATGTATCATACCTCAATGATGTCATGAGACTGCATGTATCATACCTCAATGATGTCATGAGACTGCATGTATCACACCTCAATGATGTCATGAGACTGCATGTATCATACCTCAATGATGTCATGAGACTGCATGTATCATACCTCAATGATGTCATGAGACTGCATGTATCATACCTCAATGATGTCATGAGACTGCATGTATCATACCTCAATGATGTCATGAGACTGCATGTATCATACCTCAATGATGTCATGAGACTGCATGTATCATACCTCAATGTTGTCATGAGACTGCATGTATCACACCTCACTGATGTCATGAGACTACAATGATGTCATTTCACCTTTCGGTGCCTCTATGATGACACTTCACCTTTTTGCTTAAGGCTATTTTTATGGCAATGGTTAAACATCCTAAAAAATCTATGAAGGGGCAAAACATGAAACATACATATCTATTCTATAATTAGTCAGTTAATTAGGACAGTGATGTTATTCAGGAATACCTAAAGTCATCCTGGAAAACACCTGTGACATGTAATGGAATGTACATTTATTCATATATCAAAGCGACATGGAAGTATATTTATGTCTATCCTATAGGATTTCCTACAAATCTATTGGACGGCAGTAATCACTATAGTCAATTATGTAATCAAATTATAAATTATCATTTTATTATTATTATGATCACATAAGATGTATGAAAATGAAATGGAGTTTGATGAATACACAAAATCAAAGCTATTAAGGATATATATATATGAGCTGTTATCTACATACGAAATAATCACAAATGAGTATTTACACTTGGCGGAGTTGTAGCATTCATGTGGTGGATCTCATCCCATCCATCATTATTATCTCCTTCATGAATCTGCCTCACTTTCCAGTCATTTCTGTGTCAAATTAGAGGTTATATTTGTCCCCTTTGGGTGACACTTTTTGTCCCTGTCTGATTTATTTCTACCAAAGTGCCCCCTGGTGACGTTATCTTTCATCACCTTTTTGGACATGTTGTCTATCATCTGCCTCAGTTATCTGTCTTGCTAAATATGTCTGCATGCTCAGAGTTCCAAACCATTACCAGTAACAGTACATTTAACTGTACATTTATCTTACAGGTTACTACTGAGCATGCTGAATGAAAGAGGTTAGGAAGCTAAGAATAAGCAAATCATGATATCAAAGCAGCATTAAGATCAGTTCAATTTCATCCTGCTTGAGTTTCAGCCTCTTTCTCAGGTCCCTGAATGGACTCTCACAGCCTAAAAAGGTTCATATGGGATTTTAAGAGTCAAATGGATAAATTGTTCTGTCATGATTGTCATGTTACGATAAGGCATCATTTCTATTGAATTTAAATGTTTTTCTTCACTCTCTCAATGGAGAAACAAATCATTAATATCTTAGTTCAAGTTTTGTGACAAATATATTTTCATAAACAGTTCAGGTACATTTGTTTGATATTTTGTTCTTGTACCCTTGAAGTTACAGTAGTTTGTAATCAAGTCAAATCCTGGCTTGAAAGCTCTTGCTCTCATGACTTATTACAAAGGCAAAACATTATCTAGTTTGACATTCCAGTCTCGGCACAGTTCATTGTATGAGGAGAATTGACAGTCAAAACTCTGGCAAAAAATGGTGTAATTATAAGCAGGAGCTGTCTGGTCTTTCAAGTCTGATTTTGACAAATGGCCATTGACTTTGCTGCCCGATTAGTAAGGCCTGACACTGGACGAGACAGACAGACATTGTTACTCTATGAACGTGTAATTATATCCTAGCTTCCACAAGGCTGACGGCACAAACATTTAACTTTGGACACATTAATCCAACAATGCCATGGCATGCTACATGTTAATCTTCTCTGCTACTTTCTATGAAACTTAACCCATATGCTGCCATATGAGATATATCTGACATCGTATATTCAATAACGTGTTCATTTTTACTTATACTGCCTCAGAAAAAAAAAGTTTCGCTGAATAGGACCAAAAATATTATGCAATGTCAGAGGTCATTCCTGGCAGGTCATCATTAAACCCCATAAATCTTGGGAATTATACATTTGCAGTGTGACCTGTGTTTGTACATTGAGGCACATCCAGCTAGCTGTGTCTGTATGATGCTAATCTACATTTGAGGGGCCCATTTCCACACTATGGTTGTATTCATTGACTGTTTATATATGATTTGACGTAAGTGAAACCAACAATTATCAGTATGATTTACAATTTGATGAAAGAATTAGGACTTGGCCCAGCATTCACCTAAGTCAAAATTGGTTCTGATATAGGTTTGACACAACCATAAATGCTATGTAATTTCATGAATGGAATACTGGAAAAGAACACGTTTGGAAATAAATACCCAAGTCAAATCTGTCAGTCAAAGATTTGAATTCAGGGAATAGACCTAAGTTAAATCTGTGAATGATGGAAAAGACCTGATATGTAAGATATGTAAATCCATAAGGAGAGACCTAAATGAAATCTGTGAATACAGATCGACAACTTTGGAACTTCACCCATGCTGAATTAGTTGCTATGAAATTACTAGGCAGATGAATATGGTAATATTGACGTTTTGCTGAATTTGGGATTCATATAATTCATCTTCAAACAATTATAGAGGTATCCAATTTTGCATATGATCCCCGGACACAACCAACCTCCTGTCTTTAAAACCATTCTTACTCATCTCATGTAAGATCGATACATTTTGGCTGACCTAATTATCCTATAACAACCTCAAAATAAGGTCATGATTAGTGACCGCACCCAAGTATGGTGGCTCAGACTTCAATAGCATGGAAGATATGACCATTCACAAGGTAATATAATGGACGTACAGACAGCAAGAATTATAAAATTACCTCATCACAAAATTGATTGCCATTATGCTGCATAGCATTCCAGATGGGGGGCCAAAAAAAGCACAACTATGGGACGTAACTGCCTGTAGAGGGATGTGTTGCCTCAGAGACGGTTCTATCAATCAGCTCATGCCATCGCCTTCATATAAAAGCTGTGAAATTTATATCCTGATTTTATGGCCATATTACTGTGTAACGTTAGGTTTTAATTTTCCTCTGATGAATTTTTCAAAAGAATTGACTTTTGAACTCCATGCAATTTATATTTTTCTTTATTTCAATTGTACAACTTCATTATGTTTGGCCGGTTTGACTGGGTTCCATTCTCCATGAAAAACGTGCGGCTTCCATGAGGAGGCTTATTCCTCATAATAGAATGAAACATGCTTGCATTTAGCCGCTATCAAACGTCTCCCATGAAAGCACGGCAAACAAATCCTCGCTTGGCCCATTCTCATTGCATAGCATACTTTTGATAAGTTTGGGGAAATTAATATTCGCTTTCACAAATAGCTTTCAACACTGAAATCAAATATCAATGATATCATGAAATCAGATACAATAGACAAACCCATTATATTTGCAATGTTTGGCCATGATAAATTTGTACCATGATATTTATCTCATCAGCTGAATCCAACAAAACATGTTCACCAAGCTCACAACTGCCCAAGTAAAAAAAAAAAAAACCTAAGCACATGAATTCAAATAAATATTTCATTTCAACTCTTTCTTTGAGGCAATAGTCAATATAATGGAGTTATCAAATTCCTCTCAATTTTAACTGCTTATAAGATAAATAGGTTATGCAAACTTTAGAATTTCATATCCTTAAATTGTAAAAAAAATAAATCTTTCAAATTAAAATATATCAAATGGTAATTTTACAGATGGCGGCTTTGTTAATTTAAAGGGACCCGTTCTGAGTTAGTAACCTTTTATAATGTCAGATATCCACTTGAGATTTACGGGGTAATTTGACAGTTCATTACAACAAATGATGACACTACTGTCTCACCTGACAACATGCCAGCAGAGATAAATTTGTTAACTCTAAAAATGTAGGTTTTGCTTCTTTAATTTAACTTAGCTTAAAAAAATAGAACACAACAAAGGAATGAGAAGTTAAATGTCAGTGTTGGAGCAGTTGGAGTCGTTTTTTTTTTCTGCTATCTAATGCAAGTCACTGTTTGGAGGACACTTTTGAAGAGGATGATCACAAAGTGTCATCTCGAGGTCATGATTAAATCATGATAAGGTCGTAATTGCATTGTAGTCATTTACAGGTGGATGCATGTTGCTATGACGACCCTGTTCCGTTAGTTGACACAATACCCAGTGTGTGTGGTATCAGATGTGCTGTTCATCTCTATCTTATATATCTCTCTTACAATTTCTACCCTAGAAATGTTTGCGGTAGAATCCCTTTGTAGAAAAAATTCTTTGGGAAATGAGTCAACTAAAAAAATAAATGAATAAATAACAGTGTCCCGTCAGAAGCTGTACAATGCACACCCTACAACCTTTTCAATATATCTTTGTTGCACCTTTTTCCACTCCCCTTCCATCACCACATAAAAATAGATCTTATTATTATACTGCACTTTTTGTAAATTTGCACCAGAAGTGAACTAAACATCCAAGTGATAAATTATTTCACAATGATGGTGCTGCTACAATTGGTTTCTCTGAAGGACTATAGCACATCACCAATAAATACATTAATCATTTGTAATGATCAAAATCTTTCCGAAATGAGAAATATAAAAATAATGTACCCTATGAAAAGCCCATTACACTACTTCATTAAGTAAAAGAAAGAATTAACAAAAAAAAATTATTGCCACATCGGTTTGGAAAAATAAAAGTCCTCAAAACACAGATTGAAATTCTGGATCAAATAAAAAGATCTAAAATAAACCAGTTGAAATCAAAGTGACATTTGTTGTAAAAAAAAAGTTAGAAGCATGGTCAACGGAGGGGAGTACACTGTGGAGAGCAGACAGCAGCCTGTCAACACCAGGTTCACAGAAATGTGACTTACATCTCACCGTTTTTTGTGGTCATGTTATGAATATGTTTGCATAATGCATGAAGCCACTGGGTCCACCAGTGGCAAATAATCCCGACAAAAAAGTGGCACTTTATTTATACATGTACATAGATGGTGGAAACTCTAACCCCGCAGTGTGCACCAGGATAGTCAACAGTTCTCTCCTCATAAACGCCACAAAACGTCCCACGTGGAACTTAATCGCATCAACTATTATAGAGCACTGTTGCACTTTTAATTCGGAAGTAAATGTTGTTTTCTTTTGGGGTCAAAGATTATTAATCTTTCTAATTCCTCCCATTAATATCCGGAAATGGGGTAATAATTTGGAGCAGCCATCAATAAGCTGTCCCCAGTGGGAGCTGCGATGCTGTGATATATACCCGCTGGCTTGTCACAGGGGGATTAGACGCAGTTATCAGTCGGCAGGCATCATACACGGTTCATGACATCCTCAATGCTGTCCTTGTCGGATCCATCCGTGCTGTGACAGGCTTGAGTCTGTGAATTGTCAGTGTGCACAGTCTCTCAGTACTCTATTAACCTGCGATCACGATGATCTACACTCATCTGCAGACCACAGAAGTCCTGATGATAAAACACAGCACACTACAAATTATACTTCACAAATCTGCACAATTTAACAGCAATAATAAAGATTGAAGCCACAGTTCCTGTATAAAAATAATGTACCCTATGAAAAGCCCATTACACTACTTTATTAAGTAAAAGACAGAATTTACAAAAATATGGAATCTGAGAAGATACAATATTACATATTCATCCACAGCTATGTTCTCTCAAAATATATACATTCCATTATCATTGTGTAATATAGGGTCGGTTTTCTTATGCAAATAGTGTCTTAGTAATAAACAAGAGTCACGATACTCCGTACATCTTTTATCATATGCCAATATACATAAGCTGGTGTTACATATCAATGTGTTTCTCTCTCTTCTCTCTCTTTCCTCTCCTTCCTGCCGAAAGAGGAAATCCTTTATCTTATATAGTGAATTAATCACATGAATATGCAAATGATATAACTGCTGCATGCTGTGCAGTATACACATACTCTAATGCTATAATGCATGCCTGGTACTATATGACAATTGATATTTGTAATCATGTCATTTTTTTATTATGAACTTTACCTGAACAAATTATTGAAGCCAGTTATCACTTTTTGGCTTGAAATGATTCACAAAAACTTTGATAAGAAATCACTCCAACTTTTATGTCCACTTTCCCACTCCACATTTGCCAAATGAAAATCTGTTTCCATCCTTTCCATAAAATCTATAATCTGATCTAAATTCCCTATTTTTGCCCTCTTAACTGTCATCCCACGTCGAGTTATCCTGATGGACGGACACGAAGAGCAAAATAGCATCGCTCTTATATCAAATGCAATAACAAAGACTAGACAAACCATACTGCTTAATAAACCAGGAACAGATGCCAATAAACGCCACTATTCATAAACCACACTTATGTTTCAAAAGCCGCTGACAACAACTTTTATATTGGTTTCATTTTGTAGTCCCTCTCTCAGAAATAAAAGTACAGTTTACTGCTCAGACTGCTGGTAATGTCATTGGCGGGGGATCGCGTTCAGATTTGGCTGTAGTGCTTTTTCAGATTGTGATAAATCTCCCGCGGGAAGACGCAGACATCCAGGTATCCCCGAGGATTGCCAGGATTGCAGCCCCAGACATGGGATGGAATTTTAGAGTGCCAACTTATTTAAACTTCCTGCTGATTTTGCAGACTTTTACGCGATGTAATTGTATGACGTTAATTGAGAAAATACAAACACTTTCTCCGAGACAAAGAAGACACATAAAGTTTAAATGTCGATGTTTAGCCTTTTAAATGACTCTTGGGATCTAACAGCACCATTGCTAAATGTTTCTTGTTTCGAATTTTTACAAAAGTTTCAAAATTTATTTTGTCCCTGCAGATTTAATTTTAAAAAAATTAATTTATTTCATCTTTTGATGTAAGTTCATGAATATGAATAGCATTTATATTATGGATAACAAATATGAACTGAAAAATTATTGCCCAAGGATACTTATTTGGTACAGTACATAGATAATTCAACCTCTCACTGGAGGAATAAATATTTTGCCGGAGACCATTTTTCTTTAGAGAAGCTTCAAAGGTATAACAATATTTGTGCTCAAACAATTAGATGATATAAATGAGTTGGATGTGATTGCAGGCTCCAAACTAGTTAATCGACTGTCAAACACTAAATTCAATTCTTTTAAACCATAAAAATAGATAAATTTATTATAACAATTGGCCTCAAAATTTGTTTATCTCAATAGCAGACTAAGTCTTACTTTTGTCTTCAAGTCATTATATTTTCATAAATAAAGTTTAATTGATTGACACTTGCCTTCATCTTGTTAAATTAGATGAGGTCATGATGACCTTTTTAATCCAATATGATGATCATTTGGCCACAGGGCAATTAATCAATGTCACTTTTACTGATCAAGTTCAAGGACTGACTAATATATGATATGTTTTACAGGTGGGTGACAACCATTTTCCCTATACTTGAATGAATACTTAAATGGCTGATTTTTCTCATTATGTTGTGAACTATAGGTTCACAAAATGTGTAAACTCATACATATGCAATATGAAGTGATCAACATTTTCCCTTTACTTGATTGAACGTCTAAATTTAGTGATTTTTCTTAAAGAAATAAAATGTTATGAACAAAATGTGTCTATCCATACGTACACAATATAGAGCGATAAACATAAGACATCCAATTAATGTGAACCTTTTATGAAGCTCAAGTTTGACTGTAAAAATATTTCAAAATATCAATCAATTAAAATTCACAGTATATCCACTACAATGCCATTTGTGTGACACATTTTGATGGGATCTGATTCATAAATGGCATTATTATCTATCATGCTGCCTCTGGTTGGGGACGGTTTTTACATCATGACAAATGCACAAATCACCCTGGTGATACCATTTGTTAACTTGATATGTGAATCCTGACATAAAACTCTTTCAAATAAAATCATATTGTGAAACCCTGACTGAATGAATGGACAGACAAACGAGCCAAAAAAAACACTTAAAATTGTATCCATAGCCACGAAAAAGAGCAGATTAAAGCACATATCTTATGGTTGCAAAGATATGACCACAAGATTAAAGTTTAGGAGGAAAAGAAGTGACAGACACAAGCAAGCACAGACTACCAAAAAAATCCAAAGGAAAATGAGTACTATTTTATCATTAAAACATAATAAAATAGATATCTGGACTTGGCTGTGGATAAACTTGCTGCCAATTGAGACACTGATGAGTGCGAGTGGGAAAATCCTGCTCAGTTCTTTCCCACCAGTATTATGTAAGTAAATCTCTCACATATGTGTCTACAAGGGACATTTTTTCATATCTATTATTTCATGTCAAGTGTTTTGCTCAGCATGTTTCATGTCATCCTCTATACATAATCCTATAGCTCACTGTCAGGATGGCTCACTTATTATTTTTTTTTACAACAAGTGGGGGTAAACGAAAATATTTCACTTTTATCAGATTCTCCCTTCAAGCCTTCCCATAATGGAAACTGGATCATTAAAACCTTAATCAATGCACAAGCAAAGTATATCTTATATCTATTTGTCCCCTGTGTTTAATGTGACATTAATTTACAGATCTATGCCCACAGTGCTCATTCACAGGGTCTGAAGTAATATTTTGCTGAAATAAGCATGTCCCCCCAGAGTCCTTGTTGGATTATATGTGCAGATCCGTTGCCTATGGTGTAAACGTGACTTGCAGATCCATCGCCCATTGCCCTGCATTATCTATTTTTGCCCTGCAGTCTCTATATCAGAACACCTATTGCAACCATCTGACCCAATGCCTGAAAGTCTTTAAGTTTGCTGACCCATAGTCTGGCAGTCTTTGGGTGTGCAGATCTATGGCCTGCAGTCTTTGGGTGTGCAGATCTCTGCCCTGCAGTCTTTGGGTGTGCAGATCTGTGGCCTGCAGTCTTTGGGTGTGCAGATCTGTGGCCTGCAGTCTTTGGGTGTGCAGATCTATGCCATGGTGTCTTTGGGTGTGCAGATATATGCCATGGTGTCTTTGGGTGTGCAGATCTATGGCCTGGCAGTCTTTGGGTGTGCAGATCTATGGCCTGCAGTCTTTGGGTGTGCAGATCTATGGCCTGCAGTCTTTGGGTGTGCAGATCTGTGGCCTGCAGTCTTTGGGTGTGCAGATCTCTGCCCTGCAGCCTTTGGGTGTGCAGATCTATGCTCTGCAGTCTTATGGTGTGCAGATCTATGCTCTGCAGTCTTTGGCTGTGCAGATATATGCCATACTGCCTTTGGGTGTGCAGATCTATGCTCTGCAGTCTTATGGTGTGCAGATCTATGCCCTGCAGTGACCAATGTGGCAGCTGACAGCCTCCCGCCTGGGTATCTTGTATCAAAGATGTTTCTCTTGGCCGTAGACCCCCTACCCAGACTATACAAATACACAATACACAATAATGGCAGAAGTAGAGGTGGGTTAAGGATACGGTTACCGTACTTGTATAACTAACCTATACATCACCTCCTCTCTACACAAGCTTTGTAGAATTTTAAATGTTCCAATTTCTGTGAATCCTCACAACATACACTGACATATCTTTAAAATACAAAGTAAGTTTGCTTCTCTGTGACTGAGCACATCTAGTAACTGATATTCATGATACCCATCACAATTATGACCAAGCATGGAATTTATATCTTATTTTAGTTCTTAAAACAAATAGATTTATGAATTGACAGTTTAAAGTAAGAATGGTGAGCATTGCATGAATTTTGAGCAAGGTAAGTGTTTTAAGCCTAGTAAGTTTTTTAGCTTGGTAGGTGTGGTAAGCCTTGCAAGTGCACTGGTAAGTGTGGTAAGCCCGGTAAGTGTTTTGAGCCTTTTAAGTGTGGTTAGTCTGGTAATTGATTTAAGCCTAGTATGCATGTTTAAGCATGGTAGGCCCAGTAGGAATGATAAACCTGGTAAAGTTTGGTAAGTCTGGTAACCCTGGTACCAGTAAGTGCAGACCTGGTAAGTGTGGTAAGCCTGGTAAGTGCAGACCTGGTAAGTGTGGTAATCCTGGCAAGTGTGGTAAGTGTGGTAAGCCTAGGAAGTGTGGTAAGTGTGGTAAGCCAGGTATGGTAAGGATGGTGACCATTTAAAATGTGAATCAATTTTATTCAGTCAGAAAATATGGACAGCTACTAAAAACACATTTTGGCAAAGAAAATTTAAAAAAATATTAAGAGATTTTTTTTATTTAAAAAAAAATCTTATAAACGATTAATTATTTTGCTCTTCATATATTGATACATTTTCTCTTGTATTAATTATAGCTTTTTTCTTACCCAAAGTAAGAAGCAGGTGGCTTTAAGAAACATGTCTTTTTTCCTTGGCCTTGAGCCGTCACATTACAAAACCACAGTAATGACAGCAGTTCCATAAACATCTACTCCCCAGATGAGAGGTTACCTCTCTCAGGGTTTTCTTTATTTACAATAGCTTATAATAACTGTATCAGATGATCCCAACAAACACACACTCCCCCTGACAGTCTCAGAACTCAATGTTTACTGACCTGTCAGACTTCAAGACCATGCCAATCTGTGCGATTATCTATTGTCTGTAAACCAGTAATTAAGGATAGTTCTATGTACATGTACATGTTGGTCTGACCATAAGTTGGACTCTATGTGTCGGCCCACCTTGGGGCAAAACACTTAGGCTTGTCTGGCAATAAGGACCGTTATTTGGAACTCATATTCTGAAAGTGCCCTCATCAAAACATGTCCAATAATCATGATTATAAAGGAAGTTCTTCTGTGCAAATCAGATATGTGAGGCAGAGACATAACATGCCAAGCACACTCCTTTCCAAGCACACTCCTTGTCAAGCACACTCCTTTCCAAGCACACTCCTTGTCAAGCACTCTCTTTACATATAGACTTTGACCTCAAGCTTTACACCGAAATCCCATGATGCCCTACTATCAAACATCCTATGAGTTAGGTATATGGTGTGGGGTTGTATGAGATTCTATAAAGTATAGGCAGTGCTGGGGGTACAAGTGAGGAGGGCAAAGGGCATGATCTGAATGTCCTCTCACATACCTGGATCATCCCCTATCAGATCATCTCTCACTGCTACCCCCATCATACCCCATCTTTATGTCTGTGTGTGCTAAGTCATCACCCACATCTTCTTAACCATGTGCTATATAGCTCAACACTTTAAACACCCTAAAAAAATACCAACATACATTACATTTTGTCCTCAATGAAAAAATATAGACAGAGGTATTTTCTGCAACATGTTGGTGTAGTTTGTATACTTGTCTTTTTAAAAAGATATTCCATTAACTCTATGGATAAACAACATAAAATGTTGATTTTATTCTCTCTCTATATCTTCCTTGAAGGTATCTTATGTGTATATAAGCTATGATCTTAAAATTTAATAACTTCAAATTTAGGACCATAAACTTAAAATGAAAACAACATGTCAAGTCAAGATTAGGGATGACCCGATACTGACAAGTACCGGGAACCCGGCAACTTATCACACACTATCTGCTATCAAAATTTTGTGGGCTTTCATATATACCACACATATACTGCGAAATATCACACACATGTTGGCGATATATACTGTACAATATGCCATATGATGGCGATGTATAGTGATAGAATTAAGGTATTGGCGTGTTACATTCTGCCAGCGGGAAAACTACACAGAGGAGTACCTGAGTGTCTAAAAGTATCTATGTTGACTTATATATAAACTGGCCATCATTCAAGGAGGAGAGCTGGAGGGCTGAATACGTGCCGAGATACCTGCACTCATCCCCTACTACCTCACAGCAAACCTATACACACTCTATTATCCTTCATCTAACCTTTTATAACTTACTTCTTGACTCTTCTTTTTCATGTTGCAGATAGAAGGTAATATGTTGCTCTCTAATATGTAAATAACACAAACTCGTATCCTGATTATTACGTGAAAATAAATGACAAATTAGTCTAACAATCTTATTTCAGGAATGAAAAATATTATTATCTATAAAAATTGAATGATGAAGATATGTTCCCATGGTGTTTGCATTCTTTCATCTGAAACGTATTAGTCCTCGGCAATAAAAAGCGTGTAAATTAGCTGCCTGGGTGAGATGCCAGGATAGTCGGCTTGTGTTCAATTGTTCACATCTTGCCGCCTACTTGAGTTCATTTTGTCAAGTGAGGCCAGCTCCACCTGGAGGTAAGTTTGTTTAAACAAACAATTGACGCGAAGGATAAACAAAGCAGATCATGTGACCTTCTTGGGTTAGATTTTATATCTCGTTCTCAACATGGGCTGTCTGACAAATCCTGATATATGATCATATTCAATAATTCTATATTACTTTCTAAAACATCTAGCAGGCTGCAAAATGCTTAAAATCACTATCATCATCATAGTAACCCATGACCTTAAGATTGAACTGACTTCCCTTCAGTTGTCAGAGTTTGTTGAGCAGCCCTCGTATAATCTGGGATCAGTTTGGGATCTGAGCTGTCGTTCTGGGGGAGGGCAAAGCAGAGGGTCTGTCAGAGTTTGTTGAGCAGCCCTCATATAATCTGGGATCTGTTTGGGATCTGACCTGCCGTCCTGGAGAAAGGAAAAGCAAAGGGTCTGTCAGAGTTTGTTGAGCAGCCCTCGTATAATCTGGGATCAGTTTGGGATCTGAGCTGCCGTCCTAGGGGGAAGGTAAAGCAGAGGGTCTGTCAAAGTTTGTTGAGCAGCTCTCGTATAATCTTGGATCAGTTTGGGATCTGAGCTGCCGTCCTAGGGGGAAGGCAAAGCAGAGGGTCTGTCAAAGTTTGTTGAGCAGCCCTCGTATAATCTGGGATCTGTTTGGGATCTGACCTGCCGTCCTAGGGGGAAGGCAAAGCAGAGGGTCTGTCAGAGTTTGTTGAGCAGCCCTCGTATAATCTGGGATCAGTTTGGGATCTGAGCTGCCGTCCTAGGGGGAAGGCAAAGCAGAGGGTCTGTCAGAGTTTGTTGAGCAGCCCTCGTATAATCTGGGATCAGTTTGGGATCTGAGCTGCTGTCCTAGGGGAGAGCAAAGCAGAGGGTCTGTCAAAGTTTGTTGAGCAGCCCTCGTATAATCTGGGATCTGTTTGGGATCTGAGCTGCCGTCCTAGGGGGAAGGTAAAGCAGAGGGTCTGGCTGAGATTAAGGAGCCGCTGTACATTGCTCATGTTGTTGTCTAGTCAGGTGAATCCTCGCGGGGGATTCTGAAGACAAGGAGGCCCCTATAGATTATCCCAGCTTTCATCATCTGCTTCTGACAAAATGATTTACCTTTACCATGACATACGCAGAGTAACACGATACCTTTCATACCTCTCTTATTTGTATGCCAAGTTTTTTTTCTCCCTCAAGCAATTTGAACCTAATTATGTCAAAATAGGTGTGCATATTATTTTCAGCTTCATATCAGTTCATACAATAAACAGTCAGATCTCCGCTGGAGCATACCTTATTATTCCACACACTAAAAAGAGTAAAATGTGTGACCTAATAAGCTTATTCACAACCATATTGTGTGTTAACATCTGCTGGGAGAAGATACTAGTTATTCACACCTAGATCAGTCAAACTTCCCCCGCAGTTGGCCACATGTATCATGCGAGTAGATGCAGTCATGGCACCTACTAGTTCCTCACAACTTTATCATCAAAGTAGTTGCCATAGTTTTTCACACCAAATCATCATATTATTTGCACAAGTTGCGCCTACTTCAACTTTGATTATGAAAGCAGTTACAGTAGTTACATGGTGTAGTTCTTCACACCTACATCATCCAAGCAGTTGCATTGGATGTACATACAAGGTATTCACACCTTGATTATCAGAACAGTTGCGGTAGCTGCACAAGCTTGTTCTTCACACCTAGATCATCCATGCTTCCCCTGTAGTTGTATACATAAGTAATTGGCAGTTCCTGACTGGAGCAACACCTGCAGCTGGTCACCATAACATTCCTCCTGGGCAAAAACACCACTCACCTCTCACCCTGAGAAATCAATAAATTTGGCCATTGGAATTTAGGTAAATATTTTGCAGAAGAGTTGAAAACTTGAAACCTATATTCCCTTGTCTATCACTTACTGTGATCTGACAAATTTTCAATCTCCTTGTTTAGCACTCTTAAAAAGAAATGAGAAATGACATAATTTCAATAAATTTGAGGCAGCTATAGGATTTCTGTCTGCTCCGTTCTCGGCAGAAAGTGGCACAAGTAGATAGCATAGGAGACAGAGAATGCAGAGTAATCCCAAGCTGGCAGTCCACATCACCATCTCCCTAATCCAAGCTTTCTCCTGCCCGGCAACATTATTTCACATACGATCATAATTATTCAGTGGCTGAATTGCCATTGTGTGATTAATGATTCTAGAAACGCTGATTGATATTCCCTAATGCTTTTCAAACTTGCTCCAGAATGCTTGCTTTGGAGACATATAAACATGACTTGCAATTAAAAAAGACAAATGAAAAATAGCAGATGCCATGGCAAATGTGGCTACAAAAGTAGTAGAAGGAAAAATATATTATGAGTACTACAAAACTATTTTCTCCTTATATCAAATTGTATATACCGGTATCTACATTTATGCGGAGGATTGAACTTGTGTTCAATAGTTGTGCCTATTACTTGATAAATGTTTCTTAGCGAGTCAAAGATTTCAGTTATCCTACAATGTTTATGGTTCATATCTTAAATATATACCATACTTACTCGAATATAGGACAGGGGGGTCATCTTATACAAAGGGTCGTCCTAATTTCGAGTAAATACGGTATATATCTATGATATTCAGAGAGGTAAGTTGGTGCTAAAGGGAATAAATAGATGTTAAATTAACTATTTTGCAGAAACATCTATTTGGCCACAAACAATAATGGTCTATTCTGACATAACAGACTCTGTCTGGATTAAAGTGACCAAATAAAAAAAGTCAAAATAAGAAAATAATCCAATCAATTAACTGATTCCCATATGAGGCCATGTCTCATAGGTCCATGTGACCAAATCAAGTCATTCATAGCATACCTAGTCCAGCTAATGGACTTGTGACCTGCAAAGATTTGTGAGGTTTGAACATTTACTTTAAGCATATTAATGTTCTGGAGGAAAAGCTGTACGCATGTAGTAGCCTGGGATAAATTTCATCATATACATTTTTTAATGAACCATATTAGCTGATTGAGTATATAATAAATTTAATAACTAATAATCATGATCTCAAAGTTTCATATGAACAAAAAGAAGTATTCATAGGAAATAATGTAAAATAGATTTTTTATTGCACAGAGAAAAAAGTCGTTTCATGTTCAGATTAATTTTTGTGCATATATTGTAATTTTGATGAAAAAAATCATTGCATTGCCATACACAATTCCATGACAAATCACATCACACAATCATCAAGTAACCAAACACTATTACTTGTAATGTAGGAAGTTACTAAGTGCTTTGCAGATAATGTTGGAGAGAGTTGGATACTGCCCACATGTACAAATGCCAGAAGATTGGCTGGACCACAGAACTGGGATACAGATACCTTAACACCTATTTTCTGACAAAAATATCTCTACGTGTTCTCTACGTTTCTTGTGAAGCAAAGATAATTGCATTGGGAATGACGAGAGAGAGCCAACAGAAGACACAGCTGAAAAGTCCAGAGCAATGTCGAACTTCCCATACCAGGTAGCTCATAAGGAATGTTATAAATTACATACCAGGCAGCTCCAGAGGAATGTTATAAGTTACATACCGGGTAGCTCCAAAGGAATGTTATAAGTTACATACCAGGCAGCTCGTAAGGAATGTTATAAGTTACATACCGGGTAGCTCCTGAGGAATGTTATATGTTACATACCGGGTAGCACCAGAGGAATGTTATAAGTTACATACCGGGTAGCACCAGAGGAATGTTATAAGTTACATACCGGGTAGCTCCTGAGGAATGTTATAAGTTACATACCGGGTAGCTCCAGAGGAATGTTATAAGTTACATACCGGGTAGCACCAGAGGAATGTTATAAGTTACATACCGGGTAGCTCCTGAGGAATGTTATAAGTTACATACCGGGTAGCTCCAGAGGAATGTTATAAGTTACATACCAGTTAGCCCCAGAGGAATGTTATATGTTACATACCAGGTAGCTTCAGAGGAATGTTATATGTTACATACCGGGTAGCTTCAGAGGAATGTTATAAGTTATATACCGGGTAGCCCCAGAGGAATGTTGTAAGTTACATACCGGGTAGCTTCAGAGGAATGTTATATGTTACATACCGGGTAGCTTCAGAGGAATGTTATATGTTACATACCGGGTAGCTTCAGAGGAATGTTATAAGTTACATACCGGGTAGCTTCAGAGGAATGTTATATGTTACATACCAGGTAGCTTCAGAGGAATGTTAGAAGTGACATACCGGGTAGCTCCAGAGGAATGTTATATGTTACATACCGGGTAGCTCCAGAGGAATGTTATATGTCACATACCGGGTAGCTCCAGAGGAATGTTAGAAGTGACATACCGGGTAGCTCCAGAGGAATGTTATATGTTACATACTGGGTAGCTCCAGAGGAATGTTATATGTTACATACCGGGTAGCTCCTGAGGAATGTTAGAAGTTACATACCGGGTAGCTCCAGGGGAATGTTATAAGTTACATACCAGGTAGCCCCAGAGGAATGTTATAAGTTACATACCAGGTTGCTCCAGAGGAATGTTATATGTTACATACCGGGTAGCTCCAGAGGAATGTTGTAAGCTACATACTGGGTAGCTCCAGAGGAATGTTAGAAGTTACATACTGGGTAGCTCCAGAGGAATGTTATAAGTTACAAATCAGCAAAGCATAATAGCTAGATCTAGGAGAATAAAAAGGTCACAGGTAAGCTATATAAAATCTGTCTTCTGGTGATAAACATGAAATTGAGTGTGATGATTAAAATTGATTTGGAAAAAGTTTCTGACTGAAATTACATGTGGAAAACTAATCATATACACATACAGAAGAAGGGCTATTAAAAATCTCATTAAAGCATGTATTATACAGATAATTTCAAAATATGGTGTGCACAACACACTTCCTCTGTCTTTACAACCAGGAAGGTGTATTATTATCTCTGGGACAATTAATCTATATTAGTGACACACAAGAATGAAGAGACATGTCTGCCAAGGTGGCATGAATTAATTCCACAGACAAATGGGCATTGAGACAAATCTTGGCCATTCTTCTTTGTTATATAATTCACTTGAAGAATTCTTGTCTACCCTGAATAACATTGTCATTACAAGAACTGTCTGTTGGATGCATATTGGCTTTGCCAAGAAGATGATGAATGAAGAACAATAGATTCCATCATCCATTTCATGGCATAGGACTTCTGATATGGCTCCTTCTCTTCTAATAAATCTGTAGGCAAATCCAGGAGAGGAACTAGACTCGGCTACCCTGGATGGGGTCTGTACACCGCCACCCTGGATGGGGTCTGTACACGGCCACCCTGGATGGGGTTTCCCCCCCCCCCCTGGATGGGGTCTGTACATGGCCACCCTGGATGGGGTCTGTACACGGCCAGCCTGGATGGGGTCTGTACATGGCCACCCTGGATGGGGTCTGTACATGGCCACCCTGGATGAGGTATGCACATTGCCACCCTGGATGGGGTCTCTACATGAACACCCTGGATGGGGTCTCTACATGGCCACCCTGGATGGGGTCTCTACATGGCCACCTTGGTTGGTCATTCTTGTCCACAGCTCAGTATTTGTTACGGATGGAGAAGGAGCAGCTTACTGGAGTTGTTAACAGGTTGGTGGCAGGTGCAACAATATTCTATGGCATTTAATGCCACAGTCATCAGAATAAAAAGCACAGACAGGATGGAATTAGTTTTTTGTTAATTTCAGCACCAGAAAATATCACATGTCTTTTATTACAATGCCCAGAAGAAAATCTTCTCAGCTAGGAATTAAGATATATCAAATGTGATATGTAATCTATTCAAGTTGTCACAAAACATCTTCCTGGAAACGTTAGCATAATGGTTTTGAAAAGAATGTCTTACAAGGTTTCATGAACAATTAAATAAAAATGCATCTAAAGGATGAATTGTCTGCTTACACATGCAGAAATCAATAATGAGCATTTTATCTTGCAGACTAGTTCTTGTAAAACAATTTCTGACATTTTGAAAGCCTTAATTTGAAACTGATATCAACGCAATCAGTCACAATAACATGCAATGAGTGACATTTATATGAATAAAAATGTCAACATGAAATCATTGACAAACAACACCATAAATCTTACAGAACCAAAACCCTTGTGCACCACCTTTTTTTAAATTGCAACTTTCTTAAAACCAATGAACATGAACATTCTGTGTCGATTAAGAAAAATGGAATTATAATGTGATCATGGTTGACTTTGCTCTTATAATAGATGACATTTTCCCCCTGGGCATTTCAATATATGATGAATGTCTGACATTATATCATAATACACAATTGAATGGTAAGTAATTTAAAAAAATACAAAATACTGCTGTAGAAATGCAATATTTCATTTCATGTAAATGAAATGTCTAAAACAGATTTCATATTTCACATTACTACATTAAATAGCAGTTGAATATACAGAAAGGACAAAGCATATATTTATGTTCTTTGCTATTGATGGACAAACTATTACTGTCCCCATCCCTGTTCTACCTTTTTCATTCCAAAGTCACAATAGAACCAAGTTCAGTCACAATAGAACCTAGCTCAGTCACAATAGAACCAAGCTCATTCACTATAGAACCAAGCTCAGTCACAATAGAACCAGGCTCAGTCACAATAAAACCAGGCTCAGCCACAATAGAACCAAGCTCAGTCACAATAGAACCAAGCTCAGTCACAAGAGAACCAAGCTCAGTCACAAATAGGACCAAGTTCAGTCACAATAGAACCAAATTCAGTCACAACAGAACCAAGTTCAGTCATAATAGAACCAAGCTCAGTCACAATAGGACCAAGTTCAGTCACAATAGAACCAAATTCAGTCACAACAGAACCAAGCTCAGTCACAACAGAACCAAGCTCAGTCACAATAGAACCAAGCTCAGTCACAATAGAACCAAGTTCAGTCACAATAGGACCAAGTTCAGTCACAATAGAACCAAGTTCAGTCACAATAGAACCAAGTTCAGTCACAATAGAACCAAGCTCAGTCACAATAGAACCAAGTAAAGGGCAAGAAGCAGTCTCATGTTTTTTAACTAGAACAGCTTTGTTTGTGTGGTGCACAAATCAAACCCTGCAAAATGTTGCAAAATGTATTATTTCTTTTATAGGATTTCTCTGTCATTTTGGTGATGAGGAAATTGGTGATAAAAAAATACAAAATGCAAATCTGTAGACGCACACAGACAGATGGACAGAGACCAATACCTAATGCCCATTTACAGCAGAGTTAAAGCTTATATCAAATCAACTCCAAAAGACCTGTAGCTGCAGCTACCCCCCCCCCCCCAAAAAAAAATGTAGAAATATGTAATTTCCTGTTTCATATCTCCGTCAATCAGCCAAGCCCTAGACACCTTACATTCTAATAAATTGCTCTCAAACAGTTGGGTCCCTTATATAGGGATGTGTCACAAATCTATCAGATTACAGTATCCATGTGCCTCAATGGTCAAAGCAATTTTGACATTCCAGTAATGTCATGTGACATATGATGGTCTACCAATGAGACAATTAAATTGCAACAGACATGATTATAGGCTTCAAACTCATTGTCAAACTCAAAATTTGATTATAAAAAGCCATAATAATACTATTACTAATTGCTTACAGATTTTTTGTGAAACTCAATACCAAACTATTATAGGTCTCGCTTATTTCATTTACCTAATTAACATTACCATAAAGGGATAAAAGATTGAAATTTGCCACCAACTTGCTAAAAAATACTTTATTAAAAAAGACCAACTCAATGATCTGTCATGTCAGTCACACCGAGCAAATTGGTGTCAGTTTTACAGACCAAGTCATAACACCCATTACATAGGGAGTCTGGGACATGACTGATTTACCCTGTGTGGGATAAGCTTCCACAAAATGCAGCTGAGTGTCTGGACAATCCAGCATTTTTTTGGTGGGACCGTTCTCCCTGCACACTAAAATCTTATAATTCATCATCATGAGTCCTTTAATTGCACTGGGTCATAAGTTCATGATACAAAAGAACAGAAATTATATTATTGTAACAAGCCACAGTTCTGATAAATGTAAATAAAATTCACATCAAAATCAGAATCACCAATCGGAACATTATGGTGCCTTAGGTCTGACTGATTGAAGGGATCTTTCTGTGTTGTTAACTTGTTATATGACACTATTAAGTCTTAGCTTTGACTGATTGAGGGCGTCTTTCTGTGATGTTTTGTGACATTATTAAGTCTTAGATTTGACTGATTGAGGAATCTTTCTTTGAGGTAAGGTGACAATATGGTGTCTTTGGCCTGACTGATTAAAGAAGTCTTTCTGTGATATTTTGTGACATTATTAAGTCTTAGATTTGACTGATTGAGGGAGGTTTTCTGTGAGGTTACGTAACACTATAGTGCCGTAGGCCTGACTGATTAAAGAAGTCTTTCTGTGATGTTATGTGACATTATTAAGTCTTAGATTTGACTGATTGAGGGAGGTTTTTTGTGAGGTTAGGTGACGCTATAGTGTCGTAGGCCTGACTGATTAAAGAAGTCTTTCTGTGATGTTATGTGACATTATTAAGTCTTAGATTTGACTGATTGAGGCAGGTTTTTTGTGAGGTTAGGTGACGCTATAGTGTCGTAGGCCTGTCTGATTAAAGAAGTCTTTCTGTGATGTTATGTGACATTATTAAGTCTTAGATTTGACTGATTGAGGCAGGTTTTTTGTGAGGTTAGGTGACGCTATGGTGTTCAGTACTTGTGTGACAGAAGCCTGACCTGCGTGGCACTTGTGTCTGGACCCCATTGATCTGGAAACGGTTTGCTGTTCCAGCAATGTGTATTTATAGGAACTTGGTATTCATGGAGCAAAAAGACTTTCTTATTTTGCATCTTTTTGCGTTAGTTTTGCTATCCAATATTTTACAACAACATCCAGTAAAAAACTAAAGTGTTAAAGTTTTTTGAAAATAAAGTTACCGGTAGTTAGCACTGTTAGTGTCCAGGTTTTGTGCCCAAATTTCGAAACAATGTGATTCTATATCTAAACACTTCACGGAGCTATATTTTGAGGTCATTATGATGTTTCAAATATGTTATAATCATTTATAATATTTCTGAAGGCTCAAAACTACAGTCGAGCTGTCAGCCCCGGACCTCTGACCAAAATCCATTATCTAGGAAATACGTAGTAATTAATTAATTAATAATTAATAGCAGAGATAAACATGAAGGCAACTTCACAGAACATTAAGAGAGAATTATCGGGACTATATCAATTAGATCAAAGTTTCTCAATAACTTGTTTCTGCATCTATGTTTATAGGCTTCCTTTTAAAACGAAGCTAATAGGCATCCTGCCAAGAGTTGTACTACTGGCGCACAACTGGACTGTACCTGTTTATTCTGTCTGTTAAAAGCTTTCTGTGCTCAGTTTATGCAAATAAAATACCTTAAAATGATTACAAACAAAAAATTTACTTCCAATTTTACAAGCCACACTTTCCAGCTTCTCAGACGAGTTGTCCATATTGCTGTGCTGGTGATTCACATATTCCCCAACGTTGCCAATTATACTTGCTTACCAGTGCTTATAGGATTATCTGCATCCTCTTGATTTCAAATCACTAATTTCATTGCTTTTACATTCATCTGCCATATAAGTTCAAACCTGTTCATTAACCTTCTTCAAACATAACCCTAACAACAACCACTGCCTAAAGCTTTATGAATATTCATGAGACCCTGTCCATGCACCATTTGATGTATTGAATACAAATTAAATCAACTCTGAGAGATCCATCAATCAAAACAGATCATTCAATATTATCAAATATTGAACCTGATCAACGTTATCATTAATACATCTTGAATCTCACCATCTGCAATAATAAAAGTAATTGAACTCTCAATTTCTGTGGTATTTTTGACTCATGATTCATTCTATTGTCCTAAATTATAGATGAGTAATAAAAATCTAAATATTTAAT
This sequence comes from Amphiduros pacificus, assembly GCA_949316495.1. NCBI lineage: Eukaryota > Metazoa > Annelida > Polychaeta > Phyllodocida > Hesionidae > Amphiduros > Amphiduros pacificus. The sequence goes on along the minus strand of OX439003.1, from coordinate 12,158,770 downwards.
GCCCATATCATATTTCTTCCCTTAATGCACCCTGATTGTATTATAGTGAACACTGAACAGTCCCCACTCTTAGATCTCATCTTTTCTTGGTGGCTTCCCTCAGTATCTCTCCCGGACAGATTCTCTGGCTCTATAATCTCATCCAGCTTTTTGCCCTTTTCATTTCTATCACCATGTATGTTTATATGAATCTCTCTCCTCCTCATTGACTTTGGCAAACTCTTGACCCAGCACTGGTGCTCTGTGTCCCTTTTCTCCCGGACACAAGTCCACTTTTGGAATGGCAGACTTCTCTCTTCTTCCTAACCTTCACAGGCAGTTATTGATGCAGCCTATAAATTAAATTATCACCTAGTCTTGTGAGCATGGGCAAACCTTGTCTGGCTTGGATTACAAAACATTTTGCTGCGCATAATGCTGCCATACTTCACTACAAGAAATGGCCATCATATGGAAGTCTTCCCAAGAATGTCTCCACCATCCCATATCTTGTGTTAAATTACACATAAATCATTTCAGCCATATTCTTATTAAAAACTGTAATTGCCTTATTTCACTTTTAGTTTTAATTTTTTTAGCAATTTGAATTGCATGAAATAAAATAAAGGTTTGTGTCCATAACAAACACAAATTGATGTACGATGATAATTGGTATCTCTTGATAAATAAGTCATGGTTTAGATAAGGTGGCAGGACACAGCTCTCAGGTAGTTCAGTTAGTTCCAGTTATGGCTCTCAGGTAGTCTCAGTTATGGCTCTCAGGTAGTCTCAGTTATGGCTCTCAGGTAGCTAGCTCTCAGGTAGTCTCAGTTATGGCTCTCAGGTAGTTCCAGTTATGGCTCTCAGATAGTCTCAGTTATGGCTCTCAGGTAGCTCTCAGGTAGTCTCAGTTATGGTTCTCAGGTAGTTCCAGTTATGGCTCTCAGATAGTCTCAGTTATGGCTCTCAGGTAGTTCCAGTTATGGCTCTCAGGTAGTCTCAGTTATGGCTCTCAGGTAGTCCCAGTTATGGCTCTCAGGTAGTCTCAGTTATGGCTCTCAGGTAGTCTCAGTTATGGCTCTCAGGTAGTCCCACCTATGGCTCTCAGGTAGTCTCAGTTATGGCTCTCAGGTAGTCCCAGATATGGCTCTCAGGTAGTTCCAGTTATTGCTCTCAGGTAGTCCCAGTTATGGCTCTCAGGTAGTCTCAGTTATGGCTCTCAGGTAGTCTCAGTTATGGCTCTCAGGTAGTCCCAGTTATGGCTCTCAGGTAGTCTCAGTTATGGCTCTCAGGTAGTCCCAGTTATGGCTCTCAGGTAGTCCCAATTATGGCTCCTATATAGTCTCAGTTATGGCTCTCAGGTAGTCCCAGATATGGCTCTCAGGTAGCTCTCAGGTAGTCTCAGTTATGGCTCTCAGGTAGTCCCAGTTATGGCTCTCAGGTAGTCTCAGTTATGGCTCTCAGGTAGTCCCAGTTATGGCTCTCAGGTAGTCTCAGTTATGGCTCTCAGGTAGTCCCAGTTATGGCTCCTATGTAGTCACAGTTATGGCTCTCAGATAGTCCCAGTTATGGTTCTCAGGTAGTCCCAGTTATGGCTCTCAGGTCGTCCCAGTTATGGCTCTCAGGTAGTCCCAGTTATGGCTCTCAGGTAGTCCCAGTTATGGCTCTCGGGTAGTCCCAATTATGGCTCTCAGGTAGTCCCAGTTATGGCTCTCAGGTAGTCCCAGTTATGGCCTATCCTTATCCCATTCTCTCTACAAATTACCTTATCCTTTAGCTGTATGAGCCATGAGGCTCGGCTGAGCTGCCACAACAGGCTCATTAGCACTGTGTGAATACCATGTGAATACCGTGTGAATACCGAGCACGAAGGGCAACATCCTAACTAACCCCCAGCCCCTCTCCCATGCTCTCTGCCCCCTCTCCTGCCCCCATAGACGTCCCACATCCACCCAGTTTAATGACACTCTTTAGTGCTTCTTCCTCTGATGGCCATCACGTAAAAGGCTTGTCTGATGGCATTAATTGGCCACTACACCTCCCCATTTAGCATTAACTGTTAATGGGCATGGCAATATTGTGGTGATTAAATGCTTTATGAGGCTGAGGAAGGCACCTGTCTGCAGGCTGATACTCATCATTCTCCCCCTGAGATAAGTACTAGGCACCTCAGTCAGTAAGCCACCTATAAAAACACTTGTGCAAAAGGTATCATCTGCATTTGTGTACGATGTTACTTGGGGATTAACGACACCCAAGTTTTCAAGACTTTCTCGAGATGCCCTCGGCATAGAATCAATATTGTAAGTTAGCGCAGTATATTTCTCCCATCTTGCTTATATCTGTCTGATTAATGAGGAAGATGAGCATCTTAAAGAAGCGGACAAAATGAGCATGAGACCTGTACGATTGTGTATCAAGCCTTGTCCAATCTCCCTGCCTCAGTTATCATTCTTGGTTCACTATGATATAAAAACACACCTACAAATCTTGGCAGACATCAATGTTTATTGTGTGAAGGGATCCAGATACAGCACAGTGCTGGAATGAGATGTTCATGATAAATAATATGATGGCAGTTTTTTTCAGCTTGGTTGAGGTATGATGCGAGGTCTGTGCTATCCCATCTGCAACTGCTTGGTGTCTGGATTAGACAATGCATGGATCATCTAGAAAGGCCAAATTAACCCCAGGGTAACTAACCTCTCAGCCTAAATCACCCAAGAACATGTACAAAGAGGTAACCAATCTCAAGGACATGTACAAAGAAGTAACCAATCTCAGATCCAAGGACATGTACAAAGAAGTAACCAATCTCAGACCCAATTCAAGGACATGTACAAAGAAGTAACCTATCTCAGACCCAATTCAAGGACATGTACAAAGAAGTAACCTATCTCAGATCCTAGATCATGTACAAAGAGGTAACCAATCTCAGACCCTAGATCATGTACAAAGAGGTAACTAATCTCAGACCCTAGATCATGTACAAAGAGGTAACCAATCTCAGATCCTAGATCATGTACAAAGAGGTAACCAATCTCAGATCCTAGATCATGTACAAAGAGGTAACCAATCTCAGATCCTAGATCATGTACAAAGAGGTAACCGATCTCAGATCCTAGATCATGTACAAAGAGGTAACTAATCTCAGACCCTGGATCTTGAAGGAGTATCACAAACCTAGATCGTGTGTCATCATGTATGAGCCTAGATCATGTGTCATCATGTATGAGCCTAGATTGTGTCTCATCATGTATGAGCCTAGATCGTTTGTCATATGTATGAGCCTAGATCGTGTGTCATCATGTATGAGCCTAGGTCGTGTCTCATCATGTATGAGCCTAGATTGTGTCTCTTCATGTATGAGCCTAGATTGTGTCTCTTCATGTATGAGCCTAGATTGTGTCTCTTCATGTATGAGCCTAGATCGTGTGTCATATGTACGAGCCTATATTGTGCGTCATATGTATGAGCCTAGAATGTGTATGATGGGTTTGGGCCAATTCCGTGGAGAGTGAGAAGTAATCCTATGGCAAGCTAGTATTGCTTATACTCACATTCCTTGGTGTCAGAGATATACAATCCTGTAATAATTTGTTTATTTTACAGACATTCTGTATTGACAGATGTGAAGGAACACTTCTTGCCCATGTGGCCAATCATATGTGTTTGCCATTCATTGAATTATGACCAGGTTCCTCTAGTTTATACCTACGAACTCATTCAGCATGTTGATCAATAGGGTTTGGTATAGTCTTGTTTCATTCAGCGTTTGTGGTTATTTTTTTTATCTACATTAAATTTGAGCATTTTCACAAAATATCTCAATCGGTTAAACCAATCATTGAAGATTTTTTTCAGAACTTCCAATAAAGCATTCTATTCTGGCAACATATTCTAAATGTTCAGAGTCTGATATGGCATGGCCATCAGTATTGTTTACTTTAAAATACCAAATTTTTGTTAGCAGAGCATTTTTTGTTAAGTAAATTCACCAATGTTGCTATTTAACGACTGTAATAATTACTGCCACCAGGTATGATATTAAGTTTATGCCATGGTCCTCAATACCTATCCAGAGCCTCTACCCCTAGCCACACCACACCAGGATGAGATATATAACAAATATATCCTTTCAGTGCCCCTCTCAAGACTTTGGTCCTGCATCACGTCTGGGGGTACAAGCCAGTAAGCTGCAGTACCATTCTCCCCCACTTCTAATGCCCGTGTCTGGTCTGTCTCACTCACCAAGACCAACATCAAACTTCTTCCACACATTCTATGCATATATAGAGTATACGTGTATACAATTTTTTTGCTTACTTGTTCTACTCTTTTTGTATTACTTGAATTGATTGTCTCTTTTTATTTCAATATGTACAGAATGTAAATCCATCTTTCGATTTACTGATTGTTAATGAGGTCATTAATCCATATGGTCATACCCTGACCCCGAAAATATTGACTTGAAAGCAAAATAAAATACTTTCTCAACAACCCATTAAAATTGACACTAGAAGACCTTGTACAAATATTTTCATTAGATATTTATAATCATAATTTTCATGTAAATAAACCAGAAAGCCTTCAGTCTGTAAGATCAATTAAGATGTTCTTGCTAACATGAGATGAGGATAGGAAACATTGCCACATTATTAGCGGAGCACTGTGCTCACTCCACGGGGTCTGTTCCGGTGCTCACTCCACGGAGTCTGTTCCGGTACTCCCTCCACAACCACATTAGTGGCAACTCATATTACTAGTTTTATAAAAAGGTATATCTATCAGGCAAGTCTTCTTATTTTGGGGGATCTTTTGTAAGATTATCTTTATAGTATTGCTTATGAATCAACTGAAAACCTCAGAGTCACCTTTCCCCTTTACAGCAATGTAGCATGTTACCTTCATAGCAATATCATGTTACCTTTTAAAAAGCGTTTTGCATTTCCTACATTTTCTTATGTTACCTTTAAAACAAATAGTAAGTTTCTGAGAGTGTCTTATGTAGCAATGTATTTTGCTCTCTTAACTGTCTCAGCCTGCTGTCTCATGTTTACTCTTTAACTTCTGTTACCTTCATAGCAGCAACTTCTATTACCTCCATGGCAATGTATATGGTTAACTTTACAGCAGTATCATAATTTACCTTTGTAGCAGTATCATGTTACTTTAAAAGCAGTATAAGTTCATTTACAGCAGTATATGTTCCTTCATGGCAGTATATGTTCCTTTAAAGCAGTATAAGTTCCTTCATAGCAGTATAAGTTCCTTCATAGCAGTATAAGTTCCTTCATAGCAGTATAAGTTCCTTCATAGCAGTATAAGTTCCTTCCTTTATAGCAGTATCATACTTCACCTTATTACAATATCTTTTGTCACCTTTAAAGCAGTATCATATATTACCTTTATATCTGTGTCATCTTTTCACTAAATCTCCTCTGCAAGTCAGAATATTACATTTAAGAGCCATTGTTTCCCTTATAAGTTGTATTCTTACCTTTATAATAGTGTCTGCAGAAGAGGTCAGCCACGCTGTCACCCGCCGAGTTGACACAGTAAACTTGCCGTCGTCGTATTCCACTCCCACACGCATCATTTGCATTGGGCTGCAAATATAAAAGTAATTCAGAAATGCCATCTTAGACCTGATTAATCTGCTCAGTGTTTATCTTATTTTTTACAAGACATATTGGTTACAATAGTGATTTAATTTCACATTGGTTTGTCTTATATTATTGTTTTACCTTGGAGAGATAACAAACTAAAATGTTTTTATAAAATCAAATATGTTCACTGTAAATTTTTGTCCCAAAGATTCAGTCCATCTATATACATGTATTCTAAGTTGATAAAAATCACTTGAAAATTGAAAAATAAAAGTAATATGATTTTAAGAATATAACTCTTGCAGTATTTTTCTTCACTGCAGTGTCTGCTTGATCTTGCTTTCTATGCACTTCAGTTGCAAGTTGTGTTCAGCCTGGGAAAACCTTAATCAAACACACGAAGCCTGCATGGACACAAGTTTGTATCATCAACATGGTAAAAGACATTTAAAATGTTTATTATTGTATCCAAAAAAGAATGTGACGGATTCAATTTAATATTAATACCATAATGGATTTTACTTTCAAAAAACAACAACATCTTTGCACTATGCATAAGCTGCAAATGACTCGAGCGAGATTAATCTTTTGATGTTGTAAGAATTCTGGGCACTTCAGCTTTGAAATACTGAAGCCTGGCAAAGATGTGAATACAAAAGACTGTGCTCCCAGTTCCGAGGACCAAGGCGATGTAAACATCACAAGCAGGAGATGTAAATGTGACATCAAGATGTAATACAACTCATACCAATGTGTAGGTGAGGCAGAATGAAAGCATGCTTATTCCACTGTTGACCTTTACTATAAAGTGTAATATGATAGATGAGGAAGGATCAGATGGCCCAGCAGAACATAGAACACTCTAACTCAATTACATCTTAAGTGCTGGATTGGGTCAGCTTATAGCTTCAAATGAATATACCGGTACCCGTGTTACTTATTTTGTCTGGATCACACACCACCTTATATATACTGTATTCCATTAATATATAAAATAAATATAAGTATGGTAAATTTAATCAAATCATAAATAAAATGAAGACAAACAACTTTGAAAGGGTTATGGTTTTTCCACTCAGAACATAACACTACTTTGGAGAAGGGATGTCATGATGTCGCCGGACATTAAGTGTATCTCTCTCGTAAGTAACAAGAGAAAGATACAATGGTAATTAATGGGAAAGGGACACAATGGTAATTAATGGGAAAGGGATACAAGGATAATGAATAGAGGAGAGATATGACCTGAAAGTTGATATTTAATGGGAAAGGAATATAAAAGTGTAAGTGAACAACTAATGGGAGATGAGTTTGGAGCTGTATGTGGATAATTCATGGGATAATATTTTGACATCGGGAAAGATTTGACATTGTGTACATTTTCTTGTCTCTTGCAAAAGACATTATTTTCCTCTTTTAAAAATTGGATAATGTGAGACAAATAGGTAAAAGTTTCTGAATAAAAAACTATTGGATCTCTGGGCAGTCAGACATTGGTTCAGAACTTGGATATCAGTGCAAGAATTGTGTTGGGTTAAAGTGACTCCTTCCCATGCAAAAACATCATGTATCAGAATTAAATGAGGTCTAGCAAAGGAATAACATTGAGAAAGGAGAATTAATTCTTCCTGGGGCTGATGGGGTCGGGATGAGGTCGGGATGAGGTGGGCATTAGCTTGGATATGGTGAAGTTTGCAATGGAATAATTTGTGCCGTCTGATAGAGCATCTGTCCATTAGTTCAAAAAGCTTCCTAACTCAATTTATACTTCATAATTTTGGTACAGGAGAGTGCTCAAAACTGTTTGAGTATGTGAGCATAAGTTAAAATAAAAACTCCTCCCTGTATAGAAGTCATCACTTTGAGTACATTTTAACATCTGAATATAATATAAACCTCTCCCTGCATGGACATCAGCATTGAAGTACAATATAGTACAATATAGATCCCCCCTGTCAGGGCCTCTTTGAATGTCAACATCAAAAATAATAAACCCCTCCCTGCATGATTGTCAGCATCTGAGCACAATACATAGAATTCCCTGCATGATTGTCAGCATCTGATCACAATACAGATCATTCCCTGCATGATTGTCAGCATCTGTGTACAATACAGATCATTCCCTGCATGATTGTCAGCATCTGATCACAATACAGATCATTCCCTGCATGATTGTCAGCATCTGAGCACAAAACAGACCATCATTCCCTGCATGACTGTCAGCATCTGAGCACAAAACAGACCATCATTCCCTGCATGACTGTCAGCATCTGAGCACAAAACAGACCATCATTCCCTGCATGACTGTCAGCATCTGAGCACAAAACAGACCATCATTCCCTGCATGATTGTCAGCATATGAGTGCAAAACATGACTACATGACTGTCAGCATCTGTGTATAATACACTTCATTCCATGCATGATTGTCAGCATTTAAATATAATACAGGTCCCCCCCCCCCAGCAAAAACATCAAAATATCAGCATTTGAGCAAAATACAGACCCCTCAATGCATGAATGTCAGCATTAAGGATCCCTCCCCGCATGAATGAAGGCATTTAACATTTAAGTTGCAAAGTTGCAAAAGACATTCCTGAGCATCCTGTACTTCCAATCATTTCCCACATGGATGACAGCATCTTCTATTCATGCCCAATACATTCCATATGACATTAATATAACAATACATTCCCTCCACCCTGAGCCTGATAGACCTCGGGATCTTGGCAACCAAGTGTGTAATGACATTTCCATACGCACTTTGCTCATGATTATACCAATATAATATTATTTATTTTGGTCACAGATTATCATTGCAGGATATTGGTTAGCACTATTTGTGCGACTTGTCAGGGGTGCAGAAATGTGGTGTGTGGTTTAGTGATGGGATCACTGATAGTAATCACATCCCATCAATAATTCGCAGGCTCTATTTATGAAGTGACTGTGATCCTACAGACTTCACACTGCCACCGAAAAAACGACCTGCATCATGCGAGCCAAACTTTGACGAAATTAATTTGCCCTATTCAATATTACGGCACCGCTTCAGATGCTCGTTTTAAGGAACTTTACGGTCTAAATCTTCTGCTCAAAACTTTTTGACGGAAAGTCGTTTTTTTGACATTCAAAGATATGGGAGACAGATAGCAGTGATGTGTCCCATGACAGCCATCAGTGTGAGACTAGCAGGGGGACCGGTTGCCATCCCAGCTGTCTGCTTCCATTGACCCAAGGTCCCTACTTCCATGCACCCAGGTCCACCCTGAATTAACCCTTGCTCCATTATATTAGGGTCCAGGACCACTTTATCATAGAGGCAGCACCAGTATAATGTAGGAGTGCAATCTCTAATGGATTATTGTGGGAAATCTTGACTGTGTGATCGGGTGGCATTGTGGAGGGGGGTATTCACATTCTATTCCTATCAGGAATAGACTAGCTCAATCAACCATACAGCCCATGTAGCCAATTCTTGCAGCAATAATCAACCTTGTACAAATCAATCAGTTCTGGGACACAAATCTCGGCCAATATTTCAGAACCTATGGATACTGCTAATATCACACAATATCAAAAGGCTTAATGAGGAAATTTTTGTACAGAATGTATCATTTGTGTAACCAATGAACTCTAGAAGATGCAATTTTGCTGATGTATTGATTTTCTTTTGTACTATATCTGCATTGCAGAAATGCAGATTTTGTTTATATGGAGGGAAAAAAACTATCAATAAAAGAACTTTTAAAGTATTTATCTTTACTGGAATGGAGTAATCAAGCTTGACTCATTTTTTTTGGTTTCATTCCATGACCTTGGCATGTTTCCTCTATTCATGAGTCTCACTTTACCAGTAGTAAACTTGCTTAAGAATGGTCCATTAGTCCGGTAGCCAAAATCTGTAATAAATCTTTCATACTAGGCACAGAAGAAAGGCCAATTACTTACGTTCACGCATAATAAAGCAACCAAACTATAATCTCACCATGGGCAACCACTTACACTTCTTGAACTGAGACCTATAGCTGTAAATTCCTTAGCATAGTCAGGAGGCCAAAACATGACATTTTATAAATATTGCAGTTTATAAATACTTACCTTCCTACAGCTAGTCCAAGGGCCAACCTTCCACCTGTAGGATGGGCGTGGGTCAATGAGGCTACACAATGGGAGGCCCATACAGGGGTCTACCTCCAGCAGAGGGCCACATTCGTCCCCCTCATTGGCTTGCGGGTGCAACATTTGTCTTATCCTGTGGCGAGTGGCAGGACCACATGTCTTGCTGCACACTGACCACTCCGACCACAGTGACAGCACGCAATTCTGAGTACAATGAGGACAACTCTCTCTGTCCGGGGGCCGTATGGGATGAAGTTTCCGACAGTAAAATGGAGAAACCTCCTCCCCGGTCTGAGAGAATAGACATGTGACATTGCGCCTCCTGTAACAAGCACAGCATGAGCTAGATGTCATCACAGTTATGTCATGGAAGTGACATTTGGTCCATTCGGAGGCTGTCCATATGAAGCTGAAGCTGGCATTCATGTAGGAGCCATGGACGGGCAGTGACAGAGAGCTGAGGATCACAACCAGCGTGACCAACAACCCAGCCTGACATCCCAGGTGAGTCACTCTCCAGGGGGCTCCCATCATCACCACATCAAGGTCACACAATCACACCTCTACTTAATCACTTGTGTCCGCAGATGCTACAAGGCCTATGGGCTGCTGCTGCTGAGGAAATCTTCCAGGAAAGTTTGCCTCTATCTACATCTGTACCTTGTTATCTCTCCAGTGCCCAGACTACACCCTACATCCAATTCCAGGTGTTCTTCCACAGAGACTAAATGATATGCAGTTTAATCTATGCACTGATCCTGCTTCTGATAGAAATATATTTATATACATGTATCACTTGGAGAACTTATCGGGCCATCAGGATGCTATCAGCCAAGTTAGCAGGGAGAGTAGTGTAGCTCTCTGCATCCGTCAGCACACCACCCTCAGAATCACACTGCAACACTCCATCCCACGTAACTTTCCTCCAACTTTATACAGTCCACTTTAAGATATGTTTAATCCAAATGCAAAATCGTTTAGATAATCCAATAATTAGCAAGTAGATTGATGATATAAAGCTTGTTTGTGTAGGGAGATTACCACTTGGGTGTTGTAGGGGTGCTGCTACATCCCCCCGGAGCTGAGTGATGGCGGCCGTCTTGGATCCTCTGCTCTATCCCGGCACACACATACACACCTGGCAGACTCGGTACGCACTGCCGGCAACCTGGCGCGGCGACACGGGAAGCACTGCCGGCAAAACTGGCGCGGCGACACGGGAAGCACTGCGGCAAAACTGGCGCGGCGACACGGGACGCACTGCGGCAAAACTGGCGCGGCGACACGGGACGCACCGCGGCAAAACTGGTTCTGCGGTTCTCCGCATTATTCGTAAACTGGTACAGCAACATATCGTTTATACTGAGTGTAAGCTGGTGCAACGACACGAGATGAATCGCAGATTATATTAAGGCCTATGTGATCAGAGATATTTAAACATGTATTAAATGTCTCTGATGTGATGCATAACGCTGAGAGCAAACTTGGACAGTACTAAACAAATAACATTGCTGATAATATGGTCGCGTGACACGTAGCTTAGTGCAAACTGGTGCACTGAAAGCAACGAAAGGTCACTGGTATGGCAATACACAACTTACCACCACAGGTGAACAGAGAAGGCAATGTCTCCGGGTCCGTATGCGTGAATTGAACTGTGTGAGGCAGAAAGGCTACATCGCAGTAAACTTTACGGATGAGCAGCTAACAAATCGAGTCACATGGACTCTATCCACGTCCAGACACTTCAGGCTGTAATAATTATTAAAATCATTGGCTGAAAATTAAATTTGTTTCACGAAACTATTACGAGCTGCAGAATATGTGAAAAATATTAAGTAATTATGCAAAAAAACTTCAACGCATTTTGTGCTAGTTTTTTTACCTGTCTTAAATTTCAATCATCAATTTATTCTTTTTTTTCTCATAAATTTATTCACCAGAACTCTAAATTAGCAGATGTTAAATAAATAAACACTGAATGATTATTTGCATATCACTTTGCGTCATTATTAGAATTGTTCAATTCTAATAACATGCTAAGTAGCCTCTTCGGAATTTTATGGCAGATCCTGATAAAAACTGCAAAAAGAGCATGAAAAAAGAGAAGGCTGTATAATCGTATGTACATGCGAGGCATGCAATGCATTTTTTCGTTGGTTTCTGGTCCTCAATATTCTTTAAAATGTGTTATCCTTCAGATAATACTAAGGATATACTGTACTTGTTGGCAAATGAACTCATTAAAATATATTGTCCTCATAATTTAGGATTTACCCCATCTTTATCTCGTTCCATCAAAAATAGTTACCGTCCAAAACCTGTATTTTATTTCACATCGAGTGATAAGTTATATTTTACAACAGGTGGCACTGCAAAAAATTTACACACTTGAGGGCACTGATAGATACCTGGATTAAATGAATTCATTGGCAGTGTGATTTCGTACTATAAAATAATTTCACTGAAATTTTGTGTATCAGTGTTGAAATAAATTGGTGAAACAGAAGAGTGTGATGTATCAATACCAAACAAGCAGTTGTATCAGTAAACAACAAGCAGTCTCATGTAGACTATGAGTAATAAACAGTGACATCAGCAACATGGCTTCTTTGAGTTGTTGAATACCACATGGTGTACAGATTTGGGATTTTAAGAGGAAATGGCTGCCCAATTGAAGCCCCCAAGTGGCCTGTCCTTTGAAGGAAATGTGGCCCAAAATTGGAAAGAATTCAGGAGAGCCTTTGAACTATATTTGAAAGCATCCAAGACTGACAAAGAGGGGGAGGATGTCCAGGTTGCCACCTTGCTGCACGTGGCTGGCACCCAGGCACAAGCCATTCATTCTACTTTTACCTTCACAGCCACAGAAGAAGATAAACTGAAACCAGTTATTGATAAATTTGAGGCATATTGCCAGCCCAGGAAGAACATAACAGTGTGTAGGTATATGTTCAACAGCAGGCAACAGAAAGAGGGTGAAAGCTTTATAGACTATCTGACTGTCCTGAAAACTTTGGTGAAAGACTGTGAATTTGACACTTTGCAGGATGACCTGCTAAGAGATAGAATAGTGTGTGGGATCAGAGATGAAAGGGTCAGAGCCCGGTTATTGAGAATTGATGAACTGACTTTACAGAAAGCCATAGATACAGTGACAGTGTCAGAGTTGTCCACTGAACAACTGAAGTCCCTATCCATACAGAACCCTCCTGCCACCCCCAGCCCCAAAGTGGATGCTGTTGCCAGGGGTAGACGTTTCAACAGGGGTGCGCGGGGAGGCCGAGGCACGCGTGGATTCAGCCGCGGTCGAGGATACAGAGACAATAGCAGATCACGCGTACCATTTGAGTGCCCAAATTGTCCTTACAATCATGCTCCTGGAAACTGCCCTGCCTATGACCAAGAGTGCAGGAAATGCCGTGAAATTGGACATTTTGCCGCTCGATGTGATCCGACTGCTACAAGCAAAACCCCTACCAGAGGTGGTAGAAGTTCATCATCCAGAGGGAGATCATTGGCCAATCGTGGTATAAAAACAGTTGAACTGGATGGTGATGAGGCATATGAGGAGTGTGAAGTGTATGAGGAATATGATCCATATCCATTTGCTATTGACTGTATTGAGAATGTACACAGTTTAAATGCATGTAGTGATTGGACAGAAACATGCCAGGTGTCTAACCAAGATGTGACCTTTAAACTAGATTCAGGAGCACAAGTTGACATTATTCCCAAAGAGACATTTGATGAATTACCACTACAACTCAGGTCCCAAATTGAGAGTACTGAGGTCACTCTCAGGTCATATAGCAACCACCGCATTAGGCCTTTAGGTCAAATAAAAATTGATACAATGATTAAAGGAAAAACATGGCCTGTGGTGTATCAGATTGTACAGGGCAAAGCATCTCCCATATTAGGTAAAGAGACATGTGAGAGAGTAGGATTGATAAAAAGAGTATTGTCTGTAAAAACTGACCAGAGGCAGACAGAGTATAAGGTCCCAAGGCAGTCTGCCAAATTTGATAATCAATCTGCCAAGTCCAAACCTGATGAGTCTGTGAGTCCGTCCGTCAAATCACAATGTCCGTCTGTCCGTGAAAAGGGAAAGGGTACACACAAACCTAGTCCTCGGGCCCAAGCACTAGTGGAGAAAAATAAAGATTTATTTGAGGGACTTGGGTGCCTGAAGAAGCATCAATACAACATAGAGATTGACCCAAATGTGCCACCCGTTAAGCATCCCCCCAGAACTGTGCCGCACAAAATATACGACCAGGTAAAGGCGGAACTGGATCGTATGGTCGATCTCGATGTGATTGAACCAATTACTGAACCCACTGAGTGGGTAAATTCAATGACCACTGTGGTCAAATCAAACGGTAAAGTCCGCATCTGTCTAGACCCACGCGACCTCAATAAAGCAATACGTCGCCAGCATTACCCAATGAATACCATTGAGGAAGTCGCTGCTAGAATGCCGGGTGCGAAAATATTTTCAAAATTTGACGCAACAGCTGGGTATTGGCAGCTCAGATTGACTGAGGAGAGCTCTAAATTGACGACCTTTAACACCCCTTGGGGTCGTTACAAATATAAGCGCATGCCATTCGGAATTAGCTCCGCAAGTGAAATTTGGCAAAGGGCTATGATAGAGGAATTTGGGGACATCACAGGGCTAGAGATCATAGTCGATGATATGACACTATGGGCAGCGACTGATGAAACACATGATGATGAATTAGAAGCATACTTTGATCGTGTTCGAGAGTCTGGTCTTAAACTGAATTGGCCAAAATCTGATGTTAGCACAAATTCCATTGAATATTCAGGACATGAATTCACTGATGAGGGGCTAAAGCCCAGCCCAGATCGGATACGAGCATTGACCGAAATACCCAGTCCAGAGAACAAAGGTGACTTGGAAAATTTCCTAGGCATTATGGTGTATTTGGCAAAATTTGTTCCAAATCTTTCCAAACTGGCGGAACCATTGAGACAATTACTCCAGAAAGGCGTTGAGTGGTCATGGGAGAGTTGGCACCAGGCAGCTTTTGAGCAGCTGGTGCAGGCTGCTGTATGTTCACCAGCCCTCCAATGGTATGATGCTAAAAAACCGGTAGTCGTGAGTACCGATGCCTCAAACAAAGGTTTTGGAGCAATGATTAGTCAGGATGAAAAGCCAGTTGCTTATGCTTCACGTAAACTAGCTCAGGCAGAAGTGAATTATGCACCCATTGAGAAGGAGATGAGTGCCATACTATTTGGTTGTTCAAGATTTCATGACTACATATTTGGAGGCAAGACAATTGTAGAAACAGACCATAAACCGCTTGTCGGAATTTTTGACAAACCTTTGTATAAACTCAGCCCTAGACTACAGAGAATGCGAATGGCATTACTCCGGTATGATCTGGAAATCAGATACAAGCCTGGCAAAGAGCTATTGATTCCAGATGCTCTGTCAAGAGCAGCAGTTGATAATGCAACACCTGAGCAAAATGACTCAGTTATGGTAGACTCGATTGTCGCACAGCTACCTGTTTCGGATGAGCGACTTTTGGAAATCCGTGAAAAAACTACCAATGATCCCACATTGTCAGCTGTGAGTGACCTTGTGACTCAGGGATGGCCTGATGATAAGTCACAAGTGCCACCTGTGGCACGCCCGTATCACACATTTCGACATGAAATAACATATTGCAATGGCTTACTCTTTAGAGGCCATCAGATCATCATTCCGAGCTCCATGCGATCTGAGTTGTTGTCACAATTGCACACAAGTCATCAAGGGATTGTTAAATCAAAACAGAGAGCTAAGTCCATTATGTTCTGGCCTGGGATGAGCACCCAGATTGAGGACCTAGTCTCTAAATGCAGCATATGCATGGAGTTCCGGTCCAAAAGACCACCAGAACCGATGATTATGCATGAGATACCAGACAGGCCCTGGGCCAAGGTTGGTACCGATTTATTCGAGCTTGGGAGCAAGAACTACATGATAATGGTAGATTATTATTCAAAGTACCCTGAAGTAGTGCAAGTGCCTGACAAGACTGGACAGGCAGTGGTAACTGCATCCAAATCAGTATTTGCCAGACAGGGGACGCCTGAAAAAGTGGTGAGCGACAATGGCCCATGTTATGATGGTGCGACATTCCGGAATTTTGCTGCCGAATGGAATTTTGAGCACGTGACCATAAGCGCAGGCTACTCACAATCGAACGGTCAAGTCGAAAACACAGTAAAGTCTGTAAAAAGACTGATGAAAAAAGCATACTGTAGTGGTGGCGATTTCTACAATTCACTCCTGGAGTTCCGGAACACACCCCTAGATGGCACAAATGGGTATTCTCCAAGTCAGCTGTTAAACAGTAGAGTGTTGAGATCCAAGCTTCCAACAGCTACAGCCCTACTGAAACCCCATGTTGTGCCACCCATGCACAGCCAACTCAAAGCTAGACAGCTTAAACAAAAGGAATACTATGACAGAAATGCCAGTCATAGTGTTCCACAACCTGAGGTTGGGCAACATGTTAGGTTCAGAAATGGCCAGAACCAGTGGGAGTTTGGGAAAGTCAAGGAAATATTGCCACAACCCCGCAGTGTAATTGTTGAATCACAGACAGGCAGGGAATTCAAAAGAAATCGTAGGCATATGTACACAACCAAAGAGGTACCCCCAATAGTAGAGCTACCAAATGATGAGTTTGAAGACCATGTTAGGCTAGGTGCAAGTCACAATGCCACTCCTTCAAAGCAAAGTGCTGCAGAACCCACATGCCCCCTGCCCAGCACACCACATGTGAGTCAAAGTCCCAAAATTGTCAGTCACAATGAGCAACAGATGACTCACAGCCCAAACTCACAAAGGTACAGCCAGGTCACACTGAGACCCAATGTTACCACCAGAAGTGGTAGAATTTCTAAGGCAACAAAGAAAATGGACTTGTAATTATCATGTGAAATTATAAGACACTGCCAGCCAGAATATTAACCACATGATGATTGTTTTGCCACACACACACATGTATAGAGTTTTGTTTGTTTGTATTGTTGGTCACTATTGCACTCACATCAGTATTAGCTCTTTAATGTGATTTGTCACAGCATATTGTTGGTCACTATTGCACTCACATCAGTATTAGCTCTTTAATGTGATTTGTCACAGCATATAGATTTCAGCTTACCTGGATTCAAAGACATTTGTGACTGTGGTTACATTAAGAGAATCGGAGAGTAATTTTCATGTGTTGCTTCAACTTTTCACAATTGTAACTTTATACATGTATCAGTAAGTTTAAAAGTCAATATATATGGCTACAAGTCTATGCATTTAATTTCATGTTTACAAATCTACTATATTAAGTTCACCATGAAACTGGTAATGATATTATTTTCCATTCATTATTGTTGTTTTTTTTTGTGTTTTTTTTTTTTTTCATGTTTGATAGGAGGAGTATTTGGATAAATGTATGTCAGAAAAGGTTTGAAGAAAGTAACATTGTTATCTATCACATGTTTCCCTGATGTAAAAAAAAAAAAATTAAACTTGAGACCATCATTATATAAATGCATCATTTAATTTTTCAAGATTATCATTTGTTTGTAAAGGGGAGATGTGATGTATCAATACCAAACAAGCAGTTGTATCAGTAAACAACAACAAGCAGTCTCATGTAGACTATGAGTAATAAACAGTGACATCAGCAACATGGCTTCTTTGAGTTGTTGAATACCACAAAGAGTACAGCCCTACGCTTGTGGTAACATTACAGATTATTTAGACAAAATAATTCTGCATATATTATCAAAATAACATTGTCCATAAAAAAAAGAATAATAAAAATATTTTATTTTGCAATCTTTAAACAATCAACATATAAACGTGCAGGTCTAAGCGGTGATTTATTTGTCTTCCTGACCATGTGATGGCTGTGCATGTGTAAAACTAAACAAAACATCAGTCAATATTTCGGGTTGCTGGCCGAGGTTTTAACTGTTCTCCTCATGAGCTTTCTGCAAACCAAATGGTAAAAATAGGTTTGATCTCAGCCATGTGTCTGTATATAATATTACTCTATATATATATATATATATATATATATATATATATATATATATATATATATATATATATATATATATATATATATAAATATATAAATATATATATATATATATATATATATATATATATATATATATATATATATATATATATATATATATTTATTCTATGATCACTGTGTATTCTGTGCTGTGATTGGTCAATTCCTGGTCACATGAGCTTCTCTAAATTGTTTTATTCTATGATCACTGTGTATTCTGTGCTGTGATTGGTCAATTCCTGGTCACATGAGCTTCTCTAAATTGTTTTATTGACCAGATGCATTATATTGCACGTCAATATACTTTCCACTGCACTGATGGGGAATTCCATGGCGGGAAATGTTGGGGAAGCCCTATAATGACGTCACCAGCTTGCTCTGAGTGACCTGCAGACGACAGCAATCACAACAATGTCCAGGTTTGCCACACTAAATAATTAGAATTAAACCAACAATGGCAGTAATTAACACAGTGATCATAGAATAAAACAAATATGTACCTGGGTGTCGTGCAATATGACTTTTTATGGACCTTCGGAAAGTTATATTGCACGAGGCGCAGCCGAGTGCAATATAACTTTCCGAAGGTCCATAAAAAGTCATATTGCACTCCACCCAGGTCCATATTTGTATGTTATTGACCAGATGCATTATATTGCACGTCAATATACTTTCCACTGCACTGATGGGGAATTCCATCGGCTGCGCCTCGTGGGCATGAAAACTCTTGCACCACATTTTTGTCAATCTGATGTTTCAAATCAGATGAAAAATACTTGTGTACATCCTAAAATTTAAAGGGTATTATCCATTCAATGCTAAGATAGCAAAGCATTTTTTGAAAGTGAAAACTTTACCTTATGCTTTTTGTAAATATTTCTTTCATGGAGTTGAAAATTGTGTTCCAAGAGAGAGAAAAAAAACAGTGACCCTGTAAATAATACTATTCTTTAGGAAATTTACAAATACAAATTTTGCACCCCCTGTTGTTTAATTGCTCATAATATGAGCAAAGAACTACAAAGAATTGTTACACCCCACGGAGGACAGGATTATAGTATTCTCTGGGACACCATTGATTTCCATAATTCCATTTATTGAATAACAGGCTTTTCTGATTTTTTGTACAAACAATCTCAGATTTGGGCAGAAATATTAATCATGGTGAGGCTAGTTTTGTGAAACACTGAATATGCACACTTCAAGGTTATAAAAGTAAAATTGATAACTTTATACATGGAATAAAAACGATCTCATCCAAGTTTGTGATTTAAGCTTTCATCCCTTTAGTTGTATATGAGAAAAATGAGAATTGACACTGCACTGATCACACAATTTCGATACTCTCTTAGCTTTTCAGATTCCCTGTTCAACTGTTGTTTGTTCAACCATGGAAAAGAATTCTGTCAACTTGTATAACCATGGATGGAATCAGAAAAATGGTAAGACCTTCTCTATGCTAGAAATATACACCAAAAGAACAGAGCCAGTTTACAATTATTAACTAAATGAGTTTACCCTGTTATGTAACGAGATTATAGAGGTTCTCATGTGGGGAAATTAATATGGATATATTGTTTTTGGCATAGCATTGTTGATTTCAACCCATTTTATGCCTCCACAGAATAGCATTTACTTCAAAGTTACAAGAATCTTTCATTTTGCAAAATATAGTGAATCATATACCAGGAACGAGTTAAGACAGACCTTATACTTTGCACCATATACATAATTCACAGCTAAAATACATATGTATGCCATATTGAAGCAGATAGATGTAGCCTACACAAAAATAAAGAAAAAGGAAACCATAAAAAAACCAACTTCCCTTTTGCTCATCTTGTAGATTTTACAATTAATAAAATGTAAATTTCTCAGTATTAGGATAAAACTGAAATGATCTGAGATGAGTTATGAATATGTCTAATGCAATTCAATAGTTCCAAACATTTTATCATGAAACTTGTGTCAGGTCTGATTATGTGCATTTAGCTTCACTTATGGAAAGGCTATACATAACCCAAATATAATGACAATGCATCAATTCTAAACACATACCTGCAAACTACACTCATCTTGATATAGAGTCCATCAGATCAGCAATGGAGAATATGCAAGGATCCTTAGATTAGTCTGCGACGATCGCAGCCCCTACCAATACCAACAAGGGTTTCGATCACTTTGATCTCTTCAGTTGGATCATCAGATAAAATATACATTTCATCCTATTGTTGGCTGATATTAATCTTCAGCAAGAAAACAGCATATCAAAAGCATATGCCGGAAAAACCGATGGTGGACCACCCCAAGAGGTTCCCAATGCAACATCCACGAGGATCCTGTTGGGAACTATTGAAAATATACCGTTATTGAAAGGAGTGCCTGGAGGAATGGCGAGTTTTCTAGGAGGCGAGTATATATATATTTAAAGTAAGACGACTCGGTATATAGAGTTGCACATAAATGATTTATTTGCATAATAATGATCTCAGATATATATATATATACAAATAGTGGGGGGACTTCAACGGTGTGACCTCTGTTCAAATGATGGGAGAAAAAATTCATTTTGTAAGTCACTGTGAAAAATGAAAGGCTTATTGCATTCGGCGCGTAGTGCGCGTTGTGTCAGTTGTGCATGTTGTGTCAGTTCTGGTATTTTTGGGGGCTTTTGGGATCAAAATGTTTGAATAGAAATGTTTGTATGTACATACTAGATAACATCAAACTTGGATTTAAATCATAAAACCCAACCATTTGCAAGTTTAAATAATGACACTTCACTGAATTTGGCGGGAATCAGCTTTTGTATATTGGCGTGTCCAGAAATGGATATTGAAGGGGGTGTTCAATTTAACAAATTTCACAATTTATATCATTTGACATTTCTTCTTCTTAGAGGACTTTGTATGATATTTGTGAAGACGAATATGCCAAAAAAAATTATAAATACTTGTACAGAAAAGATACTGTAGTGTACCCCATTTTAACAAATGTAAAACCCTGGACCTGCCACTGATGCCTTTCACACACTGTCCTTCTGTGACGTCACACTGATACAAGTCACTCTGTGTTGAACGCGCCATTTATCAAATGCGCAACGTGCCGAATGCAATAAGCCAAAATGAAACAACCATATCATATCCTGGCCTAAATTAATATTTTAGTGAAGGATACATTCTATTTTTGTAGGTAGAAAATACACAGGAAAGTCAAATAGATGTTTCCAGATGTACGTTTTTGCCCCATTTCTTATTTTTATACTCTTGCCTTTTTCTGCTTTCAAAATATTTGTTTCTATTTCAATTATGAATATATCAGACGAAATCTTTTAAGGTACACAATATAAATAAAATTATATCTTTCTTTAAAGATTGCGACCATTATTGCTGTACAGAACACAGAACAGGTGCATGTAAATTCATTACATACATTAGAAATCACCTGAATTTTATTGCATTTCCAAACAAAGTGAAGAAAACTTGCAAATATGTATAAACAGTTTCAAGCTATTACTGTAACAGGCCTGTACATCAGCCGACATAAAAAGCCAAGAGGCGAGGGCTCTAAGACGGCATTTTGCTGACGAGTTTAATGTGGGTAATGATGTAAGTTCCATTTTTAATGATAAATCACTATGTTTATTCATTCATTAACATCTTCTGGATAACATTTCTTGCACTCTGCTGTCTGATCATAGAGTAATTACAGCTCTAATCTACAATAAGTCTGAATTATTCTTTTCAGAGTGATGCTATGACAACTATCGAAGAGTCTCAGCAGGTAAATTGATGCACAAAAAGTTATTACATACATATGATCAAGTACATATCATTAAGATCTGAGATAAATTTGAATCAAAAAAGGTATTTTCACCAAGGATGAAAGTCTCGATGCTCTAGAAGTCTTAGTTTTAGATAGGGATGGGCCCCGTTAATAATTTAGCGGGACGATACCGATACTTTATAAACGATATCAATACTTGCACGATACTGATACCTGACAATAGGACTGCCATACTTAACCATTTAAAACAACACACCTGAACTTCACAAACAAAATTGAAAGTGCAAAAAAACCTTTTTGAATTCAATAAGGAACGTATACTGTATAATCCCTAATAGTCCTGTCTGAAGCCTATCTGGTAACTGGGGTAGTGGAGCTGCAGACCTACAATCCACAGGGGCTTGCTATCGTAGTAATTAATATACAAAAAGTACTCACAACTTCACTTGCAATATGCATTCATGAAACCTGACTTTCAGACACATTTTCTTTACATGAAATGAATATTTATACCCTAATCAGTGCTTTTATGTAGTATTACCCCAAATATTCACTGTTTGCAACTTTCTGTGGCACTTGAAAGTTGATCAGTTGTCTGCTTAAACTTACACCAGCAATTGAACACTTTGTCAACAAGCTTTGTTTAGCTGGTCTGTGATCTTGTGTAAATACCTAATGAGTTGCCAGTTGGGCACCTGTCCAGCTTGGGAAACAGGGTGATGTTTTGTACAATTAATTGCCTGAAGTATACTTCAGAACAACATAAGATTATTTTAATATTATTTGAATCAATGATATAACTATTTTACGGTTGTGACAAATATCTTATGTTTGTGAAAGATATATCATTTATGGGAAAAATATACTATTTATTTGAAAAATATCTTATGCATGTGAAAACCTTTCTGTCACAAAGGGAAGACATGACTCAAAGGTTGCATGGAATCCCCCTTAATTTAAAGGCCAAGATATGGAAAAAGTGACATAAAACCCTTTGATCACTGGTTTGGCCTTAAATCACAAGGACTTTGAATGGCAAAATTGATTTTTTTTCTGTTGACTTTTTTTTTGCAAACATATATATAAAAAAATAATGATTTTGATTAGAAAGATGAAATCTTCATAATGGGGTTCTATCTTCATAATGGGGTTCTATTTGATAGAAATACACATCAGAACATATAGAATTGAATTATTTTTTGCAAACGTAGAAAATATTAAGAATAATGACTTTATATAGAAGACAAAGATGAAATCTTCATATTGGGGTTCTATTTAAGCGATATACACATCAGAACTTATAAACTAAATAATCAATTTCTGCAAAATCTTCTTGGACATTTGTACTCAGAATCTCATAAATATTCATCTGTTTTTAATAATTTTACCACCAAAAGAAAGCCAAGAAAAGGCACTATCATCATGATAAGTGTTATCTTCCAATTCATTCTTTAAATAGTGACAAAATTGGCCAAAAATATGTTGTTCCAATTTTGACAATTGGTAAACAACACCTCCTGTGACTTACTGAGCCCCCTGACAGTTCAAAGGTCAAGGTCACACAGCACACTTCCTGTTCAGTACTGGCAGTACTTGGTGGTCACAAAAAATCACAATTCTCAGGGCAGATGTTCTTTAGTGGATTTCAGCTAGATAGCCTATATGTATGTCAATTCTTAGATCATATATTGTTTTCAGATACCTTAAACCACTGTAAAATCACCTGGAATCTTCCAGGTTTCATGAATGCTTTCAAGCATATCAAAGAAAACACACACCCCCTTGTAATGTTTGCCACTAACACTTGAATATTTCTCAATTTCACATGATGCTACACTGTAAATAACTCCTTATGTTTGCATCAATGTGTAAGATATGACACCTGATTGCTGCGTGAGGGTCACATGTGGGTCACAGTATGCTGCCCAGTAGCACACCCCAGCCTCTTGTAACTTAATTGGTTAATTACCCTACAGACATGTAGTCAAGTGGGGGAACTTCAGGGCTCAACACTGATTATAATAGATAATACTGTAGGCTAGTACAGTACTGGTACCAAGAATCTGTTCAAGTAGAAAGAACCGGGACAGTTCCAAAAGATTAGAAACCAACGGGTTCCCGGGACTCTTTGGTACCGGGGCCCATCCCTAGTTTTAGATCAATTGAAAATGTTTGGAAATTCTTATGTTCCAATAATTGTTTATCCATTTATCAATAAAGTATTGTTATACTATTCACATGAAGAATAAATAAAACAATAATTGCTTTTTCCAGAATAGTATGGAGTCAGGGGAAATCCTGCCTATAATCACCAGGCCAAAACAGCGAAAATCAGTATGCATATTTACTTATTATAATGACTTTATGTGGCTGTTCAAATGAATATAAATACTGAGTAATTTGTTTTTCAATTTTCATATACAATTATTGTTAATAAATTTTAATATGTACAATTAGTGATCAGAAAAAAATCTAAATAATCATTGGACATTATTTCATACTCTTGTATATGCCAGACCTGGTCATTTTTTGGAATATTTTTGAGTGATTTTTATCAAATGACGATTATATGTAATTCTCATTATTTAGATAAGGAGAGCAATACAACCAAGTGTTTTGGTGCCAAGTGAGGTGAGCAAATACATACTTCTAGCTGTAGGAACTTTGTGACTGTCATATTGGCAAGTCTATCAAAATTCAAGTGGTTCTTATAAATCACGTGGACAAAAAACATTTTCAGACTTTTGAGGTTAATTTTCACGTAAATATATCAATATTTTGGGATGTTTTGTTTTTGTGTCTATTTCAGACCAATCAAGATGTGGAACAGCTGACATCAACTCAAAATACTCAGCCTGACATTAATCCAACTGTGAGTTATGATCTTATTGTCACTCAGTGTTCATTGAGGTGTGACTGGTCACCGAAGCATGTAGTTCATCACAGATACCAATACCATTAATTTACTTAATAGGGCTCACTGCTCTAAATGTTGACAGACGAACAGATGGACAGAAAGTTTGTTTTGGGGTTTTACATCACTTTCAACATTATTTCAGTCATTTCGTGATGAGACCTACTTGTAACAGATATAGTGCTGCTTCACTGAACTGTCATGTCGCAGGGACAGAAAGTGACATCTTAGTCTTGCTGATAGCTGTCATAGGCAAGACAATACAATAGATATATCTACAGGCAATTAATACAAGAATCCTTTATTAAAATACAAATTCATAAATTTGGTGAAAAAATGGAATGTTTCAGGTCAATGCCACAAGAAACACCTCATCAATTCCAACAGTGGGTTGTGTATCCTGACCTTCTGTTATCTTGCATTTCTTTAATTTTCATTTTCATAAAAAAAGTATTTTTATTTCTGCTAGACACATATTTATACAACCAGGCTATAACTGCCATCTAGTGTAACAGGTAGGTATAAGTGTCTTAGTGGTGGATATTGACATTAATGCCATTGATGTGAATGTTAATTGTGTGAGGTATATAAAATAATTTCAATATTAACATCAGATGGCACTCCCCTGTCACACACATTAAGGTATGAGATTGGTACCCCAATCTCAACTACCTAAACTACCTCATATCTGTACCACCTTTTAAATATATATATATATATATATATATATATATATATATATATATATATATATATATATATATATATATATATATATATATAAAATGCATATTTCTTATTTGTAATATCTTCTTATAGGATCCAAGGACAGTGATTAGGAACTTCGAGGCCCCCATGTCTGCAAGAACTCTAAAAAGCAGAATTGAGCGAAAACAGCTCAAGTTTTTCCATAAAATTGTGAGGTGATGGATCTCAAAAAGAAAAAGCTCCAATTGGAAATTGCTCTTCTTGAGAATCAAATCCATTGAATATTTTGTTGAAGACAAAGTCACGGTCAGATGAGCCATGAAAATGATGTTATTTATGTGAAAAATGTAGTGTAATATAATTCCTTTTGGCTTTCCCAAGAGCCAAAGCTACTCTCTCATTCATTGTATTCTGCTCAGGCTCTGCAGGCATCTGTGACAAAGCGTGATGTTGAGGGGCATGTATGCAAAATTGAACACGCCATAATTGTTTTAACAGCTCCAGTTGGAGACATGTAGAGTTTTGTAGCAAGACAAGGGAACCTTTTTTTCTAACACCATTCAAATGTTCAATTCTACTCCTTGCCTCTTTGTGAGCCTTGTTAAAGGCATTCTCTGCTGGGGTCTTCGGATCCAAGTATGGTGTAAGCAGATAAGTCCTTAGAGCATATCCGCTGTCTCCAATCAGGTGACCAAAATAGTCTGAAATTTTATGACAAATATTTCATGTTTACAAATAAACAATATTACATATTTTAGATTATCTGTATTGAATAACTGATCTCAATAAAAGTAAATTTATAAATATTATGTACAACTCAAATAATAATATTTAGGTATTTAATGTACTATATTAATGTATCATCCGTATTACATTATAACTTAACTGTTGGTATTATCAAATGTACAATTATTATTATAAGTGATGTTGGTATATTGAATTCAATGTATTTAATGTTTGAATGTAGAGGGTGCCAATGTGAATTGACTAATTGCTGTTAGTTCAGATATATTGTAAGAAATTAAAATAAGGTCTTTTATGTCCAATTTACATCAGTGTTGGTGTCTCCATTCCTTAATATCAAATACTGTATACAGACAAATTTTCGTGACCTTTTTATTTTCGCGTTAATTCGCGCCAGGACGTCATTCGCGGAATTAAATGGACGCGAAATTGATGAGGGGACTCTCCCGGTCATTTTGATACCAAGCATGATGATAAATAACAAAAATAAAATGCTTCTTCAGTCAAAAAGGAAAGACACGACTCAAAGCAGTGGAAACAATGACGAAATGATCAAGGACGTCACGTACATCGTGTTACGTTTTCGATGTGCGGAACACGGTAAATTTGATGTGCGGCAACACGAAGAGAAGCCAGGGATCCATCGTTGCGCAATATATTAAATTTTTCAATGCGAGTTGATACATTCCATTTGTTTTCGCGCCAAAAATAAGAGCTTGTCCCCGTCACTCCCGCTTTTCAAAATGACGACCTCGTAATGCATGTTAAATAGATGAATGGTTTAGTTCTGTTCTCGACCTGCAAAGCGTATTTTGTGTTAATATTGGGTATATACTTTTATTTATCATTTAAAACGCAATTAAAATCGATCCACGTGTGAAAGCATTTCTGTCAAAAAGGGGAAGACACGACTCAAAGCAATGGAAACAATGACGAAATGCAAAACTGTGAACGCTGAGAATTGGAATCAGTGAGAACAAAGTCAAAACAAAGCGAAAATGATTGTTATTAACTCGCATTGAAATATTAATATATTGTGCAATAATGGATGGTTTTGTTCTGTTCTCGACCTGCAAAGCGTAATTTGTGATAATATTATGTACTAGAAATCCAAAATTCGTGAAAATAAAACGGCGCGAACCTGTCGAAAACGGCGATGGCGCGAAAATAACTAGGTGCGAATTTTTCTCTGTATACAGTAAAACTTATTTTAAATTCAAAATATGTATTTATTACTTGAAATTCAAAAATAAGTAGTTTTATACATTATCATACATACTCTGTTCCAGAAAGGTGCACAGATCTGAAAATCCAAGAGTCATGTGATGGACCTGACCACTGGGCATCAACATTCAGAATTCTCAAGTTGTCATCTCCAACAAACTGAAAAATAGTTTAATGAATCGGCAATTATATTTTACTGAGAAAAAAGATATGCTAGTTTTATTGATAAAACAGAGGCATTGAAATAACCACAGAACACCAAGAGTAAACCTAATCTGAATTAGGACTATATTTGCCGTTATTTTATTCCAGATCAGCCATGCACTAAACTGCTTCCCAAATACAAATAATACAGCATGTCGTTTTCATTCATTGTTAATTATCATTTATGATTGCATCATCTTTGAGATAACTGACATTTTGGAAGCCCTGTAGATTTCATACATTCTTACTGTTTTGAATAGAAATATAAGATGCACAAGTTTCCTTCCCAATATCTTGATAATATTTTAATATTTTTGCACAAAACCAACAAATGTGAATAATATAGCATGTTGTTATCATTCATTGTTATTATCATTTTTGAATGCATTATCTTTGAGAAAACTGACATTTTGGATGCCCTGTACAAGGCTGTAGATCTCATGTAGATTTAAACATTGCCACTGTTTTGTCAGCAGGGGATGGACTGTTAATACTAAAGCCAGGAGTTGGAAAATATCGACTTTTTCTTTTTGGGCAAGGCTAGTATGTCAGGCCTCACCATAAAATGACTGATATAACGTTGATAGTGATGTAAAAATCCTAAACAACCTGATATACACAACACGTGTCACGCATTTGCTAATGGTTGTTGATTGCTAACATTTATGACTGACAGCTATTTAGATATTTTTCTCTAACCACCCCTGAGTCAGCTTGCCGGGGGAAAAGGAGCAAAAATCGAAAAGAATTTGGCAATAGTGTGTGGGCACTCCTACATCACTAATTTAAGGGACTTCTGCCCCACAAGGCAGAATACGAACCTCAATCTCACCCTTAAAACCAGGGAAGTGGTATTCATCACTAAAAGAGGGTGGAGAATGGAGGGAGTGGAACACGACCACACTTTGGATGGGCTCTGGAATGAGGTGAAGCGCTCCCGTTCCAGAAAGCCCATCGTGTTCCTTGACGTCGTCGGCAACGATTTGGACGAGGCCATGCCAATTCACCAGGCAGGAACTGCACAACGAAGGAGCCAGGATCACAGTGATAGGCATGCCAATACACAGGGACAAGCCAAGAAATATGTCGGCAGAATGCTACAATGCCAAACTGCCAAACACATGGCAGAAAGGTTGATCAGCCCAACAGCCGGAAAGAAAACGAACACTAGGTTTACGTTCCCGCACATTTGGTGGTGGCGGCACCAAAAGCTGAAGTTGGCCCCCCCCCCCCCCCCCCCTCTGGCGAAGGATGGGGTATATCTTGCCGAGAACGGCATCTATCGCTATTATCATAGCATAAGGAGGGCTATTCTGGAGGCAGACAGGTGCATGGAGGAGCAGGACGCGGGAAGGCCGGCGGAAAAACAGGACGGACGCCTAGAAACTGGCAGGACGCCAACAAACTTCCAGTTTGGTGGGTAGAAATACATTACTAATCAATAACTTGGACAGTATTATTGTTATAATGGCAAACTAAAATGATCATTCACAAGAAGAACTTATACATATATTAATTGAATTAGCATAACAAATTCACTCAATTTACACACTTACAGTCAATTATGTTTCTGGATGGTTGACCTCTGGAAACACAGTTAACAGGTTGTTGTTAACATGGGCGGAAATAGGTGCAAGTGACTGAAAACAGTCAAATTTCTATTACATAACATAAACTACAACATGGTTTCACTGGATGGTTCAATTGTGGACACAGGGGGGCCGAATCATGTCTGAGCAATAGGTGTTATGCATGTCATGAATACCAGTTCTATTATGATACTTGTATGCTATTGAATGACTACCAATTCCTCTGTGATATTCATATGCTAATGAATGAAACTCTTCTATAATGTAATCAATTCTCAATTAGAGATGATATACAATGACTACCACAGAATTACGATCTCACCTCCTGGGCCTACTAAGAAGGATTCTGCACCAAAGTCAATAAACATATACCTGCGAGCCTGGAGAACCTTACAAGAATTTAGAGCCAGTGTGGCAGAATACGAACCTCAATCTCACCCTCAAAAACAGGGAAGTGGTATTCATCACTAAAAGCGGGTGGAGAATGGAGGGAGTGGAACATCATCACACTTTGGATGGGCTCTGGAATGAGGTAAAGCGCTCCAGTTTCAGAAAGCCCATCGTGTTCCTTGACGTCGTCGGCAATGATATGGACGGGGTCATGCCGATTCACCAGGCAGCAGATAGGCTGATAGATCTGGCCCAGGAACTGCACAACGAAGGAGCCAGGATCACGGTGATAGGCATGCCAATACACAGGGACAAGCCAAGAAATATGTCGGCAGAAGGCTACAATGCCAAACTGGACGATTTTTGCGAACACATGGCAGAAAGGTTGATCCGCCCAACAGCGGGAAAGAAAACACTAGGTTTACGTTCCCGCAAATTTGGTGGTGGCGGCACCAAAAGATGAAGGTGCCCAGCCCCCCCGGCGAAGAATGGGGTACATCTTGCCGAGAACGGCATCTATCGCTATTATCATAGCATAAGGAGGGCCATTCTGGAGGCAAACAGGTGCGTGGAGGAGCAGGATGCGGGAAGGCTGGCAGAAAAACAGGACGCCTAGAAACTGGCAGGTCGCCAACAAACTTCAAGTTTGGTGGGTGGAAATACATTACTAATGAATAACTTGGACAGTCTTAACATTTGGTTGTCAAGAAATCTTTCACTCAATGGAAAGGTCACCATTCTCAAGTCCATACCTAAACTGCAATATGTAGCATCTATTTTACCCATCACTAATAACATTATAAAGGAAACAGAAAAGGTTATTTCAAATTTTCTTTGGAAACATAAAACACCAAAGGTTAAGAATTCAGTTATTATCCAGCCCATTAAATATGGCGGTGTCAAAGCACCAGATTTTACCTCAATCGTTCAAGCAAATAGAGTGGCATGGATAAAAAGGTTACTGTTAGACAATAACGCTAAGTGGAAATTAATACTACATGAACTTATCAGTCCACTTCTCATTGAACATTTGATACAGACTAATCTATCTGATGAATATATAGCTTCTATTCCAATCCCTTTCTACAGGCAAGTCCTTAAAGCTTGGAAAGAAATTAAAGAAACACCAAATTCTACAAATGACTATCTAGAACAAATACTGTGGAATAATAGGTTTATCCATAATCCATGTGGACCAAAAAAGAAAACAAACACAATCTTCTATCCTAGATTATACAGAGCAGGTCTTACTAGAGTGGGAGACTTGATATCAGAAAATGGTGATGTTATTGATTTTGTTCAGTTCAAACAGAAATATAACATTACGATAAATATTCTTACTTATTATCAGATAATAAAGGCTATACCACAGTCATGGTTATTAGCTATTAAGCACTCCTTTGCTACACAGAATATACATAGAAGAAGATCAAACATTGTTTGTCAAATTGATGGTATACACATAAACAAATCTACCACAAAGAAGATATACCAAACATTTGTACATAAGAAACTAGAGGAACCTACATCCTTGAAAAAATGGGAAAGTGAGATTGGTATTGAGGATGACTGGGACAAAATATTTATTCTCCCATATGTTACTACTAGGGAACCCAGCTTCAAGCATTACAATATAGAATAATTCATCGCTTTCTCCCATGCAATAAATGGCTCTCAGATATAAAAATTGTCAAGTCAAATGAATGTGATACATGTGGTAGTTTAGACACAATTGAGCATTATATCTATTCATGTCATAATGTACACAGTACATGGGAAAAAATAGAGAAATGGTGGAATGATATTTCCGACTGTAAAGTTGCACTAACTAAAAAACATGTGCTTTTTGGTATGTACTATGATCTGAAATACTTCAAAGCTATCAATTTTGTTATCCTATTAGCAAAAATGTAAATCTATAGGCAAAAGCTTAAAAGCTCTATATTAACATTTGACAACTTTGTACTCTACTTTAAATACAGCCTCAAGGTTGAACGATTCATTTGTGAGAAAAATGGTGACATACACAAATTTGAAAAAACATGGTCAACAGTCCTGAATAATTTGTGATAACTACCAGTCCTAGACCCACATTCCTATTGTGCTGTCTGTCGGTGTCCCATCCTTTGCCATGTCTCAAGTTTGCGTCTGTCATTGTCTTTTCTATATATGTGCATTGTATATAATATAAAATGAATAAACATCAGTTATAAGAAAGAAAAAAAAAAAAAAAAAAAAAAACTTGGACAGTATTATTGTTATAATGGCGAACTAAAATGATCATTCACAAGAACTTATACATATATTAATTGAATTAGCATAACAAATTAACCAATTACCATCAGAATTACCATCTCACCTCCTGGGCCTACTAAGAAGGATCCTGCACCAAAGTCAATAAACATATACCTGCGAGCCTGGGGAACCTTACAAGAATTCAGAGCCAGTGTGGGAGACAAGAGGGAAAATATATCCAATCACACCATAGCACTTTTTATAGCTCACCTGGAACTCAACAATTATGCCCCAGCAACAATAAACACATACATCAGCGCCATAGCTTATGCTTACAAACTGAGCGACCTCCCGAGCCCAACTAACTCATTTCTAATCCAGAAGTTGCTGGAAGTAGTTGGGAAGGGAAACCACACCACAAAAGCAACCCATCTCCCCCAACCTATTGGAAAAAACTCCTTCAACAACTAGTTTACATGACAACCTACGACAATATCATCATGAAGGCCATATTTACCATGGCCTACCACCTGTGTGCCCGAATAGGGGAACTCACCCTATCAGATAGAAATTATAAGAACATAATAAAATTCAACCAGCTCTCCATAACATATAAACAAGGCGCAGTGGAAAAAATCAACATTGAGTTCCAACACTACAAGCACAAACGCACCCCACAAAATCCAATAGTAACCCTACTACCAAAGGGCACCTTCATATGTCCAGTATCATATCTTATGGCATACCTTCAGAACAGACCCAGAATACCAGGGGCACTTTTCCTTACAAAGGGGGGCAAACCCATCACGAGCAGGGCACTGTTAACTGTTCACTGTTAACTCGATCTAGCTAAGAAGGGAATCATTACTATGTTCAATATCAAGAGGTAACTGTCCGACCCAAATATGGGCTCCAGGTCAGGTTGTAAATAAGTTCCCGGGTAACCATATCTAGTTTAAGGAGAAAAATCATTTACAAGTTCTCAATTATTGGTTGTCTGGCAATGGACCTACCCAAATATGGGCCTAGGTCAAGGACACGGGATATCAAGTGGCAAACCGCTACAAAAAGACTGTAAAGACTGTTGCAAGCAACATATCCCGCAGTGCCATATGAACTGAAGCCGTATCGGGCTATGATATATATTCAGACATGGTACAGTTTTACTATGTCTGAGGTAAAGGAGTAATTTACTTGACACATATTAACATAAAACATATATTTTTATTATCTAAAACATAATTTTATTATCAGAATAAAGTTATTGACATGGTCTATGGCCAAGAACCCGGTTGTTGTTTTTAGTCACTCCCATGGGGCGAGGAATTAGAATAAAAATATCTATTAATGATTCAAGAGACTTACGATTCAAAAGACCAAAACCTAGCCTCACTGAATTGTCATGTCACAGGTCCTTGACATGATAATCCACCTGGTCACAGATTTACATGAACAGGTTTACCCTTTAGGCACAGGCTTCCACATGTGTGTGAAATTGTATCCTGAATTCAATCTCGGCACAGTACAGGTTACTCTGCATGGCGAGGTAGTCGTATACTACCTCTGCCGCAATACGCTGTTCTTTGCACAGAATTAGTCCACACATTAGCATGCAATTATCATATGGTTGACCAATTGGTTGGCTCATGTACATGCTCATGCACAACAACACAACTGTACACACGTTTATGCCAATTTCATTTGTTCAAACGTAATTTAGAATGGACCATTCGTTATTTGGGAGGAGTACATTTGAAATATCTGGTTGAAAGATTATACCATTTACATAAATTTGTTCAGGGTTTTTACATCACTTACAATGCTATTTCAGTCAGTTCATGGTGAGGCCTGACATTGACTTTTTCATCTTTACCCAAGAAGAAAAAGACAAGATTTTTTTTCCTCCTCCCTGGAGTATTAGTCCATCCCCTGCGGACTATTTTTATCTCGACTGTTTTGGTACAAGTCACTAAAATCTCAATCCTTGTTGCACTTGCTTTCTTATAACAGTGACACCAATTGGCAATGTTACCCCATGTGACAAAATATCTTAATCATTGTGTCCTGGCTGCTTGCACTGGGTGTGGCCTCTGGACACTCAACCAAAGAGTTGAATCTGCTGTTTACTTGCAGAGCTAGGTATAAATCCTGGATCTGCTGTGGAGAGTAAGCATAGCTAATAAGCAGACATTTCATATTTTTAATGCACTGCACAGCATGCTTTATTCGTATTGAATGGTTTACTCCCATTTCATTAATGTTGGACAACTGTCAATATGGCGAGCATGAGGTAAACCCTAATTTAGACAAGACAATTGGTTTTGACTGTCAGAATCAAATTTCTGGAATAACAAAGGGAATTAATGCTCTTCATGTTTTCTCATTAATATGAATCTTTCTGCATGATTTTGGCTTTGGATAGACAATAAGATTTGCCAACCAGTCATAGGATAGTGGATTGAGTGAATGGCAAACTTTCTCAATCAATGGTGCTACAAAAGTTTCATTTTTCCTCGAGTCTAGGATAATTCTATCATTAAAAATCTCATGAGACCTTTATTACACTGACGTGAAGACATGGTTTGTTAGAGTAATTCTATTATGGCAGCTATCAAACATTTTACCCAGTGCAGCAACAGCGATGAAAGTGACTTGTATGACATTTACAGATCCATTGAACAATACTGTCACTGGACCATTTCCCAGTTATTGTAATATGACTTTCAAATCTGATTTTTTTCACCTAAAAATTGAGTGATATTTTATGTCATTTTTACATAAAAGAGATCCCTGAAAATCAATCATTTTAAAAATATGTCTTTATTCAATTATCAAAATAATGTATATTATGGTTAAATCAAGTGGTGTGACTGATGTATGGTCAAGCTATGATTGTGTTTACAAAATGGCTGGACATCAAATAGATACCTTGTTTGGACTTAAAGTGATAACATTTTCAATAAATGTCAGATGAAATACATCTTGATTTATGATGGTAACTTTGTCAACTAGACTAAAAAGAACTTCAGCCTGTTAATTGTACACAAAATATGTAAGACACTGAAATAACTTTCATGACTGTCTTAACATTGGCAATTATCTAACTACCTAATGTATACACCACATTTATTAGCTATTTGCTAACACTTTGAATACCTATATCACCCATGTGTCCTGATATCAATTGACAAGTGTGTACCCAGTGTATTGAAAATGGAACATTATTGTACAGCAATTATGTGGAATACACGTTGTTCAGACATGCAACTGCATCATTACCTTTGCCTATAATAAACACCTTCATTTTATCATAATACATAAATTGACCCTGTGAAAGATTTCATTTCAGCTTAGAGACATGGTACCAGTAGTGGAATGAATAAATTTGGATATTTAACCAAAAACAATTTGGCATTTAGTTCATGTAGTAAAACTGATTCTCAGAAATGTCTGAGAGATTACTGTTTTGTATTCCTTTTGTTTCCACCATTTTAAAGATTTTATTGGACATTATAACTTATATAACAATGATTGACGGCTTAGTGTGGTGATTTTAAACAGCACAACCTGTTGAGCACCATGGGAACATTTTCAACAACAGGAAATCAATTATGAAAGTGGTATATTCCATTTGCATGGCATAATTTAATCAACAGCATACCTCTTTAAAAAATAAGAATCAAATCAGCCCATATTCTGTGAATTATATTGAATGCCCATGGCACCTGGTGGGTTAGATTGAGCCATAATTAGTGTTTATCTGCTGTGTGATCTGTACAAGACTATGTATATAAGCACATTTATATCATAATATTTACAATTAATCAAACATACAATGGTATTTTATTAGTTTCCATGGCAATTATATACTATAGTCAACATACAATGTTAAGTATTGTAATTAAACATAAATTATTAGAGAAGTCCTGTATCCCTGACGCCATTCTGTCCACCAAAGAAAGAGTTAGCCAACAAAATAATAAAAATAGTAGTCACTATTACAATCTACCATGGAAACAGGTGAAAATTATGTCTATACATTGTGGAATATGATTATCTGGAATGTGTGGAACAAAACATGCTACAATTGTCTTCCGATGCAAGCAATCAAACAACAAATTTAATGAGTAAATAACATGTATTATGACTGAGGACTCAAAAAAGAGTGCAATCTAACCCATCTGAATCAGCTTTATTTTAATATGTACACAAACTATTCTATCTTGAAGGAAACTTCTCAAATAAGAATAATTATAAACTGTGACTGAATACATTCCTGATGTAGAGCATTATTTATCCAGATATTGAATCAACATCATTGTTGGTCTCAACTTGTTTATTTAAAGATATTTAAAAGCATGTCACTTATTCTCCTCACAGGAATCGAATATTCTATACTTAAAGCCAAAAATGGCAGATAATGTAATTGATTTATTTTGTCATGATCATTCAATGGCATATGTGACATGAATATGTGTTCACGATATATTTGATATAAAGCACTATTTAGTGTCTTGTTTGGGCGGAAAGTGTGACATTCAAGTTTCATTCTCAAAGCACTTATGTGGTACAATATTTAAAAAGCTACAACACCTCCCTGGATACCAATTTCCAATTATAAATGCTTGAAATTTTTTAGATGACATACATTCTCTGAAACACTTCCAAGAATAACAAAAATGTATTGAATTATATATTGCACATTTGACATTTGGTGGCTTTTCATTCATGAAAACATACAATGAATGTAATTAACACTTACATAATCCAAGATCAAACAGGGCCATATTTGAGTTGAGCCTTGTGAATCAATATATTGTCAAACAAATGAAAAAAATCTCTAAAATTCTGGTGTTCAAAGAAGTCATCAGAATATTTATTTCTCTCATGAATGGGACTAACAGATGTGCCTATAAAGCATTCATTGGAATAGTATATATAAACTGCTGTGCAACTCAAAATTATTTAAGGATCAGTAACAAAGACAAAAGTTAATCTGTCAAAAATAGAATACTTTCCAAACAATATGAAATTCTACTTTTTTATTTTACCTAAGACAATGAGTTTAAGAGGCATAATACTTTTCAATAGTATCACTTTCTAATTAAACTAATAATTCTGTTTGGTCCCATGGTGATGTACAAAATTATAGTACATTCTGGAAATTTTATCTCGGATTACTAAAGTTGCCCTCTAAATCAATAGGGGCACCTAATATACATTTTAACAATGTTGCATCCATAATAATTGTATTGAAGGCAAGTGTAAATTGTCATGTATAAAATAAAACAATTTTATGTCAAACCATAGCAATTCCTACACTACATATAAGGATTTGATAAAGACTGCAGCAAATGTAACATCCTCTCTACATACAAAAATCACAGTGACAATTTGACCATCAAGATCAAAACTTGGAATGACATTCCATTTCCTGTTATGATTTCTATTCACAAGAATATGATAGAACATTTTATATATTTTTGTTATGCAAATGAATAATATAGGTATGCATGAAATAGGAATCAATGTGTTTTAAAATTTCTTATCACAATAACAATTCATCTTTAACATCCTTTTCTGATCTGGGAAGATATATGTACATCATCAGATAATATTTATAGTATCATTTGCCGGGTATAAATTTGGTCCACGGTCCCGGCTGTTCTAGTTGCCATGGATTTCTGGGCAGCTTTTCTTTGCTGTCTTGGTGTAATGATCATGACCTACTTTCATGCTAGTCCCTTTCACACTGCCACCTTGTGGTGACCTCAAAGGTTTTGATACACTGCATATTTTTCACGGAGGCTCATGCTTGACTGTCGGGGGTCACTCTTCTTCTTGCGACTCAGTGCAGCTCTCATTTCTGCTGCTGATTTTCCAAATGAATCCGGCCTGGAGTTGGAAATGGGTTCAGCCACAGGTGTCGGAGTAGGAGCAGCCACTGGTGTTGGTTCAGGGGCTGCCTGTCAAAATCAACATTATCATTTTTGTCAAAAATTATTTCCCATCAATAACATTCATTTCAAATCACGATTTTCTAGATGCATTTTTCACACAACTTATATAGAAAATTTTTTTAACATTATTTAATTAGAGATATCTATTTTATGCGACATGCTGCAAAAAAATCAGCAAAATAAGGTTGCCATAGCAACAACGAATGTTACCAAGACAAGTGGGTTTCAGGTAATAACAAAATCAAAAAAATTAAAATGGGTAATATTGTGGGATCCTGGCATCACATAATATGTTTATAATGAGTTTCACAAAGCAACACCTTCAAACCAGGAAATATAAAGACGCTTTCATCTGACTGAAATATCAAAGCTCTGATCTAATAGCCAGCTACCCATCCTGAAAAGCTTGAATATGATTAATAAAAGCACAGCAACTATGATATAAGCTGTGCTTAGCATCTCATGATTAATCTATCAAACAGTATATAAACCAGATAATATGTAAGCTGGAATAAATGTAGAAATGATCAATTGTAAGTGATGCATTCATGACTGCTCCCTGCAACAATATGCCTACAATATAAGCAGTTTGAGTCATAACAGATGTTGTAATGTTGTAAAAGATGACAACATAAACTGAAAGTGTTCAAGGAAGAGGTGAAATCTCCAGGGTTATGCACCAAAACACCAAAACAGCTGAACTGTACTGTTCAACACTTTCCCAGCACAGAGAGTATTTGAAAGATATGTTAGTTGCATCAGTGTTGTTTGATTGTAAATTGCACCACTGCATTTGTCATAAGTGGACAATGTTTGGTCTTGTGTTGATGTGAACCCTAGAGTCGGTGGACATACAAAGCAAAGCATGTACTACATCTAGACTTGCAGTCAGACCAAGCACCGTACATAGAAGCGGTAGGCAGCAGACGTGGAACTGGCACTGAACATCTCAACAGTGGTGTTGACAAACAGGTTGGCACAAATAGGCTTCTGCTTTGTAGGGTCCATTGGCTGGTTGTCAAGGGAAAGTGGATGTGTCAAGCTTCCTGATTGGCTGGCATGGAATATTGGATGTGACATGTTTGTAGATTGGCCGGGATGATACCAATGAGCTGGGTGCTCAAGACTAGTTTGAAGGCAAGCTGGGTTTGATTGCCTGTGTAACTGATTGTGACATAAAGAGGCATGGGCTGGGCTTATGGATTCTCTTACTGGATGTAGATGTTGAGATGATTTGTTGGTGGAACTAACTGCTGGGTTCACCTGAGGCCAGGGCTTAATGATGGGGTCTTTGTGAATAACACTGGTGGCTAGACTGTTATCTGGACTTAAATCTAAGCTTTCATCGATGCAAGTATCTTTACTACTGTCTGTGGAGGTTTCACTGTCTGAATGAACCATCATCAGATCAAAGCGAGTCCTAGAGGCTGAATTTATCTCTAGTGGATCGCTGGAGGAACTTGCATTTGGAAAGACACTTGATGGGCTGATTGGAAAGACATTTGATGGAGTTGTATCTGAAGAGACACTGGATGGGCCAATATCTGGAGAGACACTGGATGAGCCAATATCTGGAGAGACACTGGATGGGCCAATATCTGGAGAGACACTGGGTGGACAAGTATTTGGAGAGACACTGGATGGACCAATATCTGGAAGTACATTGAACGGAGTAGTATCTGGAGAGAGACTGGATGGAGTATTATCTGGAGAGACACTGGATGGGGATTTCTCGTGACAAATACCAGACAATCTTGTAGCCACAGAGCCATCAGATGGACCCTCCTCTGTCGAGACAATATGTAAATTGGACAGTCTAGAAGTGGTGTAATTTGAATCTTTGACTGGGCTGTGTTCAATATTCTCATCTTCGGATTCAGATAAGGAGATAACATTTGGCCACATGTACTCTTCACTGTCATATGTGGTAGGAACTGACTTATGGTAATCCTTCACATACTGAATGCCAGAGCTAGAGGATTCTTGATCCGGAGAATCATATTCTAAATTGTCTCTCCTTGGCTCAGGTTTTGGGCTATCAAAATCAAATGTTCTGTCTGTGACAAATTGAGAAGGAAAAGACATTGCTTTTAACAGGTTAGAATGCCTCAGAGCTGTATCAGCTCCGCAATCAGAGTCTGAGTCTGGTTCATAGTAGGTGGGCTCCATATCAAAGTGGACAGACTCCCTCCTGGACTTGGCAGATGGGCTAGGTGAACCACTGTTAGATGGATCAAACTGAAACTTGAGGCATGATATAGGAGGAGGTTCTACAGAAGAGCTTGATCTCTCGTCATACTCTTCAGTATCAGACACAAGGGGCGAGGACTGATAATAATGCATTTGGGGCTCTGACATTACATTCTGAGACACATCCGTCCAGGTTTGGATATCATCCTGGCACCTGGCCTCATTCTGACTTACAGCCTCATTGTGAGTAGGCTCCTGGTGGTGGTGTGGGGAGGAACTGGGGGGACTGGGACTGTCTGCTTCATACTGGGTGACCGGCTCGGCCCCTGGCACCTCGTCCTGATACTCTGTACCAGACTCCTGGTTCTCCTCGACCACTGGCGGCTCAGGGTTCTCCTCAGATTCACCACTATGCTCAGACACATAGTTTTCTGCCTCAACGGGACTTGAGTGCAGAGAATGATGGGAATGTTCTGCTTGGGCAGAGGGTTCACATTCCACATCATGAGTATCAGAATCATAGCTCTCATGATCAAACTCCTGGAATGCTTCTTCTATTTCATCCTCCTCGTAGTAGCCATGATGAAAGTCCACCTTAAAGTCAGTCAAAGTTATATTAGTACCAAACATGCAAACAAGACACATTTTAGTAAAACTAGTGCCGCATGCTTCTCTAACATTCAATTGTCATGCACTTAGTATATGCTATCAGTACTTATCAAATACAACTACATTAATTTAATGATTAAACATGCCAATCAACTCAGCAAAACATTAATTAAAGTCACCATTGCTAACAAACTTATATCATTAATAAAAGTAGCACTTATGTCATAGAGATTACTACCACCATTACCAACACCTCATTATTTTTATATCTACCGGTATATATATATATATCCATGCAGTAATTTTCTCATCAGTCAACTGAGACACAGACGGGAAGTGTGCAATAGTTAGTTAACCATGTACTATTATCTTTGTCTCCCAGCCACACTAGTTGTTTTCTACTCTACCATTTGGTGAAGCATGCCCAGTACATATGTTCAGAGTGCTGTAACATGCAGTATGGCTATATTTGGTAATCTACTGTGGTTATTCTAGGTGTTAATCGTCTTTTGTGATGACTACGGCATATCTACTTATGTCTGATTAGATGTCTCTCTGCCCAATAAGACCTTGACGAAGGATCCCAAGCTAATAGATAGAATGCTGCTCATGTGTTCCCTAAAGATTGGGTGATCTGTGAAGATACTCCCGGAACCATCTCTACATTGCTTCTCCATCATCCTCATTATGCAGATGAGGTAGGTGTGGTTATGTTAATGAGGGGTGTGTCTCACCTGTGACTCAGGTTCAGGTTTGTGAACAGGTTCGGGTTCTGGTTCAGGTATCTGAACCGGTTCAGGCTCTGGTTCAACCTGAATATCTGGTTCTGCTTGAATTTCAGGTTCTGCTTGAAATTCGGGTTCTGGTAGGGCTTGTACTTCTGGTTCAGGAGCAGCTTGTATTTCTGGTTCTGGTTCTGGCTCTGTTTGTATTTCTGGTTCTGGTTCTGGTTGTGCATGAATTTCATTCTCTTCCTGTGCTTCAGTGACAGGAGAGTCTTCCTCTATTGACTGGCTGTCACCATTCACCTAGTAATATGCATTGACAGCCTTAATCCCCTTTCCCATAATAAAAACACTTCAACAGTTTACCATCCAAATTCCAAGTATTGCCCTCATCTTCTTTCCCACGAACAAATTCCATAGACTTTTTCACTTGTGTCCACAATGTACATGGTAAATTGAGGTCAAAAGCAATTCATGTTATATTTTAAATTGCTTCCAAAACATATTTTAAAATGACTAAGCTATAGAATTTATTTTGTATGATAAGTGTTGAAAGTGGAATATACACTGCAAAAATAAGGGATGATCATGAGGGTTTTTTCTTCATGAGATAATGTCACCCTTACATCAATTGTAAACATAAGTTACTTATTATATACAATATTAGAAAAAAAAAGAAATCATAATAAGTAAATTTACTGATATGAAATGAAATCATATTTATAATAACAATAATAATAATAATATCCACTGATCAAAAAAATAATTGTTATAAACTTTAATAACAATGGGAAAATACTTAAAAAGCACTGACAACCAAAAACATTGTAATCTACATACTTAAAGCATTGCTGGTAAAAGCAAGAAGAGAGAAGCATAATTTCTAACATAAAAACATCATGGCCTTATTTTATATTAGCAAAAGAAATTAATTTGTAACTGAACATCTATTTATCAAGTAACTGAAAAATGAAGAAAATGACCAAAGAAAGAAACAAATTAATAAGTGTAAATGGAAAATGTAAATAAATGTATGTAATAAATGTGTCATATAAACAGAATAAACTTAAAAATGGAGTTTGTCCTTGATGCATTAGTCCCTTCAGTATTGTGTATTGTTAGTAAATCCTATGACTGTTTAATCTCCAGAATTTGTTTTCCAATGTTTCCAGTGTACACATGAGTAAAAACTCAGTAACCAAGTGAACCTAATCTTTGGTAAAGTGTCATCTTTTTATAAATTGTAAATTCAGGCAAATGTTTCACTGTGTAGTATAACTATCTACTCTAACTAACAGAGTGCGAGTGTGAGATTTTATTTCAAGATTCATCAAGCAATAGTATTACATAAGGCATGCAAATTATAACTGATCCTGATGTCTGGTCAGTGTGCTGCCCTCTACCACCCTAAAGTGGGCTCATGCCACCAGACTGTCAGGCCAGCATAGCTACAGATCTACATAGATATTACATCTATTATATTCATTAGTAAATGACAAAATGTATACATAGCGATCAAAGTTAAAGATCTGAAAGACAGAGAATTACTGTAAAAAGATTGAGAGACCTAGATGAGTAGAATATCTAAATTATTCAGAGTTAGGGCTAGACCTTGTGGCGATTACTGTCACTCACCTCTGCAACAACCTCACTGGACTGTTCTGAGTGAACAGATCCATTCTGAGGTAATTCCTCCTGTAGACAAAGTGAACCAAGGGTAACAAGTTAGTGAAAATGTTATAAAAGGGAGAAATAACACCAAACCAGATACACATTGGGGCCCCATCTGTTGCTTCATTTTGTTATATTCTCATATTCAACAGAGCAATGATCAAAATTCTGAGATGCATTTCTTCCACAACTTATACTTATCAGCAAGAGAAAAATTAGTCCATAAACTCTGGAAAAAGTTCTCTTTTATTAAGGCATGACTATTCCCTAAAATATGAGGTTTGTCCCCAATACATGTTAGTGTACCACACATCAAAATTAATCATTTAACCAAATATTCACAACAATTCCCAGCCCCACCAATAATGTTTGTTCCATCAATTGTAGTCACTAAATATTCTTTTCAAAACCTTTTTCAAAGTGTTCATTGAGGCATGACTGGTCACCAAAGCATCACTAATACTGATACCATTTGCCATTTTGCATAATCCAACTGATATTATCTGCAATATCTACTGGTCAGTGAATAATGCCAAGCATGTAGATTTTCAAAAAATTTTAATAAATCCCATTCATATAGAGAATGAGATGAAAGACAAAATTTTTTTTTCAACAAAATATTGAATTGCTCACTGAAGTTCACTGAAGCATGATTTTCATCTTGGTCACTAATACCATTCTTCCAAGATGTCTCATCCCACCGATAATGATAGCTCTATCTGTAATATCTACTGGCTATAGCTCATAGCAATAAATATTGAAAGAGGGACAGATGGAGGGACAGATGGATGGACAGAAAGTGACATTTTAGTCTTGCTGACAAAACAAAAATGAGTATTGTGATTGTATTTGACGTGCATCCAATGACAGATTTTGGTGTAATGATTTCTCTCAAACCAGAGGGAGCCTCTCAATATAAAGTA
The DNA here is from genome assembly GCA_949316495.1 of Amphiduros pacificus. Classification (NCBI taxonomy): domain Eukaryota; kingdom Metazoa; phylum Annelida; class Polychaeta; order Phyllodocida; family Hesionidae; genus Amphiduros; species Amphiduros pacificus. The sequence goes on along the minus strand of OX439003.1, from coordinate 12,115,076 downwards.
ACTGCATGTGCCACCTGGTGGCAAATATAATTGTACTGTCTGTTCAACACAAATAAATAATAATGTAAATAATTAAACATTTAGCAAAATATATATGCCAAATGAAAATATAATCATTCAAATTGTGTAAGGTAAATAGAATCATGACCTAACAGATATGTATACAAAAATACATTCATAGAAATCCATGATAAATGCATTAATAAGATTAAAGCAAAATAAAAAATTGTTCTTAAAGTGAAAAAATTATGATTTTTTTCAGTGTGAGATCTCCCCCTTTTCATTTATAAAGGAACAGTAATTTTGTTATATCATCAAAAGTGCCATCTTTTTATTATTATGGAGTTTTTTCTCACATAAATTATTGTTACGAAGATGCATTTGTTCCAGATTGTTCCAGATTGTGACAAGTGATGTTGGAATAATTAATTTGGCTCTCTAATGGGTAATTTTCAAGGTGGTGCGAATATTCAGACCTTTCAAAATCAAACACCACTGTGATAATGAATACGTTGATGATTCATTAACTATTTTTGTTAAAAGTAAGACAATGTGGGTTTATATGGTTGGTGAAGATGACTGATGACAATATCCACTCCAGTCATAGTTTGAGATAATTTCTTATCCTCTATGATTACCTTATCACTGTTGTGATTTTTTAAGTTTCAATATTGTGATTCAGCCCAAGGTTTACTTTGATCTTTAACCTTTATGACTGCTATTATGATATCTTATCACCACTCATATTGATTACAACAATTTTCTCTCACCAAACTCTCCATGTTAGGTTATGATATAAATGATTGAATTTATCTTCTTTGAATAAATATCAAACCCCTAATATATAGTTGTTCATATATGTTAGTTGACCTCGTTGTTTTGCATCCATTTGCAGAAATGAGAGATGGGAATTTTAAATGAGTTTGAGCTTCATGTTTCCAGCTATACAGCGGTAACTTTCCAATGGCGATTTTCAGCAAATAGATCTGATGTCAAAGTCAATGAGCTACTATTTACTTGTAAATTTGAGCATATCAATTTTCAAAAGTCCCACTCTTGACATTGTTGTCACAGTAACTAGGGAACAAGACACTTGATATACATACCATATCATTTAGGAATGGCTTTTACTCAATGATTTCCAATGACAAATCTTTTCTGACATTATTTAAAATTGCAATAGCCCTAGACCTCTGTATATTCCTGGACACTTATACCTCAGTCACATTTGCGCCGATTTCAGTAAAGATGCCCGGCCGATGGGTATTTTTTACAAAATCGGCAGGCATTTCAGATTGCCGTGCGGGCACCGGGAGATCATCGGCCACAATTGGGCATCTTTAAGACGTCGGGCGGGTCATCGGGAACTTTTATCTTGAACATAAAAGTTGCCGGCGTTTCCCCGATGTCTTATCAGCAAATATCATCTTAAAGTGCACGGCAGGGTCCCGGCAGTGTCCCGCAGGGACATCGGCAGATTATCTTAGGGCTGCCGGTGGCATCGTGCGGTGAAAATAGGATTATATTTATTTCATGTGTTCATAGACCATCGTCAGATGATCGCACGGGCTCCCTGCGATATATCATAGACGTCTTTAAGATGTCTTTCAGACGTCTGTCAAATGAGACAGACGTCTTTAGGATGTCCTTCAGACGTCTGTCAATGATTCAGACGTCTTTAAGATATCCTGCAGACGTCTGTGTCATTCAGTCTTGCACGTGCCGTGCGGTGCCCTTTAATAATGTGACCACAGCTACGGCATATCTCAGATTGTTGCTTATAAACTCCCCGGTGCCCGGCAGACTGTGAAGTCGGCCGATTGTTACTGCCCGGCCGGCGCCCGGTGCAAATGTGACTGAGGCATTACTTGGTCATATGTCTCTGTTGGCTTCTCCTGAGCTTAACTAGATCTCTAGAAAAGCGACTTGCTAATATCTCTGTTCTGTATGGTTCAAGTGAAACACCTTGCTCAGATCTCTGTATGGTTCTAGTGAGCCCACTTTCACTAGATATTTTGTGATACATATTATTGTGTTTTCTAGTGAGCCTACCTGTCACGAGATATTTAATGATATAGATTTTTAAGATCCATAGTTTGCGAGACATTTAAGATGTATAGTTGTGCTGAACCTACCTGTACTGATGTAGCTTCCACTGACGATGAGTTGCCGTTCACTTGACCTGCAAGAATAAAACAGATATCTTTCATATATATGATAAATAGAGCTGTGGTTATTCACTTTCCACTGAAGGAACACAAATACCTACCCATATCCAGGCAGCAAGACAATAAAACACATGCATTGTTAATCATTTTGCATTTCAAATATTGGCATTTGCACAAATAGTTTACCTTATTACCTAATAATATATAGCATACTTTGGTGAATGACATATTTATGAACTAATGAGGGAAGGGAAGTATCCATGTTTATTTTAAAAAATGGATAATAATAATTTATTGCCTGCGTATGTAATGTTAACTCTGTGACCAGAGCAGATCCACACCAGCACGCAGACAGACCGTGATGCACCTGAAGGTCTCGGTTTCAGGTCTGGTTTGGTAGATGAGTTGTGGTCATGTCATACAACAATGGACAATGGGACATCTCCATCCTATCATATAATTAATGATGTCTCTACCGGGCCTTACAAATACCATACAAGAATCAATCACGACCAAAACAAGTATCAATCATTGCCTCACACTATACAAGTATCAACCATGGTCTTATGCTGTATAAGTATCAATCATGGCTTTATACTTTACAAATATATCTATACAAGTATCAATCATTGCCTCACACTATATAAGTATCAACCATGGTCTTATGCTATATAAGTATCAATCATGGCTTTATACTTTACAAATATATCTATACAAGTATCCATCATGTCTCATACTACACAAGTATCAATCATGGCCTCAACTAATCAAGTATCAATTATGTCTTCACACTACACAAACCTCAATCACAGCCTCATTGCCCCAGATTAAGAAGCAGGAAAAACCAATGCATGCTCAGTATTGTGTGCTTTACCAGTGGCCCAGACGTAATAGTAATGTTAGTCCGGGGTACTTAGATTGTGTGCTTTACCACCGCTTACTGGCATCGATTGAGCAAGAATTGCCAAGCACTCAGTGTGGCAGAGCACTGAGAATTTAGATTATCAGAATCATAAGCTGAGAGTTCAGTAAAGCTGCTGGATTTTATATATATGAAAGAAGTATCAAATGTCCGCATGGTTTACATGTGACCTTTCAGCATTAAATTGGAAATAGATGGAAGTTGCCAGTGATCACTATGGGGACAATGACAGCCTGGCCGCGTTCCAGCACATTCTATCAGCTCGCAAGACCTTAATTGGGTTGTTGTCTAATTATGTGCACCAAGAAAATCTAATTATGTGCAACACTGAAAATCTAATGAGACCGAATATGAAGTGATGTATAATCATATAACCACAAATGATATATACATTTCCTGAGAAAATATGAATCTGAATAAATAACCTTGTCCTGAACTGAGATGATAGCGGAATCTCGTATATTGTTTTACATGTTAAGTGTTTGATTCCAGACTGTGACCTTATTTTTTTTATTCAATTACTTTAATTATTAAAGGACTTTCTAATAAAATGCACAGGAATTTTCTGATCAAATTGTGCAGGCTTTAGGCATATTAGGGCATGTCCTTTTCTTCTAACATTAATTACAGATAAATGATTTTTCAAAAATTGTAATAAGCTCCCATAGACAAGCACATGAATAACAAGACATTTATTACCTTTATCAGATAATTTTTATGATAAATTCATATTGTTTTAAGTAATCGTGATAACTTTTATCAGTGAAACCAAATATAGGTCGAAGTAGAATCAAGAGTGGTTGTCGCAAGTAGTGCATTTTATCTCATTCCAATGATAAAGATAGCCAATACAATGCCCTCAAAACACATATCATGATCTTTGGATCCGCACAACTTTTCTTGATCAACTTAGATGGCAGATACAACATTCATGGACAGTGTACAAAGTATTCATAAACTGTTACAAAATATGGAGTTGAAATATGACAATAAACATAAGAGGCAATCTTTGGTTTAGTAAAGCTTGAGACGATCTTGGATTGTAAAGGAGGGCCTCTGCCTTCTACTAATTATTCTCATGTCTATCCAGGCTTTACATATTTAGAGTGTGATTACATCATTAGCCAAGTTATCATTATTTGGTCAATTTGACTCAAATATATAATGGTATGTGGTTTCAATTAAACAAATATTTAATGACGCCACCAACTTATTCAAATTTAAATCATTCTGTTCTGAACAGTATATACTGGGACATAACTTGTTTTTCCTTACTCTGCATTGCCGAGGTAGCATTTAATTACTACCTCTGCAGTCATTGCCCTATATTGGACACCATTCTTAATTTGGAATTCCCCAAGTTATAAATGTTTTCCTGGCTCACAAAAATATCATCAAATCTGAACTGACTAACATCGGGTCATAAATTGTAACCAGGTGTCTTGACACATAAACTGGCCAATCAGTACTGCTGTCAGAACAAAACAGAATCTTTTTTAGTTAGCATTTATTCCTCACCAATCAGTTAACAGCCTGAAATAGGGCTATTTATTATTATTATTATTATTATTATTATTATTATTATTATTATTATAAATAGCGCTATTTATTATTATTATACTCCAGCATAGGAGGAAGCAAGAAAATCTGACCCAATCACATTTGAACAAAAAGTCATTAATGTTGCCAGCACGTGGTGACAAAATATGACCTTGCCAACTGTACACTGTGTCCCTTGCCAAATTTCTATTCACAACATTAACTGTACTCATTGTTATTGTGAGACTGGTTGATGCACGTCGTGGGACCAGTCATATCTCACAACAAGTGACTGGTCCCTCCCTCATATCACATCACACTCTCCATAATGCGTACACAATCGTGAGGCCACATCACATCCCAACGCCATAAATTCATTGTTTTATCATGACAGTGTGAACCAAAAGTTTTTACAAATGCAAGCCAAATGATTGGTGTCATATAAAATTACACGTAAAGCAGACCGAAAGTGTAAATTGACCAATGTTTTTTTTTTTTGGGGGGGGTAATGTTTGCAAATATTTTCTTGAAAATGCTTGTAAATTACTTTATAAATGATAGTTTTAAATTTATACCCAGCTTTGTAGGTCAGGAACAGAAAATTAGAACAGCAGAATTAGTGAAAAGTACAATACAACAGATTGACACCATAATCGCACAATGCTTTTCTACAGAAGTCTCAATCTCATGCTATATTTAGGTCAGCTGAATAGTATTCTCGGTCTCTTTGCAGGTGAGAAACAATACACTTTTACCATTGTATTTCTATAAAAAAAAAACAATAAAATGATAAAATCTGGAACATCATGGAAAATAGATAGGATTCATCTGATGACAATACTTCATATTAACTGTAAATAGCTGTGAAATACACTCTCTAGTTTCAGAGGATAGTATTGGGATCGGCGGACAGACAGAATGAGAATATCCCCCCCGACAATGTTAGCAGAGCTAAAAAGAAAAGTAGAATTCTGCAGCAGACATTGACATTATAATGGCAAGGTTGTACTGTGTCCTGCATTTCTCTAAGCATTAGGTATACACTTTCTTGCATTCCATTACGATTATTCAAGTACCTGTAATAATTGCATTCCATGAGTTGGTGACCGAGCTAAGCCAGGAGGGCAAACAAGTTCACATCAATATAATCGCAGCATGTGTCTACTACAGAAGCCAATCAATACAAAGAGTGTATGCCACTTTAAACTGGTCCTATCAAGCCCTCAATTTTTTTTAACAATATAGATAATTTGATAATGCTTTTGACTTTGTTTGCAATGGGCAAGACTTGGTTAAAATTCAAATGTGTTAAGTCTTGCTCAAACATGATTTTCTTTTGTTCTCATTTTTACCAAATTTTCATTCAAAATGATATATCTATTTTTGTACAGGTATATGCATGGTATTATTTTCTATTTTCATGAAAGTATAAATATATATCCTAAAGCATTGAGAGCAACCTAATAATGATCTAAGTCCGTAGAAGTGTTGCGTAATTTAGTGATCTCTGAGCCACATTTTATCTGACAACAGGTCAAGCATGAAAAAGGTCTTGATGCTAAATCTTCTAATATAAGATGTTTGCTATGATCAAAATTAAATAAATAAAAGCTAATGAGATATTAGTCAAGGTTTACTTTTAGGTCCATGAGGTTCAGATGTTAACACTCATCATACTTTCCATAGCTTTCACCAGGCATTGCATGCAAGTCAACAAGAAGTCTGTCAGACTTTTGACATTTTGCAAAATAACTTGCGACATCTCTACATGACTGTCATTCAACTTACGACAAAAGATTCTACTGAAAAAAAAAAAAAATTAAATATGTACACCAGAAAATTATAAAAAATATATGCTCATGTTGATATAGTGCCTGGAGTCACGTAAGGTTTATCAGTTGAAGCCTGACTTCTATTTGGTGACATAAATGTGATTAAATGAGGTCAAAACTTTAGTGGGCCATGCCCCAGGGATATGCAAGATAATGAAATGGTCATGCAACAATCAAGTTATCTCATGGCCATATTTACTCACGTCTGTGCATGACAAAATAGGTGTCTGGCATGGACTGCGAGGAAACATATACGCCATGCCTGTGGCGAGTCTGTCCTCGGCGAATTCCACTCTCAGCACTGAGTACAGATAGGATGCAACATCAAGTTCTATTATCTTAAAACATCTGGTGAGGAAATGTAACATATAAAATGTCTCTTTGATGCCAAAAGTTTGGACCTCACTTGGTCATCATCAGGCATGATCAAACAGCTATCTGGTACATTAACCTCCCCCAAATCATGTAGTTTGCAAATAATCCAAGCCTCAAATCTTTTCAGTAAGACTGTAATTTTTTTTCATAAAAAATATGTGCAATTACATGCAGACTTCAAAGTTGTTCATCTTAAATATGGGCTTTTCAGAGTGCCCAGCAAGCTTCTGAGCAAACTTAAAGTATAAATTATAATGTAATGAAATAAATGTCAATCTTGTGCAAATTTATCACGTTCACCATTTCCAGCTTTTTGCGTGAATAGCAGTGAGTGTACATAGGAGATAGGATCACTGAACATCACACTTCCTGTATCATTTGGACTCGTTGAAAGGGAAGAGCGACGTGATGATAGAGTGATGTGATGATAGGGCTATGTGCCATACACCTGGTGACACCTGGTGACACTTTGCAGCATTCTCAACCTGCTTGTACCTGGCTGTCTTTCATCATGCTGACACCTCACATCTTGCAACCCTTCACACTCTCCACTTCCCTCTCACACATCCACCTCATCCACAAACACACAGATATACAGATATATATATTACATACCGTATATATGCGACCAAATCTGTCGACTACATTATGAACTTTCATATTTGTTCTGTAAATGGGTTATAAGTTTAAATATCTTCTTTGCTTACTGCATGCAATTAGAACATGAGACAAATTAGCTGGAAGGCTCAAACTTTGCTAATTAAAATTGATCTTTATGATTGTAAAAATCACTCTTTGTCCCATGATGTAATGGTATTCATAACGTATCACTGAACAATTATAACCCATATAAAATATGGTTGTCTGTTTAATATGTGTGTTCACTGCATAAGCTTTGCACTAAAATCTAGATATGAAGTCTTGCTCAACTGCTAAAAAAAGTAATAAATCAACATGGTCTGATAAGCACCAACTAGAGTTTATGTAGTAACCTACCTGAGCTGTCCATCTTGTAAATCTGTAGAGTTGTTTAAGTGAGAATAGACTTGACACATTCAGGTAATGCAACTTTAATCAGCGAGGTACTTTTCAGTGTAGCAGCTGCCAGGACATCAGCTTCAACACTGACATGTGTGGCAACTCTGTGCACTTGTGCCAACAAAAATAATGGTTGCCAAGGTTACCAAATTGAATTGTTTTTTTTCTGAATGTTTCCTGACAGAAATGGGAATGCTGTGTAGCTGTTGGTGGGAGGTGGTAGAAAGTATATTCATGGCTGGGTGTGTCTCTGGTGGGAGGGTGGTAGGAAGCGTATATGACTGGGTGTGTCTCTGGTGGGAGGGTGGTATGAAGTGTATATGGCTGGGTGTGTCTCTGGTGGGAGGGTGGTAGGAAGTGTACATGGCTGGGCGTGTCTCTGGTGGGAGGGTGGTAGGAAGTGTACATGGCTGGGTGTGTCTCTGGTGGGAGGGTGGTAGGAAGCGTATATGGCTGGGTGTGTCTCTGATAGGAGGGTGGTAGGAAGTGTATATGGCTGGGTGTCTCTGGTGGGAGGGTGAGTAGGAAGTGTACATGGCTGGGTGTGTTTCTGGTGGGAGGGTGGTATGAAGTGTACATGGCTGGGTGTGTCTCTGGTGGGAGGGTGGTAGGAAGTGTACATGACTGGGTGTGTTTCTGGTGGGAGGGTGATAGGAAGTGTACATGGCTGGGTGTGTCTCTGGTGGGAGGGTGGTAGGAAGTGTACATGACTGGGCGTGTCTCTGGTGGGAGGGTGGTATGAAGTGTACATGACTGGGCGTGTCTCTGGTGGGAGGGTGGTAGGAAGTGTACATGGCTGGGCGTGTCTCTGGTGGGAGGGTGATAGGAAGTGTATATGGCTGGGCGTGTCTCTGGTGGGAGGGTGGTAGGAAGTGTATATGACTGGACGTGTCTCTGGTGGGAGGGTGGTAGGAAGTGTATATGGCTGGGTGTCTCTGGTGGGAGGGTGAGTAGGAAGTGTACATGGCTGGGTGTGTTTCTGGTGGGAGGGTGGTATGAAGTGTACATGGCTGGGTGTCTGGTGGGAGGGTGAGTAGGAAGTGTACATGGCTGGGTGTGTTTCTGGTGGGAGGGTGGTATGAAGTGTATATGGCTGGGTGTGTCTCTGGTGGGAGGGTGGTAGGAAGTGTATATGACTGGGTGTGTCTCTGGTGGGAGGGTGAGTAGGAAGTGTACATGGCTGGGCGTGTCTCTGGTGGGAGGGTGGTAGGAAGTGTACATGACTGGGTGTGTCTCTGGTGGGAGGGTGGTAGGAAGTGTACATGGCTGGGCGTGTCTCTGGTGGGAGGGTGATAGGAAGTGTATATGGCTGGGCGTGTCTCTGGTGGGAGGGTGGTAGGAAGTGTTTATGGCTGGGCGTGTCTCTGGTGGGAGGGTGGTAGGAAGTGTACATGACTGGGCGTGTCTCTGGTGGGAGGGTGGTAGGAAGTGTACATGGCTGGGCGTGTCTCTGGTGGGAGGGTGATAGGAAGTGTATATGGCTGGGCGTGTCTCTGGTGGGAGGGTGGTAGGAAGTGTATATGGCTGGGCGTGTCTCTGGTGGGAGGGTGGTAGGAAGTGTATATGACTGGACGTGTCTCTGGTGGGAGGGTGGTAGGAAGTGTATATGGCTGGGTGTGTCTCTGGTGGGAGGGTGGTATGAAGTGTACATGGCTGGGTGTGTCTCTGGTGGGAGGGTGGTATGAAGTGTACATGGCTGGGTGTGTCTCTGGTGGGAGGGTGGTAGGAAGTGTATATGACTGGGTGTGTCTCTGGTGGGAGGGTGGTATGAAGTGTACATGGCTGGGTGTGTCTCTGGTGGGAGGGTGGTATGAAGTGTACATGGCTGGGTGTGTCTCTGGTGGGAGGGTGGTAGGAAGTGTATATGACTGGGTGTGAATGAATGAATGAATGAATGGTTGCTTAGAGGCACATCAACCACTAAGGTTATTTAGTGCCTAAAAATGGTAAGAATGAATGAATGAATGGTTTGACATTGACACAATAAAGTGCCAAAACAGTAAAAATAGAAACGTAATATTGACTAGAAACAAAATGTAAATGTTAATACAATATGTAGATAACACAAGGATTTATCAACAGCATTTATATAATATCAATCAAATATAATAAATATGTATAATTTGTTTAAAAGACTGGGTGTGTCTCTGGTGGGAGGGTGGTAGGAAGTGTATATGACTGGGTATGTCTCTGGTGGGAGGGAGTAGGAAGTGTATATGGCTGGGTGTGTCTCTGGTGGGAGGGTGGTAGAAAGTATTGTTATTGACATATTGTTCTAAAGTGGTACAGTTAAGTGGAGACTCTAATATTATCCATATGTTGGACTTTATGGTTGTCAAATCTGTGTCAATCTGCTTTTAGAACTTGATATGCTGTGTTAATCAATGTAAATCTGATACAATTATATTTGGCCTTTAAATGTTGCAATAATTGAAACTCACACTTGTGATTGGTCAGCAACTTGCAGGGCAACTGATCCAAATGCCATATCCTGCCACATGGATACTTGAACTACCAATCATTGCTAACCTATTAATGCGAGTCTGGTTCACAAACTGCACTCTCTCCTAACCTCAACATTCCCCCTCAACACACATTAATGCAGGGCCACATGCTCCATGCAGCCATATATCTACAATTATTCTATATTTTACCAATTCGTTAAAATGGGGAAAATGGCCTGATTTTATATTTTTTCTAATAATTGTTCACATAATTTTAATATCATTAAAAACCATGTCACAGGTCACAATATCAGTCCTGCTATTTATATGCAAAATCTGGCAGGCTAAATTAACGAGGATATCATTCTTGGAACAACTAAACAGAAACATTACCCTGTTATCTTCTACAAGAATATCTCTATTTGAGGTAAATGTACATTCAATGATTAATGTATCTATATAAAGCTTTGCAAGACAGATGAGTATTCACTATTTGACTGGTCATTTCAGGCCATCCACAAATGTGCACATGAAATGAAAAGACATTCCAAGTGGGGTAGTCACTTTGCAGTTGTTGACATACCGGTATATGTTTTAATGGCACTCATATCTTTGATGATTGTTCAAAGAGGGCATATGAGTTGAGTGCTGAGTGAAGCAGGAAGAGATCCTGGTTATAGTGTCTACCTCAGCTTGTATCACAAACCACTGAAGCGTTGAGAGGCTACAAGGTTGGCCATCTATCAAAGTCTGATGATAAGGATAATGCCATTCTTAAAGTGTCACTCAGAAGGTCAACCAGAAATAAATATACACAAATTTCCAAATGGCAAAGCAAAGTGATTACTATAATTACATCTATGTCTAATTGGCAACTTAATACAGATGTGTCAAACTGCTATCAATTGTAAAAACATAAAAAGTAATTATGCTTTCTGACATATGTATGATAAAATTGAATTTACCATACAACTTTACTTTCAGCAAGGTTTGTGGCATTCAAAGCTGTTCTGCAAACAAACACCATTTCATGAGTCCACAAACACAGATCAAACAACTGCCTGGTGTTATGATCACTCTCCAGACAGTTGGTATCTGCATGCCTCTGCCGTGTGACCTAAAAGATGACTTCAATTTTTATGTCAGATACTAACAATCCAATACATCTTCTGCAGACTGTGAGATTGATATTGAAATTGTGTGCAAAGCAACTTTAGCAATGTTTTAGTAGTTCACAGCCAGGGACATTATTGCATGATAACTCCCTGATCATGTTGACCACCAGAGCCCATCAGACATGCAATCCTAATAATATAACTGTGTCACCTTAACTGGGACACCTTAAAAATATTTACCCTTCCAAAACATAAATAGCACAAAAAAGGTAATTTAAAGGAAAAGAGCATGGTGGGCAAATTGGCATGTTTGGATCTTATTTTTCAAGTTACAATTATGGTTTTAAGTATTTTCTTGGGGGCAGACATATTACTGAAGCAAATCACTGGCCTGTATCTTTCCAAAATATACTGGTGATAAAAACTATGAAATCTAGGAACCAATGTGTGGGTGTTTCAAGACACTTCTCCAACTGAAGTCTAAAATTCCAGGGAGCATGCATTATTTTACCACTCCCAATCGCCTAATAAGGGCTGCTCCCAGGCAACTTCTGTCATAGTGAAGCATTTTTTGTTTGCAATGTTTACATGCTTCAAATAATTAAGATAGGATGTAAACAGGAGAACTGGAGTGATGCCAGAGCCAGACATGATCAGTTGGATACCAGACAGTTACAGACCCTAAGCCGCAGCAGACTCCTTGCGGGGCACCCAACTCTCCTGCCAAATAGAGACAAAAAAAAACACAAAAAAAATGTAATAAATAACAACACTTTTTTTTTTGAGGTGACTGACTGCAGTGTTTGCAAATTTTAGCTGCAGGCTTGATCCATTCAACAAGTTTCATCACCTAAATCCTACTACAAGTTCCAGAAAATATCCTACTACAAGTTCCAGAAAATATTTTTGCACAGGGCCCTGCAGCAGTTTTGAAATTGCTCAAATTATAATAACTCATATCAGTCTGAGGTGAACTCATTACAAAGCAGGATGGATAACTACTAAATAAATCGGATATTAATTCAGAGTGTGGGACATCACACAAACAAGTAGTTTGTCATCCAGATTATTATATGACCTATGATAAAATGGTCAAACAGAGAGACACACGGACAAATGTCCTGAGGTTATGTCGTTCAATTAGTGAACACACTGATGCCCAATCATAGGGTCAGCAGTTTAAACCTGATCCCTCCAATGTTTTAAAGCCTTTATGTGTAAAAGATCACCTTGCCAGGAGCCAGGTCTATGTGGAGGGACCTTGAGAAGCTGATTTATAAGGTCATCAAAAATTAAATGTATGATCATATCAGGCAGATGATTGCTATAAAAACATTTCCTTCACTTAACCAAATGAACCTATATGAAGTCGTCAGCAATGTTGATAATTAATTATCATGAGTCTACACAGATGAACCATCTCTCGCCATGATGATTACTCTATCCCCACCAGGGGGCAGATGCTGGTATGGTGGCTTTGTGCAATAAAGAGTAATATGTACTTAGCATTTGCATTGGGAATGGTAAATCACAATGTGTCTCACTTGGTATAAATTATATTACTGCAGGCTACATCCTCATCATCCTTAAATTTCCAAAGCTAGCAACCTAATTAACTACAGTAAAGACAGATTGAAAGCTTATACCAATATTTAACCTAAGCACAGTCTCTGATAATTATGACTTGTGTCTGGGGTCTGTATCGAAAGGAGCATGCTCCTCTGAGAAGACTGTATTATTTCCTTTATGATATATACTCAAGTACAAGTAAAACTCTCTAATACAGAATAAAACTCATTCATAAACCTGGTGTTATTCTGACTTAATTTTCAAAAACTTAATTTCCAAGCTCACCCTTTAAATTGCAACCTTCAGTAGAGTATGTACATGACAGGAAGTCAGATTTGGTCACCAGGTGCAAATACTGGATGTCAAATAAAAAGTTGCATCAAGGCACAATGTGTATGATGTTGAGAGCTTCTTTTGTGGCACACCAACTGAAATGGCAGGCCCATCAAAATCTATGTACTTTTCAACAAATCAATACACCTGGATTTGGACAAAAAAAAGTCAACACATCTGAAATGATGACAAAGCAAACTTTGGAAGAATTTCCATGGAATAATTGACAAAGTCGTCCAGATACCAATATACAATGTAGATCATGCAGATAGGACAAAATAATCCATTTGAACATGAGGCAATTTCCAATGTCAAACATGTACATTAAACACATGACTACAACTTGCATGAATGTAAAAATGCCTCCATTCCGGCTGTGTGATATATATTGAATGTTGGCACCATCTAGTTATGAAGACATTACAATTCATACTCCACAAAAAATAAAATAAAAACCCTGCAACAATATTTAGCACAACTGCAAATACAGTGAGGAGTTGTGTCTGCACTTCTAGGCAAGCTTGTTTAAGCAATTCTACCACAAAATGATCAGTCAAACCACTTTTTCCTCATAGTGTTATGCATGCCTATTTTTTTCTAAGCATTGATCTATGGTGCTTAACATTCCAGGCAGTTTCTGTTCGTGGATTCCGGTGAGGCAAGTTCAGCAAAGTGTGTGCATATGACATGTCGGGCAAATGGAGCCGTGACTGGCAGGGATAAGGTGATGGGCACTGTGGCGTGACAGGGCCAGTCACCCTTCACTGACTTTGCCCGAGTTTTCTCACACCTCCTTAACCCAGAAGCAAGAAAAACGAGGAAAACGTCTTGCAGTTCTTCTTCCGTGTCATTCACTTAATGCGAGCTTTAAATTTCTTATAGCACAACGGGCAAGACATACTTCCCTCAAACTGTTAAGCATGTCTTGGGAAGTTTAACTGTAACCTCAGGACTGTCTGGACTATTAAGGAGAGTCCAAACCATGCTGAATATGGTCACACAGGTCGGTCAGCTGAGGGGCTTCCAGCTATGACCTTCTGTCAGCTAGACATGTTTCCGCCTTGATGAGATCAATGCCCTATGGGATATAACTATTTTCATGCTCAACACTTCTTATCTGATGTAGAAATACTACAAAATGTTTACAATGTCAGCAACAGCAAAGTTTATTTCTGTCAGAAAGACTGAAGCATGGCATTTTGTAACAATTTTGTGGCAATGACAACAACAACATTTAAGTACTTTTTCTCCATATACTGTTTAAAATATACATGTATGATATATATATATATATCTATTTTTTTTATTGGAGGTCAACTACAAACCAGAAAATTACATGGCTTTCTTCCATGACAAAAAAGATTTAAAACTGTTTTATTGCATGTGCCATGTAAGGAAATATAGTTTGGACCTTTAGTAAATGGAACTTGGACAATGTTTTGTTGTTTAATTTCTTGTGACTGATACTCATGGTACACATGGATTGCATTCTTTATTAACGTTATGTAAGCCTTGGTCCAAAGAATTTGAGGCTCAAGGTGATATCCGTCATGACCATAGTTTACTTGATACTATTGTCATCTGGTCCAAATATTATCACCAATATATTGATAAAATACAGAAAAACTTCACTGTGATTTCTGAATCTTATATCAATATTGCATCAACACTTTTCTTGCTATCTTCATATCTGAGCAAAGAGTCTGACTGGTGATTGTCCTGTGCTAGATATAATTAGATTAAACAAGTCACGAGACCACCAGTGACGTCACTGAAGATAATCCATGTTAGGAAATGTTTTTTTTAATGTATATGTTGTTTTTCTAATAAGATAAATCTTACTTTAATTCTATTCAGCCTACCTAAGGTCTCAACACCTATCCATGATATTTGTACTGTTCTTAACCTTATATCTACAAAACTGCTAAATTCTAAGTGAAATTGCTACCAAAAAAATGGAGTCACTGATCTATGTTGGCTGCTGATATATATGATATATATGAAGTCCCCTGGACCCATTCCAAGTATTTGCCATATATAAATATAGTGCTACATGTGTCATGTATGTATCATGTACCTCAGTACAGTAATAAAGACCTCTGATATTCATTATTGATGGGCAACCAACTATCGGTTCATCCTCTTTATATGTTATTTCTGCCACCAAAGATGCTTAGGAGATGACACAATGTCCTCCTCCTATGGGAAAGTTTGCATCCAGACTGGGGTACATGTATCTTTCTAATGCACAAGATACAAGGCAGTGTTTTGTGATCTTCTCAATTTGTCATTTATATATGTATGGGAGAGTCCATAATTGTGAGGGCAGAGGTTATTATGAAATAATCCACAGAAAAACAATATCTTATCTGAGGAATGCAGAACTATCATGTCAATGACAACATGCTTTCCAAATTACCCAATCCTCCCACATTTCTATACACACTTGTTATATAATACCCCGAAGGCTAGCTCCAAAAGGCAATAAATTATCAAACTGAACAAAGAGCTGTGGATCTTAATCCAAAAATCTTCAAGTGGACTGGTATTCCTTGATGTTTTGGTCAATGTCACAATTTTTTTTAGGTACTGAATTCTTCCTTGTTTGTCTGATCTTTTAAATTTAGAATATATATATATATATATATATATATATATATATATATATATATATATATATATATATATATATATATATATATATATATATATATATATATATATATATATATATATATATATATATATATATATATATATATATATATATATATATATATATATATATATATATATATATATATATATATATATATATATATATATATATATATATATATATATATATATATATATATATATATATATATATATATATATATATATATATATATATATATATATATATATATATATATATATATATATATATATATATATATATATATATATATATATATATATATATATGAATATATGTATGTGTGTGTGTATATATATATATATATATATATATATATATATATATGAATATATGTATGTGTGTGTGTATATATATAGGCTTATATATATAAATATATACATTCTTCAGAATTCTTTGATGTTTTTTGTTTTTTTTTGACTATTTGCCAATTTCTTCCCACATCCCAATTCATCTTGTCGGTCTATTCAAATCAGATGGATTCTATACCAAGGATAAATATATCTGTCTTTTCACAAGTTCATCCAGGGAGCAGAGCCACAAAAGTTGATACAAAGCAGGGATAATGTTAAGAGATCCTACCTTCTGATGGAGGCGAGTCTGGGCATTCTATGTGCTCAACATTGTCAAGTTCTCCCGTCACCAACACATCCTGGTTCTTATAGTACTCCTCAGTGTCTTGGTCAACCACCAGGAGGCGCACAGCATTTGGGTTAGCTTTGATCTTGGACACGGTAGCAGCATGGTTATCCTCGCGGATGGATTCGCCATTCACTTCTATGATTTTGTCTCCCTGTTTGAGACCTGCGTAATCGGCGGGTGATTTGGGATCCACCACGCCTATATAATGTCCTGCCTTGCCCTTCTCCGCATGCAAGTTGAAGCCGTAGCCAGCAAAAGTGGGCCACTTCTTGACATGGCAGTGCCTGGGTTTGGGTGCATTGGGATCTACTGCTGGTTCTGGTGTCGAGGGTTCTGGAGTGGTGGGTTCTGGAGTGGTGCTGACAGCGGCCACTACAGCTACTGTCTCAACAGACTCTGCTGGGGCTACATGCACAAAAAGCAGCAAAAGAAAAGCATAATGAGAACTAAAACATTAATAACTAAATGCTTTTATGCCTGAACATGCTATTATCAACAACAAACATTAACAAACTCAACTTCAGGCAATTGTATTGTTCATGCTTTAACATGCTTCATAACATAACGTCAACATTCAACAAAACTCTATGAACTAAAGTCAGAAATTATTATGAAGCATACAATTTAAAACACTCATACACATTAACATTTACAAGAATAAACAAACAAGACAAGACAAGACAGAATGCATATACACATATACTTGGACTGTACTTCATAACCAGTGAGTTGGGGGGAGGGGGTCAGTGGAATGTGGGGGAAACTTCTACTGACCAGATACTGGGGTGCATTTTCTGTAATACCTCAAGAGGAGCACCCTTTTGTTGTTTTAGGTTTTACCTCAATTCTCTTGGATTCATACGTTTAAAAACCTGTCTTTGTAAGCAATCTTTTTTGATATTTTCATATTATTTTCTATTACTGTAAACAAACAAGCCACTTCATATCATGTTAGAATCCAAATTCAATTTCTTATACATATAATATCCAAGCAAAAGTAAGAAGTGCAAAAGTCAGAAAGCAAGAAGATTTATGATGAATCAAACAATGATAATCCCTTCCAATTCTCAACACCCTGAATCAATGACATAAGTTTATCTCTGTAAACTCAATAAGAACGCAAGAGTGTTCATAAATATAGTACATACCTTCGTCCTCCACATGATTGGCAGTCTCCAGGGATGGGTCAGAATCTGGGCATTCTATGAACTTCACTGCAGGAAGGTAGCTGGTGATCACTATACTCTTACTAGAATAGTAATCCTCTGTCTCCGTATCCACAACCAGCATCTTCACCCAGCTAGAATTCTCCTTGATCTTAACCACCGTATCGGAGTGTGTGTCGTCTAACACATTACTTCCGTTTACCTCTACTATCTTGTCTCCCTTCTGCAATCCAGCCAGCATGGCTGGCGAGTCGGCATCAACATTGCCGATAAAGTGACCAGCTTTACCCTTTTCTGCATGCAGATTGAACCCGTACCCTGTGAAGTTATCCCACTTCTTGACATGGCAGTGTCGCGGGCTGGGCACAGCTGTCTGGGGCTCGATCTCGGGCTCTTCGTCTTCTGCAGCTGCATGTGCCTCTACCGCAGCCACAGCAGTCTCTGCTACAGATGCACAAACAGGACCCTCAATATGGCACTGCATTTGCTTAAATCTATCGAGCTCAGGGGATTTTTTTATAGTTTATTAATGCAGGGCACCCTTTATGAAAACTTACAAATTCAATAGCTTATATGTTATGATTAAAATAACATCTATGAATGTCAAGGGAAAATTGGCATTATCATTAAATTCTTTTATAATTTGGCAGCTACAAATATGTTCAATCTATAAATTATTCGTTTTTTTTGCAGAAAATAACAAATTGGCCCCTCATTCAATTCTGTAAATTTTACATGAAAATATTTCTCAAAAGTATCTTTTTACAATTAATCTATTTTTTCATTTACTTTTTTTCCCCCGTAAATATTAACATACCAACTGAGTTGTTACCAAATTAGTACTATTTATTTCTACTTAACTGTGTCAAACACTTTTCGACTGGGGCACAAATCAAACCATGAAGTATTTCAATAACAAATATGAGACAAATGTTTACAAACTGTATTCAACAATTCTTATGAATGTTATATTCTGTTTAAAATTTGAGAGGGCATGATTTATGTCCTGTTTGGTAGGTGTTTGACATCAGTTTCTCACATACCTGGATGTGTTATATACCTTCATCCCGGACCACCGCATCCTTACTTATATATATATGGTCATTAGAACACTCTTAAATTTTATTCTTAACCTGATTCACCTCTATTTTTATTAACTGGAAATACCCTTATTAAGCATGTTGAGTGATTGCATTTTAGTTTGGTGATTTATGGTGATATAAATGATGGTGCATGTAATCAATGGGGGCTATGGGACAAGTCTGAACCATTCAACATTTCTGTGGCATGAGTCACTCCTCTCAGAGTATATCAAGATCTTACTCTATGAAAAATTCATTTACTATAAGTGATTCCAGAAACTTTATTTTTTCATGCAAACTCTACCACATGGTGTTAACAGTTCAAACATGTCCCTTGTTATCTTCAAAGCATTCTAAATCAGGGCATTCAGAGTCAATGAACTTATTCCTAGTCTCTAATGGTTTATATATTATATTCTATACTTAATCATAACAAGCCACATGCCAAAAATTTGTTTTCATTTAATGTATTTTAAAAGGAAAAAAAAGTTCCAATTTTGATTATTTTTATGTCAAGCTGAGGACAATAGTGTGGATATTGGCTAGTTATTATAGGCATAGCAATAGGATGGTCATGACTCGCTCTCAATGGTCTAGGGCCTACCAGTGTGCCTTGCTGTGAAGAATTGAGTTGGAAAATTTGCGTCAAAAAGTGCAGTGCAATCAGCATTCATTAGTAGGATGCTAGAGGGAGGTAGGCAGAACAAGGAAACACTAATTATACACAACTCCACATAAGAGCACACAGAAACTAATGCACATACAACTAAAGGGCAAAAATGAAAAATATCAATAAAGACAACAATATGGGGACAACATGGCAGGGCTTCTTCCCTGCCGAGTCATGCTGGGAAAGACTGCAGAGACATTCCATTTTGGTATCACTCCTTTAGACAGTTTCCTAATCGTAATCACGTATCTGGGATTGTATTAATCCTTGTTTTGCTGCCGAATAGATGTGTGCTGATGTGGGAGTATCATTACTGGTTCGGAGCAGTGTAGAATGCCTGGGGTTCACCCGTCCACATCATAACCTTCTCACTCTAGCCACAGAATGCATGCATTTGTCTCCATCAAATATTTGTTTCACATTTTTTCCTTTCACAAATATGGACATAACGATATAATGTACTTGATACTGCTCCCATGCAAACAGTACACATATGATCCTTTATATAATGGCTGCAGGTCCACTTTGCAACACTCAGCCACTTGTCTTTACATACTCAGGCAAACGCAAACACAATTGTCAATTCATCGCGTTTGGTATTGCATAATATTCATCATCATAAATGTACAAATCTCAATCCTGCACAATCATTAATCATTATAAAGTCAAAACATAATTTTTTCAAACCATAACTTCATGGATGTTTAGGAGAAATTTTTGGAAAGTTTTCTTGCAAATTGCAGATGATATCCAATTATGTGATCGTGATGATCGTTCAAATAATAACTCAACTTTTGCAGAGACTACCAGTATGATTTGACAAGAGCTTGTCTGACTTTGAATGAATCAGTGTTTGCAAAATGCTTGATAGCACCATGCAATTTGATCAACCGCTCATACCCACTTTTCCAACCTATATCAACATATTAGTGTAGATTTTCCTCAATTACTATCTCATTTTATGTTAAATTGCTGGGGTTTAAAGCAAAATTGATGCGTTCATGTTTTGCCATTTAAACCTTTTGCTTTATTTCTAGCGCATAAACATTCATTTAATTGGTCTATTAAAGCCTCATAGTGCGCAGAATTGATTACGTTTTTGCATTTATCTGTATGTAACCAGATTCATATGTTAAAAATAACAATTAGTGATGATATGGTGTTCTGTTGCAAGAAGGCTGCAGCTTTTGTGTGGGCGACATGATCGGGACAATGGGCCTGACAGAATACAAGGGTGGCTCACAAAGATGTAAAGGAATTGTGTGACCTACTTCTCCTATCATCCAACCCATTGGTATCAATATTGACTTGTTCATGTCAGTCAACTTTAGACAGGGACTTCGTACAGCTCCTCTACATAGTACTGACTGACATATGTTTGGTTGGCGCTTTTACACAGCCCTATGTCTATAATACAACTGTTTGACTATGGATAGGAAATTTGAGTGTTCTTGTCAATATAATAAAATAAATAAATATGTGTATCTCTTTGATAACTCTAGGCCATAATTTTGGAAAGCATCTAAATTTCTAATGGTGGGGGAGTGTAGAATATTAGTTTTATGTTGGGATACTTTAGAATGGACACTACACTGATTTATGATGTATTTAGCTGATCAAATAGTGAGCAGAGTAGCTAATATATATATATTTGTACAGTATATATGTATATAGACTGCATATGTATCTCTTTCTCTATTGATATATATATGTGTGTAAGTAATATGTGGGGTCTACCCCTTACCTCGCAGGTGATCACCCTCATTATGCAGCGTGACAATTATCTCTGTAATCATTAACACATATATAACTTCACAAATCACATATTCTGATACATGCATGACCTCCTAGGACATTTCCACAAATTACATGATTTGTCCATATATATATACACACACACCGACATATACAAACGGGACCCTCGAATGATATCTCTATGACTCCACAGATACAGGACATTCCACTCAAATTAATTAGAAGTCTGACTGCTTCAAGGCTCACTCTAGGACCATGTTGTGTTTATTTATTCTGCCATATGAATGCTGTGTTTCTTATTCTGCCATGAATGAATCTTAAATCTTCCAATGTTAAACTATATTGTGTGTTTAGTGTAAACTTATTACAAAATTCCTTATCTATGTTAGCTAATGTCTATGTGTCTCCATTAATCGTGAAGTTAAAAATGTATCAATATTAAAGTTAATTCATTAAATCATAAGAAATCATTGTTAGGGCAATTCCTATCCTTAACCATTCACATCATTAAGTCCCCTTGAGACCACCATGAACCCAATAATTACACCCGCATGCCTGTATGCAGTGTTTAATATCTTAATCTCAGCTAATTGGTACCAATTAAGCTGGTGGGATGTTAGCTTTGGAAATATATCTGCTTCATATCAATTGGATAACTTAAGTACAGAATGTATGTAAAACCAACAGTTGTTGCTATGGACAACTGTTACTGTTGCCTATAGCAACCACAGAGATGGTTGTCACTGTAATCCTTACCTGGAGGTTCTTTGGGAGTTTCCTCTGGATCAATAAGGTCAACATTTGGCATATCTCCTCTTATGGCAATATTATTTTCTTTGAAATAGTTGTCTGCTGCCTTGTCTACAACCAGCATTCGCACCATACGAGGGTTTGACTTGATTCTTTCTACAACTTTAGCATGGGTATCATCAGCGAGGCTGACATCATTCACTTCAATGATTCTGTCATTTTCTTTGAGTCCACCTTTTTCAGCAGGGGATCCTGGGTCTACTTTGCCTATGAACTGTCCAGGTTTGTTTTTCTCTGCGTGCAGGTTGAAGCCGTAGCCTTGGAAGTCTGGACTGATACGCATCACACACAAACGGGCTCTTTGAGTAGTGGCATCATCTACTGGGGGAAAAGGGAAAAAATAAAACAGGAAGGGGTCAGGAATGTACTACTCACACATGCAGTGCCTCTAGGGCAACACGAGGAGGTGCATTTAACATTACCAACTACCAGTGAAAGACACTGATTAATTGCAAGCAAAAATATTAGTGTAGAATTCAAGTTACTATTGAAACACAAAATTTACTTTTATCTCAAAACATTGAAAATATATATTACTCTTGATATCATTCATTTATGCTTTGTTTTTTGTTATTTTCTCCTTTTTCTTTTGACAAGTTTAAAAATATGAGCAACTTTGTGAATGTAAAAATTATTACTATCACATTAGGAATATATATATATATATATATATATATATATATATATATATATATATATATATATATATACTATACATTAGGAATATATATATATATATATATACTATACATTAGGAATATATATACATATATATATATATATACTATACATTAGGAATATATATATACTATACATTAGGAATATATATATATATATATATATATATATATATATATATATATATATATATATATATATATATATATATATATATATATATATATATATATATATATATATATATATATATATATATATATATATATATATATATATATATATATATATATATATATATATATATATATATATATATATATATATATATATATATATATATATATATATATAGGAGAAGAATGGAAGATAGATATGATTCTAGAAATTATTGATTGTTTGCATGCTTGTCTAGATAATGAAATGACGTATGAAGATAACATGTATATTTTAAGTGACATTTGTGTATCATGAAAATGTTTTTATTCTAGTCTCTGCGTGTACACCAATTATATATATACCATCGTTTGTAACTTTGAGTATGAATAAATGATGACATGTATACAAAGTATTCTATTCACAACTCAATCATCCTATTCACAACTTAAGATGTAAGAAAGTATAATATAAGTAACATATCCCATTTTAAAATCTAGGTAACAGAATGTGTGGAACTGGGAAGCAAAGCTACTATAAAACTGGAAATGCAAATATCCAAATGAGGCTCGGGAAAGGCGACTCTATTTAAGGGTTGTGTGACCCTATTTGAGCCATGGTTCATTTGTTCCCACAGTATTCCCAAAGTTTCTCACAGATGATTACATTATCATCCTTAATTTTCATCATCATACTGTAACATAAGTGGTGTCTACCAATTATTATTGATTCAAGGTGCATAAAGTTTGCAAATATATAATTTATTTAATATGTTAATAGCCTATATCAAACTGCTTAATAGCCTGCATCAACCTGCTTTTAAAATAGCCTACATCAACCTGCTTTCTTTGCAAAACACTGAATGTGCCTTTTTCAAATGACAAGCAACACAACTTATTTCTGAGCCTTTGTAAGTCATCTTAATTGTATTTTCATGTTCATCACAATAGTGCAATAGAATCATCCTTGCCATTCTTGGAATTCCCTTAGCATGTACACATGCTCTTGATCAATCAGAATTCATGATACTCTACAGATATTAGCAAAACACCATCAGTCATCCTTGTTTCCTGACTCTGCCTGCTGATTGTGCAAAGTTTGTTACCTGCTCAGGTAACACTAATGGAAGTGGGTGGGGCATGTTTCTCTGCAGAAAATGTCTTCTAACCATTGCATACTTACACCAACCAGGCAGTCACTGTCTACCACAGTCTAGTATTAACCATTCCACAGGTAAGATCTACCACAGTCCAGTGCTTGCCATTCCACAGTCACGATCTACCAGTCACTGTCTATAATATTTTTGGATCTTGATCAGATTTCTTTAAAGACTAACTAAACCTACACTTCCAACCCCAGTCATGCTATCCTTGTTACCAGTCACCCATTCAGTTGTGCACCTAAGATTCCCCTGTATCTCTGAGTATTTTACTATAAAAATCTCATATTTCCCTTATTATTGCTCACATACCAAATCTAAAATTCAGAGCCTGGCCTTCTCTGAATCATTACTTCATGGTTAAAACAAGTCTTAGAATGGCTGCAATTAAAGCAGTCTGCATTATGAAGAAAGAAAATGCATCATTTTTTAGCTTCCTGTGATCAGCACAAGTAATTAATGTGTCATAGCAACCATCAAAGCATGTCTTAATTACTTCAATTGTCAAAAGCTTGTGAATTTCGATTGAAGTAACTTCATGTGATATATTGTATTTTTGCACAAAATAATTTAACAGATTTAACATTTAATAAAGCCTGGAAATTGCAATAAAGGTATAACATGTTTCTCATAAAAAAAATTGAGAACAGTAAAAGTATTAAACTAATATCTTCAAATTTTCTTTTCAGGAATTATTTACATTCATATTAATGATATTTGAATTGCTTATCCAAAATTTGTGAAGGTTTGCTTCCCCTTTAATAAAATTTAAACTTTGTTTTACCTTTTTAATATATGAATACAATTTTATTTTAAAAATGTATATGAACACAAATATATAAATTACATGTAAGGTATGTAAATATCGTGAATATTGCAATGCCCACTGTAGAGTTTCCTTGGACTGAGGCATGCTCAGCATTTCAGTCGTTTCGATATTGCATTTATAGAAGGATATGGATAATATGGATAGGGCTTTTGAGCAGTTGAAGCCAAACATCAATTTTGTCATGACCTAAAGAAGTCACACAGTGGCATTGTGAAAAATTTGAGGCATGCATGACTACAAACCACAGCTGAGCTTAATCTGAGCATGACCAAATGGAGGACTGACAATGGCCCTATATAGATGTGACCTTGTTGGTTCACTACAATGAATGACCAAATACAGTTTTGGATCCAAATACTAAGTAGGGATATATAAACATCCTTTGCTGATGCCTATGCCTGAACAGCATACACATTTATTGTGAAATATTTGATCATGTGCAACCTGTATCTGGCACAATCACTTGGCCACAGTTAAGAGCCTGTCAACCAGACATAGTTATTACAGTCAGTAATCATCCTTGTTACATCACAATCAGTTAGAATAATGCTCTAATAGGAACATCTATGACATTCATATTGTGCATACAATCAGCAATAACCAATCAAAACTGTTCGATAAAATCAATGTGATTTATCGTGATATTAATTTCCGCACATATCTTAGTGATAGAGATCAAAGTTGATGGAGATAGTCCATGTCAGACGAGGGTGTGGTTGTTCATATGCCATCGCACAGGCTCCAGAACAGTCATGTCATCAACAACACACGATCACTACCCAGAGTGACAAAACATAATGTGTGAAAACATCAGTTCACACAGATCCGCAGTCAGGTCAATGTCCCTATCAGGGAGACAGCACACATAAAATGTGAAATCCCTAGCAACAGTTTTATCCTATATTTGCCTTGTATTAATAAATGTGACAAACTGAGCTCTCATGAGGCCATGGCATGATACAAATATTGCTCAACATTTGTGATGAACTAATATAGTCATGAAACAAAAACAGCAAATAGATATATATGCAACCATGCAATTGTTATGTGGGGCCATTTTCGTCTAGACCCTTACACAGATAGTTGGCAGTAGGAGCCAAATATCTATTTGATAACGCACAGTTATTGCTTAGTAATATTCATGACGGCCAACCTTACACTTTACACAATATGATATGGCCCATGCATGACCTTATATGTTATAATTTATGCATTATCAAATTGATGCATGCCTAAAACTGATATATTGAGAAACAAATGTATGTCTTTTCAGACACAAAACAAACATGATTCAATGATTTCACTCTCAGCTGTTTCATAACTGAGTTTAGTCATTCTGAGCATCTGCATGACCATTTTTGGCATGCATACAACATGGTCTCATAGTGAAATCTTGAGCATTGAGCAATTAAAGTGTCATATTTAAGCATGACCAAAAAGATGTTGGGCTTCACCTGTTTAAACAACATCGCTGCCAGATTAGAGCCACTCGGCGGCCAATATCAGCTCATTAGTCAGTCAACACTGAGACTATGCATGTTTAATATACAAAAATCAATGAATAAACAACTCTTTATGTAAAAAGAGTTATCAATTGGGTGCTTTTGACAATGATCATATCAGTATAATGGCAAAGTTCTGCGGGTTGACTGTTTAAAACACTAGCACAATGATTACATAAATTTATATTGATAAATGTGCAAGTCATGTTAATTATATAATTTGGAGTTGATTGAGCTTATCACTTGTTTGATTACAAACAGTGATTGAGAGCAATTTGCATTAAGCTCAGTTCAACCCTCATATTCAGGAGGATTAAAATGACAATCATTTCACAAAAGTTATGCATCATTAGATCTATCTCTTCATGCCTTTTTGGGTGTTCAATGTTAAAATTTATTGTTTATTCTCCACTAAGTTTTAATGATTGCGTTAATATGAGAACCAACAAGCACACAAGTGACAAGTACATTTTGTATGCATACACATGATCATCAAGATGATAAGAATAGTTAATCCAGTATTGACAATGTTATATCTGTCCCTAAATGATATCACTGTAGCAAATCAACAAAGACATAAGCTTCTACAAACACAGCATATCAACTAAAGAGACTACCTGTATATTCCCACTCCACTTTGTACCGACAACCTTTGCTCTTTTTCTTCATCCTTATCAGTTGTACACCTGATTATAATCCAATGTTATGCCAGTATAGATGACTGATGTCGTAAATAAGGCGCACCCCTCAAATATTCAAATGTGCCAAACAGTCCAAAAGAATGATAACTCCAAAAATAATAGCAAATGTTTATTAACAAATAAAGGATCACTGTGCTTTTATGTGGTTATTAACAGATCTCCAGTTGTGAGAATATCAATTTAATGGTCAATGTCTGTGTGTGCGTTGTCAGTATGTTTCAATGATGTAGGCCAGATATATAATATACATAATGTCAGGATGGAGGGCTAGACACGTCCGGGAACCTCAGTATGTCATGTTCTCATCTGCCATGTTTTCATGATGAGATCACATCTTTTTCTCCTCAGTCCTGTCATCATGGTGAAACAATGTGGCCAAAAACTATGAATATTACGCATCATAAAAGAAGTATTGACCATTCACATGTAATCAACTTCTTGTGATCTAAAAGATTAGTGAACGATAACTTTAGTTCCATAATTCCATGTTTAATCTATTCCCACTGAATAATTATATTTAACCCCCACTACACCTGTAATAACAAAGCCAACCTAATACTTAAATTGAAAGAAGCATTACTCTTATTCATAATAACCATTAGCATGATTGAATGTTGAAATCTAATCTTTCATCTTGTGTTCCTGTTGTGTGTTCTACACCCACTGTTAACTTTTGTGCTGGTGGCATATAAATGATACTTCAATCTTTTATCCTCCCTCTTCATTGCTTTTCTTTATATCCTCATAACCCACTAGCAAATTTGTATAATTTTCTAGTTTGGAATCAAACCAGACTGTACATCTACCCAGATCCAAGAGACATTACTTGATATACATGAGGGAGTGTAAATGTCATGACTGTTATCTGTTACATTGGACACAATTGATATATTCATATAACACACTCATATATGTTATATTATATATACAATACTATATGGTATGGCAATATAGGACAAATCTAATCAATTATCATTCAAACTTACAATATGTATATGCCCTGGTGAGATGTTTTAAATACTAATTTTTCATTCATATTTTGTTTACTTACTTTGAGCATGATAACATTTAAAATCAGCTCTACCACTTGACTTGACCTATCAACTCTTCTTCCATTCTATCTTGCAATATTCTACTCATGTCTATTTGATTTCCTAACACTCTACTCATGTCTATTCTATCTCCCAATACTCTACTCATGTCTATTCTATCTCCCAATACTCTACTCATGTCTATTCTATCTCCCAATACTCTATTTTATCTCCTAATATTTTACTCATGAATGCATATTCTATCTCCCAATATTTTATTCATGTCTATTCTATTTCCCAATACTCTACTATGGACTGTCTATTTCATTTCCCTATCCTCTAACTCCTATTCATCTTTTAAAATAAAACTCTGTGTTTGAAAAATGAACATTTTGCCATTTTGCAAAGGGCATGCAACTTTTGGCCAGGGTAGGCAACTGTTAAGGTCTTTCCTTCTATTTTCCATTTCTAAATGATAAAAAACATCTTTGTCCGTATTCTGGACACTGAATCGACTTATGTTCAATCTATTTCCCAATATTCTATCTCTCAACTCATGTTCCCTCTGACTCCCGATAGTTCTACTCATGAACCCTAGACCTCCCTATACCTACATATGCGAACTGGAACTCCCCATCCCATAATCTACCACCAGTATCATACACAGACATCTAATTAAAGTGAGCCTCGTGATTCAGCAAAACGAATAAATAGGTCTTACAAATGTAACTCAGACAACTATTGTTCTATTCTACCAGATTATACAGCAAGCAGACAGATCATACAGCAAGCATGGCATTACCGAGTAACCTGATCAGATAAATCCTTCCACCTCTTTACCTATCACCATGATCACTGCCTCATCATGATCACTGCCTCATCAGGATCACGAAGAGGTCACTCACCCACAACTCCCAACCAACTACATAAGGTGTGCCACATTCATCCCCCTGCCCAATGTTTAATTAAGTACACCTCCCTCCTGCCCAATGTTTAATTAAGTACACCTCCCTCCTGCCCAATGTTTAATTAAGTACACCTCCCTCCTGCCCAATGTTTAATTAAGTACACCTCCCTCCTGCCCAATGTTTAATCAAGTGCACCTCCCTCCTGCCCAATGTTTAATTAAGTACACCTCCCTCCTGCCCAATCTTTAATCAAGTGCACCTCCCTCCTGCCCAATGTTAAATCAAGTACACCTCCCTCCTGCCCAATCTTTAATCAAGTACACCTCCCTCCTGCCCAATCTTTAATCAAGTACACCTCCCTCCTTCCCAATCTTTAATCAAGTACACCTCCCTCCTTCCCAATCTTTAATCAAGTACACCTCCCTCCTGCCCAATCTTTAATCAAGTACACCTCCCTCCTGCCCAATCTTTAATCAAGTACACCTCCCTCCTGCCCAATCTTTAATCAAGTACACCTCCCTCCTGCCCAATCTTTAATCAAGTACACCTCCCTCCTTCCCAATGTTTAATCAAGTACACCTCCCTCCTGCCCAATGTTAAATCCAAGTACACCTCCCTCCTGCCCAATCTTTAATCAAGTGCACCTCCCTCCTGCCCAATCTTTAATCAAGTACACCTCCCTCCTGCCCAATGTTTAAAACCAAGTACACCTCCCTCCTGCCCAATGTTAAATCAAGTACACCTCCCTCCTTCCCAATGTTTAATCAAGTACACCTCCCTCCTGCCCAATGTTAAATCCAAGTATACCTCCCTCCTGCCCAATGTTTAAAACCAAGTACACCTCCCTTCTGTCCAATGTTTAAAACCAAGTGCACCTCCCTCCTGCCCAATCTTTAATCCAGTAGGCATCCCTCCTGTCCAATACTCACTCATGTACATCCTCTTTTCCAACCTTTTAATCATGTACACCCTCCCTCCCCACCTTTGACTCATACATGTACATATACAACCTACCTCCCCATTGTTTACCTGTGTACAATCCCTCCCCACTTTTGATTCATGTACACCTCCCAACATCCTCCACTTCAGCCTGACTCATGAACACCTCCCTATATCCTCCACTTCAGTCTGACTCATGAACACCTCCCTATATCCTCCAGTTCAGCCTGACTCATGAACACCTCCCTATATCCTCCACTTTAGGTTGATTTATATACACCTCCTTTAACTCATGTTCAATCTTACTCCCAACCTCTTACTCCCAACCTCTTACTCACATGCACCCCCTCGCCACACTGTTTTTGCTCATGTACACCTATCACTTTTTTTTCAAATATCCCTCTCCCTCCCCACCTCTTATTCATGAACACCTTCCCCTTGACTGATCCTTGGTACAAAGATCTCCTTGAATGCCAAATGTTGTGTTTTAAATCAGATACCTGAGTTTGCAACACCATGTTTGTTACTGATACCATATCTAACCCAGTCTAACTCCAAACATCACCATGTCAAACATGACTGATTAAGTACCTCCAAACCCGACACCCCATACCAACCTGGTCTGCACACTTTCACAGTGTCTAAAATAGGGTTTCCAAAGTTGCTTGCTCAAAGCCAGTTTAACCAGCCAAAGAATGAAAAAGAGTAGAAAAAAATCTCATTAATTGATGGCCCTGACCATAACTTACTGTCTTAGGGTAAGAGGGCATGCTGAAATTTAAAACACTGCTTTTACACCATACTAACAATTGTTTTTCACAAACAATATTCAAATAATATTTGCAATCTATCACACTGACAAAATATAATGGTAATAAAATATCAATTCAGTGTTTAAAATGAAAAGCAATTCAATAATCGTGATTAATCACTGCATGATTAGCAACATTTCAGATCTATTCCTTCCACTTGGTGTTAATGACACAAAACCAGCAGAGAATATTACATAATCTTTCATCCCACCTAGGCAGCTAATATTATCACTGATTATCTCTCATCAAACAATGACAAATGAACACAGGGATACCAAAAGTATGACATTTATCAGGTATCTGTATACTCATCGGTTATATCATCAATCACCGTCCCCTCCCTCATGATCCCTCACAGTCTTATCTGTGCCCTGAGACTATGCTTTAATGCAGCTCTCTGTGGGAGATGGCTGGATGGTAGAACTTTCAATTGATGTGGTCAGCAGGAAGATTAAAGTGAGAGGTTTGAAGCAGCAATGTGAGCTGTCTGTGTGGTCAGTTGTGTGGTCAGTGGGTATGAGATACTGAGTGATGGGATGGCAATATGAGCTGTCTGAGTGGTCAGTTGTGTGGGCAGTGGGTATGAGATACTGAGTGATGGGATGGCAACATGAGCTGTCTGAGTGGTCAGTTGTGTGGTCAGTGGGTATGAGATACTGAGTGATGGGATGGCAATGTGAGCTGTCTGCGTGGTCAGTTGTGTGGTCAGTGGGTATGAGATACTGAGTGATGGGATGGCAACATGAGCTGTCTGAGTGGTCAGTTGTGTGGTCAGTGGGTATGAGATACTGAGTGATGGGATGGCAACATGAGCTGTCTGAGTGGTCAGTTGTGTGGTCAGCAGGTATGAGATACTGAGAGATGATGTGGCAATATGAGCTGTCTGAGTGGTCAGTTGTGGGGTCAGCTAGGATGACATACTGAGAGATGAGGTGGCAATGTGAGCTGTCTGAGTGGTCAGTTGTGGGGTCAGCTAGGATGACATACTGAGAGATGAGGTGGCAATGTGAGCTGTCTGAGTGGTCAGTTGTGGGGTCAGCTAGGATGACATACTGAGAGATGAAGTGGCAATGTGAGCTGTCTGAGTGGTCAGTTGTGGGGTCAGCTAGGATGACATACTGAGAGATGAGGTAGCAATGTGAGCTGTCTGAGTGGTCAGTTGTGGGGTCAGCTAGGATGACATACTGAGAGATGAAGTGGCAATGTGAGCTGTCTGAGTGGTCAGTTGTGGGGTCAGCTAGGATGACATACTGAGAGATGAAGTGGCAATGTGAGCTGTCTGAGTGGTCAGTTGTGGGGTCAGCTAGGATGACATACTGAGAGATGAGGTAGCAATGTGAGCTGTCTGAGTGGTCAGTTGTGGGGTCAGCTAGGATGACATACTGAGAGATGAAGTGGCAATGTGAGCTGTCTGAGTGGTCAGTTGTGGGGTCAGCTAGGATGACATACTGAGAGATGAGGTGGCAATGTGAGCTGTCTGAGTGGTCAGTTGTGTGGTCAGCTAGGATGACATACTGAGAGATGAAGTG
The DNA here is from genome assembly GCA_949316495.1 of Amphiduros pacificus. NCBI lineage: Eukaryota > Metazoa > Annelida > Polychaeta > Phyllodocida > Hesionidae > Amphiduros > Amphiduros pacificus. Next base: position 12,082,671 of record OX439003.1, on the reverse strand, counting down.
GCAATGTGAGCTGTCTGAGTGGTCAGTTGTGGGGTCAGCTAGGATGACATACTGAGAGATGGGGTGGCAATGTGAGCTGTCTGAGTGGTCAGTTGTGGGGTCAGCTAGGATGACATACTGAGAGATGAGGTGGCAATGTGAGCTGTCTGAGTGGTCAGTTGTGGTGTCAGCTAGGATGACATACTGAGAGATGAGGTGGCAATGTGAGCTGTCTGAGTGGTCAGTTGTGGGGTCAGCTAGGATGACATACTGAGAGATGAGGTGGCAATGTGAGCTGTCTGAGTGGTCAGTTGTGGGGTCAGCTAGGATGACATACTGAGAGATGAGGTGGCAATGTGAGCTGTCTGAGTGGTCAGTTGTGGGGTCTGCTAGGATGACATACTGAGAGATGAGGTGGCAATGTGAGCTGTCTGAGTGGTCAGTTGTGGTGTCAGCTAGGATGACATACTGAGAGATGAGGTGGCAATGTGAGCTGTCTGAGTGGTCAGTTGTGGGGTCAGCAGGTATGAGATACTGAGAGATGAGGTGGCAATGTGAGCTGTCTGAGTGGTCAGTTGTGGTGTCAGCTAGGATGACATACTGAGAGATGAGGTGGCAATGTGAGCTGTCTGAGTGGTCAGTTGTGGGGTCAGCAGGTATGAGATACTGAGAGATGAGGTGGCAATGTGAGCTGTCTGAGTGGTCAGTTGTGGTGTCAGCTAGGATGACATACTGAGAGATGAGGTGGCAATGTGAGCTGTCTGAGTGGTCAGTTGTGGGGTCAGCTTGGATGACATACTGAGAGATGAGGTGGCAATGTGAGCTGTCTGAGTGGTCAGTTGTGTGGTCTGCTAGGATGACATACTGAGAGATGAGGTGGCAATGTGAGCTGTCTGAGTGGTCAGTTGTGGTGTCAGCTAGGATGACATACTGAGAGATGAGGTGGCAATGTGAGCTGTCTGAGTGGTCAGTTGTGGGGTCAGCTAGGATGACATACTGAGAGATTAGGTGGCAATGTGAGCTGTCTGAGTGGTCAGTTGTGGGGTCAGCTAGGATGACATACTGAGAGATGAGGTAGCAATGTGAGCTGTCTGAGTGGTCAGTTGTGGGGTCAGCTAGGATGACATACTGAGAGATGAGGTGGCAATATGAGCTGTCTGAGTGGTCAGTTGTGGGGTCAGCTAGGATGACATACTGAGAGATGAGGTGGCAATGTGAGCTGTCTGAGTGGTCAGTTGTGGGGTCAGGTTGTGACAGATCTGTGCCTCATGTGACAACATTCCAAAGCATCATGTTGAATCATTGAAGCACCTGGCCTTGTACAAACACCTTCCCACTTCCCAGTCCTTGCTTTGATCAATATTTATCTCCAAAGATATATCATAAGTATGCCTCTCCACTGTTAGATATCTGTTTATAAAAATATTTGACACCCTCAAAGAGGTTTGAATTTTAAATTTGAGCTAATACTGATAACCTTTTCTTGGATATAATGCTCATAAAATGCTCTTTAACAAGGGAAAGTAAATTTCAAGGAGCAAATAAATATTTTGAGATCAAATCTGCATTCCTGGTTCCTAGCACAGGGAGGACCAGATCACCTCACCCTTCCTATTACCAAACTCCTAGCACAGGGAGGACCAGTTTGACAATGCCTTCTCAGTACCAACTCCTATAATAGGAGGAACAGTCAACTCTACTTGTATTGTAATAAATTCTGGTACTGGAAGGTTGGGAAGAACAAATCAACTCTTACTTGCCAGTTATGCTCCAGTGGAGTTCGACCAATCATATTAACGTTAGGGGGAACAGTGTCTTCTAAAGTTCTTTTTTCCCGCCAAAAAAAGTCATTTGAACCCCAAAAAATTACATGGTGCAAGATAATTGCTTTGTATGAAAATAACTACAAAACGGATTTCAGTCTTAAATGTATGAAATGCTGAGAGATGGATTTTCCTTTTGATTAGATATTTTATTTGTTTTTAAAATTTTATCATTTTTAATCATTTTAGATTCAAAATTGAAGCAAAAATAAGAAAAAGATGATTTTTTTATAACAATTAAAGAAAGGATAGAGCTTACTTGAAAAACATTTTTGGGCATAACTACACTAGCAATCTCCAGAACCAAGGCATTAATCTTTAGCTAGAATGATGTTATTTAGTTTAAATAGACAGAATTTTAAAAGATGTCTTATAACTCAAGTAATTTGTGTTTTTGTAAATAAAATGATTCAAATAAATGCAAATTTTTGACACCATTTGGTAATTTTGGACTTGAGTTTGAAGAAAATTAGGTATCTCAAAATATAGACCATTAATCAAAATTCCATCTATTTAAACTAAATAGAATAATATTTTGAGTAAACCTGTTCTTAAATTTTGGTAATTAAACTTGCAAAACTTCTCAATTTTGTCATAAAAAGCGTGGGAAATTTTCAGAAATATGAAGTTTAATTTACTTCTAATTTTGTATCACTGGGCAGTGATGAGGTCTAATGCAGCAACTACTGGCTAATGGATTAGTCATAAAAGATCAATACATGATGTTTTCATGTGTATTAATAAGCATTGATCCCATCTGAACCAATATATGGTATTTATTTAGTTGGTTTTGGTGGGTTATAATGGTGCACTATTTCATGCAGTTGAAGGATCAATGACGTCATAATGGTGGTGTGGCTATTTATCAATGAAATAGTGACGTCATGCACTTTTGGTATCTTAGCAACAGTCAACAACACATTTCATACAGTTGTGATCCTCTGCATGAAGTGTCTCTGTTCCCCCTAAAGTTAACATAAAGATATATCATTGGGAATATGAATTCAATTTTTATGATTTTGAAATCACAACAAATAAAAAATGTTAATATGACCAAAATAACCACTCAAACAAGAAAATGATTCAAATACAAGTTTGGCCTGACTTAGCCGTTCAAGGTAAATGTGTGCTTAATTTGTCAGTGACCACAGGTATGTCTAATCTCTGGTGACTTTGACAACTGGCATGCTTCTATGTAAACTAGAAAGTCTTTCATCCATATCCATAGTCCTTCAGTTCATTAAAAAATATGTGTCATGGCATGCTTTCATTGAGGCCAAAATCTTTTATTTGGCCTTTGACCTCCATTGAAACTGATGAAATAAATGATCTTAAGATTTTAAGCAAAGGTAGAATGATCTTTATGGGGTTTTTTTATTTTCTATGTTTGAGCATGGTGTGGCTTGTGATCTGTGAATACACTTTTTACTGCAGAGGTATAATGAGAGTTAGGATCATGACAAATATGGGCAAAGTTCACTCTGAAAGCTACCACCTTGATATGATATGCACACAGATAATATAACACCCAATGATACCACGAAATTCTGAATGAGCTTGGACTTGCACAACATGCTTTATATGTCGCCATTTACTTCTGTCAGTTCTGATAAATACCTGTCCTATTTTCCACATTTTCTCAAATAATAGGGACTGGCACATTCTCGTCCTGAATTCTAGTGTTAAAATGATCTTCCAGTATATTCTTTTCTAGGTACAGGATATTTGCACCAAGCATTGAAATGGTTATGGTTCAGGGTTCAAATAAGAACAGGTAAATGGAGCGTGAAGGAAGAGCGGTATAATAATGTAGCTTTGGTGTGGAGTGTGGCAGGTAACCACTGTCACACATGACCTGTCACCAAATTCTCAAATAATCACTTTCAAGTTCTATTCATAACATCATCAGTGCTGAGATAAAATGAACATGTTCACATGCATATTAACTGCAAAATAATTGTATAGAGGGTTTAATCTATTGGTGTGACCCTGACAGAACATTTAATGTCAAATCTGAGAAGTTTTGGAGGTGATCACATTCTATCAGCAACCTTTTACCAGCTTACCACGTGATGATTTGTGACATCCCGCAATGGACAGTTGACATAGACTTTAACAGTTAAAGAGACGATAGTAGACAGGTACAAACATAAAGGCACACTCTTTCACTTGTGTTGCCGGGGACACACCCACCTGTGACGGGAGCTGCTGGGGTCGGGGCGGAGGCGGCGGAAGAAGTGGATTCTCCCCTGCGGCTGCCTGAGTCCCGGTGATCCACGTCGGGCATGTCACCTCTCAGCACCACATGCCTGGATTTGTAATATTCGTCAGCCTCGGCATCCACTACAAGGATCTTGGTCTCGTTGGGGACGGCCTTGATTCTCTGTACAACCTGTTGGTGGTTTTCATTGCTGATGTTAGTGCCGTTCACTTCCACAATTCTGTCGTGTTCCTTGAGTCCGGCGCCCTCGGCCGGGCTACCGGGGTCGATCTTGCCGATGTACTGCCCCACCTTTCCCTTCTCGGCGTGCAGGTTGAAGCCGTAGCCGTTGAAATCCTCCCATTTTCGTACATGGCACAGTCTGGGGCGTGGGATATCTGTTCCTGCTCCTGAACTCATCTTGGATCACTGTTTTCAAGGCAAACTCGGGCACAGAATGTGGTGTGTGGAGAGAGCTTAGCGTCCCACCTACCTACGCGATACAAAATGGCGGAATGTGAGGTGGGTCATGTGACATCAACATCACACACCACACAGTAACTACTCGTCTTATCTTTCAAGCGCTGCATGGAGTGTGATCCTACTGCTCGTGTCGAATTAATAGATAGCTCTGAGCTGAGAGCAATTAATGCTCTCAGCTTTGAGGAATATCTTTAGGATTGTCATTTATGACATCTGACCAGTGGTTTTAGCTACGTCTTTGATCATGACATAATTTTAAGTGATTTAAAAATACATGTACATGAAAGCAACATCGTTTGCTTTTTTGTGTGCAGACATGGACACTTGAATTCTGTAATTCATCTACAAATGTAATCACATTATATTAAAACAGTGAAAAAGAATGAATAAATAAATAAAATAACACAATCGCTTCCCAGACGGCAATTTGATCTTAAAGATATTCACTTGCAGCCTACGACAGTTTATCAATTGATTACCTATATTTGTCACACCATTTGACGTTGTTGGCACATTTGCATGTCTAACAAAAATCTTATGAGAATATGTTCGAAAGTGCAGGTGCACTTTAAAAGACTGAAAATGGGACCCCAGTTCCGTTGTCGTCCTTGGCTCCTTTGTCGTCGACTGTACCTTTCGCAATGAACTCAGTTCTTATCAGAAAGTTTGACTAAATATGACTAAATATATTCATTAAATGGTGATAAATGGCTGTTACTGTAGTGTTAGCTCCCTCCACTTGACATTCTCCTGGACGGAGTACTATGATGACAGACAAATAATAAACAAAAATAGTCTAATATCATCGTGCAATTTGGTACTCTTTCCAAACGATTTATCTGATTAACCATGCATTTAACTTTTTCTTGGATAAATCCACCCTGTCCACCAGAGGCACACGCAAACTATTGTGATAGGTTCACCACGTCGCCCTCTGGTGGTTCATTACCGACGTGAAGGAAGATGCCTTTGTAAGAACTACCTCGAAACCTGAAATGATAAATGAAACCTGAAAATATATTTGAAAATATATTTTATTACTCTTCCAGAATAAATTGATCAAGTTATGATGAACACGTTGAGAAATTTCAAATTTCCACACACATAAAAACAAGAAAAAACAATACAAAAAAAACAAGAAACACACACAAGAAAGAAAAAGATTTATTACAATATCAAGCTTCCTAAGTATATTTTAACAACTGTATGACAACCATTTATGTATTCTTAATATTCTTAATACTAAAATTTACATAGTTAAGCTCAACGAGACCTGCTCTGTGGTAAGTTAGTGCATCTCTGTGAGCACATCACGGCTCACTGGACGCTGATTGGTCACACCTATAGGCGGCAATATTTCTGAGCCAATCAGAGGCGAGATGCCCTGAATACTGACCAATGAGCGGGAGGCGGGATGAGGTGAGCAGATTTGAGTCCATCTGATGAGCACATCTTCCAGATTGATGGGTACTAAAGGGGAGGCTTCCAGTCACAACTTTAATGTTGACTTCTTCGCTCAACTGCTTCTTTGCCATCTCAAACAACGCTTACACATTTTCAGACATTGATACAGGGGATTCTTCACATTAAGCTTGTAAGTATATTGTATAGCATGTAATCTCTCTTATCGTCAAAGCATAACTCTTCACACAACTGAGGAATACTAATCAATTCAAAAACTTATTACAATTTTACTTTATTTTTTGCAGTGTGTTAGAAATGGATCTTCTCAACTGGAGCGTCTCCCTCGACTGGGCAGAGTACTGTAGATCTGAGGGGTTCGAGGGACTTGCACCATTATCTTGGCATACAGAGGGCACCACTCCCAGTCTGCAACAAGTGGTCCCAGAACATACGGTCTCCACCCCCGGGCATCTCCACTTACAAAATGACCCTCCCTATGCAACGCTGCCAGTCCTGACCTTCAACACAGACCCTGAAGAGGTGTACTGTTTGCCGGGTTCACCCCTCAAGCCAGTGTCGCCACCTAGACGCACCCGGGAGGAGCCAGGGGGCGCAGCAGGTCACGTTTCCACAAGGCCGGCACCAGAGGGCAGTGCTTGTGTGGAGGGTCAGATTGAGCTGTCTCTCTTGATGGCTCAAGTGGACAAGGTGATGCACGCGGTAGAGAAAGGAAAAATGCTGAAAACCAGCCACAGATGTGAAGAGTGTCTCCAATATTTCAAGCATCGCAGCAGTCTTGTAGCCCACCAGAAAGAAGCCCATCGTAGACAGTGTGAGCTGCACTTGTGCGATACCTGCTTCAAAGTATTCTCAATGAAAAAATCCCTTGAGAACCACAAGAAGATACACACCGGGGAGAGGCCACAGAGGTGTGACTACCCAGGCTGTACCGCCGCCTTCGTGGAGAGGACGTCTCTGGTTCGCCATGCCCGCACGCACACTGGGGAAAAGCCCTACGTCTGTCCGCTCTGCCAGCGCGCATTCACGCAATCAAGCAACCTCAAGCGCCACCTGGCCAACAAGCGATGTGTCAAAAACATGAAACAGCAGGGAACGCAACCAAGAGACATCAGACCAGCATTGAAATCCACGTAGCTGTGTCAAGGACTCAGGCCCCAAAATATATCACTTGTGCCATAAGAGAGGACAATGCTCAAAAGAACATTAACATTATTATTTGGACTCATCATATGTTTATTTGTGGACAAATATATTGATTGTGATAAACTTTTGATGTAGATAATCTTTATTTATATCAACCCTTAATTGTACAAATGTATATGCTTTTTGTAGATATGCACTAAAACTATTTTAGCTTTAAGTTATCATATCGAATAGAATTGTACATCAGCTTTTCAATGAGGTGTATATGTATTTTTTCGATAATAAAAGTATTTGGTATATACTTATTTTTATTGTCATGTATGTTTTATCCATATTTGGCATTTATCACTGAATTACAGCCCCCTATCTAAAGGGTGTATGACCCTCACAGCATATGAAGGTTCATAAGGGATGGTAACAGTCAAGCATTTATCCCAGTGAATGAATGCTAAGTATATTCTAATGAAGTATTCATACTCATCCTTCACGGTTCATCTATTGTGGTGACGTGCTAATACCGTCGAATAAGATCTGCTCCTTTTGAGAAGAAATGGCTATACATGCGATGTTACATCTCACAGCATGAGTGCGAAATTGTTCAGAATGCCCATCAAATGGAATAACCATTTAATACATGCAACAATGATACTACGAACTATTTTCCAATAATTCTACATGGGTTATTGTGTAATTACATTTATTTTATCCCTATCATCGTTTTTCAATGTATTATTTATTATGTGATTTACGTATACAGAATTTAGATATAAATGATCATGCCAAATATTGGCTTCTACATTTAAAAAAATACCTTGTGATTACAAATATACAAACAAAATGCGGCCTAAGAATGATGACTGACCAGTGTGCTTTATACCAGTGTGCCTTATACCAGTGTGCCTTATACCAGTGTGCCTTATACCAGTGTGCCTTATACCAGTGTGCCTTATACCAGTGTGCCTTATACCAGTGTGCCTTATACCTGTGTGCTTTATACCAGTGTGCTTTATATATACCTGTGTGCTTTATAGCAGTGTGCCTTATAGCAGTGTGCCTTATAGCAGTGTGCCTTATACCTGTGTGCTTTATACCAGTGTGCTTTATATATACCTGTGTGCCTTATAGCAGTGTGCCTTATAGCAGTGTGCCTTATACCAGTGTGCCTTATACCAGTGTGCCTTATACCAGTGTGCCTTATACCTGTGTGCTTTATACCAGTGTGCTTTATATATACCTGTGTGCCTTATACCAGTGTGCCTTATACCAGTGTGCCTTATACCAGTGTGCCTTATACCTGTGTGCTTTATACCAGTGTGCTTTATATATACCTGTGTGCTTTATAGCAGTGTGCTATATACCAGTGTGCTTTATATATTCCTGTGTGCCTTATACCAATGTGCCTTATACAGTAATGAAAGTCTTCAGGAAATAACCTGAATTCAGGTTTTTTTCTTCAAATGTGAAATTCAAAATGGTCTGAACTCAGTCTGAAACATCCAAAAATGACATTTCTGAAAGGGGGTAGGGGTATCTTCAGGTTAATTTTGAAGGGTTTCAGGTTTTTTCCTGAATGCTGACTTTCATCACTGCTTATACCAGTGTGCCTTATACCAGTGTGCTATATACCAGTGTGCTATATACCTGTGTGCTTTAAACCAGTGTGCTTCATACCAGTGTGCTTTATACCAGTGTGCCTTATACCAGTGTGCATTATACCAGTGTGCATTATACCAGTGTGCCTTATACCGGTGTGCTTTATACCGGTGTGCGTTATACCAGTGTGCTTTATACCAGTGTGCGTTATGCCAGTGTGCTTTATACCAGTGTGCGTTATGCCAGTGTGCTTTATACCGGTGTGCGTTATACCAGTGTGCTTTATACCAGTGTGCCTTATACCAGTGTGCTTTATACCAGTGTGCGTTATGCCAGTGTGCCTTATACCAGTGTGCTTTATACCAGTGTGCTTTATACCAGTGTGCTTTATACCAGTGTGCTTTATACCAGTGTGCCTTGTACCAGTGTGCCTTATACCAGTGTGCCTTATACCTGTGTGCTTTATACCGTGTGCTTTATACCAGTGTGCTTTATACCAATGTGCCTTGTACCAGTGTGCCTTATACCAGTGTGCTTTATACCAGTGTGCTTTATACCAGTGTGCTTTATACCAGTGTGCTTTATACCAGTGTGCCTTATACCAGTGTGCCTTATACCAGTGTGCGTTATGCCAGTGTGCCTTATACCAGTGTGCATTATACCAGTGTGCTTTATACCAGTGTGCCTTATACCAGTGTGCGTTATACCAGTGTGCCTTATACCAGTGTGCTTTAAACCAGTGTGCCTTATACCAGTGTGCTTTATACCAGTGTGCGTTATACCAGTGTGCTTTATACCAGTGTGCGTTATACCAGTGTGCCTTATACCAGTGTGCCTTATACCAGTGTGCTTTATACCAGTGTGCGTTATACCAGTGTGCCTTATACCAGTGTACCTTATACCAGTGTGCTTTATACCAGTGTGCCTTATACCAGTGTGCCTTATACCAGTGTGCTTTATACCAGTGTGCCTTATACCAGTGTGCTTTTATACCAGTGTGCCTTATACCAGTGTGCCTTACACCAGTGTGCTTTATACCAGTGTGCTTTATACCAGTGTGCTTTATACCAGTGTGCCTTATACCAGTGTGCCTTATACCAGTGTGCCTTATACCAGTGTGTTTTATACCAGTGTGCTTTACACCAGTGTGCTTTTATACCAGTGTGCCTTATACCAGTGTGCCTTACACCAGTGTGCTTTATACCAGTGTGCTTTATACCAGTGTGCTTTATACCAGTGTGCCTTATACCAGTGTGCCTTATACCAGTGTGCCTTGTACCAGTGTGCCTTATACCAGTGTGCCTTATACCAGTGTGCTTTATACCAGTGTGCCTTATACCAGTGTGCGTTATACCAGTGTGCATATACCAGTGTGGCTTATACCAGTGTGCCTTATACCAGTGTGCCTTATACCAGTGTGCCTTATACCAGTGTGCTTTATACCAGTGTGCCTTATACCAGTGTGCCTTATACCAGTGTGCTTTATACCAATGTGCCTTATACCAGTGTGCCTTATACTAGTGTGCATTATACCAGTGTGCTTTATACCAGTGTGCCTTACACAGGTGTGCCTTACACCAGTGTGCCTTATACCAGTGTGCCTTATACCAGTGTGCCTTATACCAGTGTGCCTTATACCAGTGTGCTTTATACCAGTGTGCTTTATGCAGATGATTGTATTTTATTTCCATTGATGAAAATGAGTTGCTCTATTTCAGATAAACTCAGTCTACACGGTTTATTATTCAATAAAAGATCTACATGCAGACCAGTTGAAATTAATAGAAAGTACTGTGAATAAGTTTTGATCAAATGGACGGAAGTTAAGAATTCGAATGGGTATATATGACTTAACAGAAAGAAAGAACAGAATTTGCCAATTTTGTACTTTAAATGGAGTGACAATGTTAATTTAAGTGACATTGAAAAGTTGAGTGATTGCAAAATAAGCCAAAAACGACTGCAAAATCAAAATAACCGAGCATGTTGGAAGACGGATTCATTCTTATTTCTGCATTTTGTAGAATTTTGTACAATACATGAATATCATGATTTTAGAATTTGGCTTCAGCAGGGTATATTTTTTTGCAATGTTAAAAATGACATATAAGCCCACAAAGTCTGGGGATTATTTGATTTACTATTTTATTTGTTACTTCACATGTAACTATCATGATTGAAGAAATCTTCTAATGTATGAACTTTGAACTTGTATCTTTTGTGGGAAGTCAGTAAACGTCTCTAAGATGTTGGATGTAGCCTGCATCTAATCCGCTGAGTGTCGCACACATTATCAATCGATCCATACTGGCGATATTACTTGAAAATGTTAGCCTCTGCCAATACCCACTATTGCATTACATAACAAAATAATATCAATCACAATGGACGAGCGTGAAGTTCATTTGATATTTGATATTTGATATTTGACGTTTTTTTCAAAGTATGCCTCCAAGTATATATCTATACACACTTATAGGATATGGGTCAAAACAGGATATAAAAGGATATATACCCTGTCAAAAGCGGATATATCATTTTTATTCGCAATAAATCCAATTTTTATACATTTATAACTTAGAAATGTTTTTTAAATGATCTCAAAGACTTTTGATTGACTAATGGGGCCTTAGACATACTTGGTAGACATGTCTAGATTACGTCTAGCCCCCTCAATATGAGAGCATAAATCTGAGTTCAATGGAATAGCCCTTTTCCCCTGGCAAAGTCAATATATTCGACCTACTGACTGGTATGAGGTTGGGGAGGGGGGAGAGTACTAAAAGGACTTTTGATTGACTAATGGGGCCTTAGACATACTTGGTAGACATGTCTAGATTACGTCTAGCCCCCTCAATATGAGAGCATAAATCTGAGTTCAATGGAATAGCCCTTTTTCCCTGGCAAAGTCAATATATTCGACCTACTGACTGGTATGAGGTTGGGGAGGGGGGGGGAGAGTACTAAAAGGACTTTTGATTGACTAATGGGGCCTTAGACATACTTGGTAGACATGTCTAGATTACGTCTAGCCCCCTCAATATGAGAGCATAAATCTGAGTTCAATGGAATAGCCCTTTTCCCCTGGCAAAGTCAATATATTCGACCTACTGACTGGTATGAGGTTGGGGAGGGGGGGAGAGTACTAAAAGGACTTTTGATTGACTAATGGGGCCTTAGACATACTTGGTAGACATGTCTAGATTACGTCTAGCCCCCTCAATATGAGAGCATAAATCTAAGTTCAATGGAATAGCCCTTTTTCCCTGGCAAAGTCAATATATTCGACCTACTGACTGGTATGAGGTTGGGGAGGGGGGGGAGAGTACTAAAAGGACTTTTGATTGACTAATGGGGCCTTAGACATACTTGGTAGACATGTCTAGATTATGTCTAGCCCCCTCAATATGAGAGCATAAATCTGAGTTCAATGGAATAGCCCTTTTCCCCTGACAAAGTCAATATATTCGACCCACTGACTGGTATGAGGTTGGGGAGGAGGGATGGAGAGTACTAAAAAGACTTTTGATTGACTAATGGGGCCTTAAACATACTTGGTAGACATGTCTAGATTACGTCTAGCCCCTCAATATGAGAGCATAAATCTAAGTTCAATGGAATAGCCCTTTTCCCCTGGCAAAGTCAATATATTCGACCTACTGACTAGTATGAGGTTGTGGTGGGGGGAGAGTACTAAAAGGACTTTTGATTGACTAATGGGGCCTTAGACATACTTGGTAGACATGTCTAGATTATGTCTAGCCCCCTCAATATGAGAGCATAAATCTGAGTTCAATGGAATAGCCCTTTTCCCCTGGCAAAGTCAATATATTCGACCTACTGACTGGTATGAGGTTGGGGAGGGGGGGAGAGTACTAAAAGGACTTTTGATTGACTAATGGGGCCTTACACATACTTGGTAGACATGTCTAGATTACGTCTAGCCCCCTCAATATGAGAGCATAAATCTAAGTTCAATGGAATAGCCCTTTTCCCCTGACAAAGTCAATATATTCGACCTACTGACTAGTATGAGGTTGTGGTGGGGGGAGAGTACTAAAAAGACTTTTGATTGACTAATGGGGCCTTAGACATACTTGGTAGACATGTCTAGATTATGTCTAGCCCCCTCAATATGAGAGCATAAATCTGAGTTCAATGGAATAGCCCTTTTCCCCTGACAAAGTCAATATATTCGACCTACTGACTGGTATGAGGTTGGGGAGGAGGGATGGAGAGTACTAAAAAGACTTTTGATTGACTAATGGGGCCTTAGACATACTTGGTAGACATGTCTAGATTATGTCTAGCCCCCTCAATATGAGAGCATAAATCTGAGTTCAATGGAATAGCCCTTTTTCCCCGAGAGAGTCCATATATTCGACCTACTGACTGGTATGAGCAGGGGGGAGTACTAAAAAGACTTTTGATTGACTAATGGGGCCTTAGACATATTTGGTAGACATGTCTAGATTACGTCTAGCCCCCTCAATATGAGAGCATAAATCTGAGTTCAATGGAATAGCCCTTTTCCCCTGAAAAAGTCAATATATTCGACCAACTGACTGGTATGAGGTTGGGGAGGGGGGTAAAGTACTAAAAAGACTTTTGATTGACTAATGGGCCCTAAAATATATTTGGTAGACATGTCTAGTTTATGTGTAGCCCCCTAAATATGAGAGCATAAATCTGAGTTCAATGGAATAGCCCTTTTCCCCTGACAAAGTCAATATATTCGACCAACTGACTGGTATGAGGTTGGGGAGGGGGGGGGAGAGTACTAAAAAGACTTTTGATTGACTAATGGAGCCTTAGACATACTTGGTAGACATGTCTAGATTATGTCTAGTCCCCTCAATATGAGAGCATAAATCTGAGTTCAATGGAATAGCCTTTTTCCCCTGACAAAGTCAATATATTCGACCAACTGACTGGTATGAGGTTTGGGAGGGGGGTAAAGTACTAAAAAGACTTTTGATTGACTAATGGGCCCTCAAAAATATTTGGTAGACATGTCTAGTTTATGTGTAGCCCCCTCAATATGAGAGCATAAATCTGAGTTCAATGGAATAGCCCTTTTCCCCTGACAAAGTCAATATATTCGACCTACTGGCAAAGTCAATATATTCGACCTTGCCAGGGGAAAAGGGCTATTCCATTGAACTCAGATTTATGCTCTCATATTGAGGGGTCTAGACATAATCTAGACATGTCTACCAAGTATGTCTAAGGCCCCATTAGTCAATCAAAAGTCTTTTTAGTACTCCCCCACCTCATATGGTCAGTTGGTCGAATATGATGACTTTGTTGTGGGAAAAGGGCTATTCCATTGAACTCAGATTTATGCTCTCATATTTAGGGGGCTAGACATAATCTAGACATGTCTACCAAGTATGTCTAAGGCCCCATTAGTCAATCAAAAGTCTTTTTAGTACTCCCCCACCTCATATGGTCAGTTGGTCGAATATAATGACTTTGTTGTGGGAAAAGGGCTATTCCATTGAACTCAGATTTATGCTCTCATATTGAGGGGGCTAGACATAATCTAGACATGTCTACCAAGTATGTCTAAGGCCCCATTAGTCAATCAAAAGTCTTTTTAGTACTCCCCCACCTCATACCAGTCAGTAGGTCGAATATATGGACTCTCTCGGGGAAAAAGGGCTATTCCATTGAACTCAGATTTATGCTCTCATATTGAGGGGGCTAGACACAATCTAGACATGTCTACCAAATATGTCTAAGGCCCCATTAGTCAATCAAAAGTCTTTTTAGTACTCCCCCAACCTCATATCATTCAGTAGGTCGTATATATCGACTTTGTCAGGGAAAAAGGGCTATTCCATTGAACTCAGATTTATGCTCTCATATTGAGGGGGCTAGACATAATCTAGACATGTCTACCAAATATGTCTAAGGCCCCATTAGTCAATCAAAAGTCTTTTTAGTACTCCCCCCACCTCATACCAGTCAGTAGGTCAAATATATGGACTCTCTCAGGGAAAAAGGGCTATTCCATTGAACTCAGATTTATGCTCTCATATTGAGGGGGCTAGACACAATCTAGACATGTCTACCAAATATGTCTAAGGCCCCATTAGTCAATCAAAAGTCTTTTTAGTACTCCCCCACCTCATATGGTCAGTTGGTCGAATATAATGACTTTGTTGTGGGAAAAGGGCTATTCCATTGAACTCAGATTTATGCTCTCATATTGAGGGGTCTAGACATAATCTAGACATGTCTACCAAGTATGTCTAAGGCCCCATTAGTCAATCAAAAGTCTTTTTAGTACTCCCCCACCTCATATGGTCAGTTGGTCGAATATAATGACTTTGTTGTGGGAAAAGGGCTATTCCATTGAACTCAGATTTATGCTCTCATATTTAGGGGGCTAGACATAATCTAGACATGTCTACCAAGTATGTCTAAGGCCCCATTAGTCAATCAAAAGTCTTTTTAGTACTCCCCCACCTCATATGGTCAGTTGGTCGAATATAATGACTTTGTTGTGGGAAAAGGGCTATTCCATTGAACTCAGATTTATGCTCTCATATTGAGGGGGCTAGACATAATCTAGACATGTCTACCAAGTATGTCTAAGGCCCCATTAGTCAATCAAAAGTCTTTTTAGTACTCCCCCACCTCATACCAGTCAGTAGGTCGAATATATGGACTCTCTCGGGGAAAAAGGGCTATTCCATTGAACTCAGATTTATGCTCTCATATTGAGGGGGCTAGACACAATCTAGACATGTCTACCAAATATGTCTAAGGCCCCATTAGTCAATCAAAAGTCTTTTTAGTACTCCCCCAACCTCATATCATTCAGTAGGTCGTATATATCGACTTTGTCAGGGAAAAAGGGCTATTCCATTGAACTCAGATTTATGCTCTCATATTGAGGGGGCTAGACATAATCTAGACATGTCTACCAAATATGTCTAAGGCCCCATTAGTCAATCAAAAGTCTTTTTAGTACTCCCCCCACCTCATACCAGTCAGTAGGTCAAATATATGGACTCTCTCAGGGAAAAAGGGCTATTCCATTGAACTCAGATTTATGCTCTCATATTGAGGGGGCTAGACACAATCTAGACATGTCTACCAAATATGTCTAAGGCCCCATTAGTCAATCAAAAGTCTTTTTAGTACTCCCCCACCTCATATGGTCAGTTGGTCGAATATAATGACTTTGTTGTGGGAAAAGGGCTATTCCATTGAACTCAGATTTATGCTCTCATATTGAGGGGGCTAGACATAATCTAGACATGTCTACCAAGTATGTCTAAGGCCCCATTAGTCAATCAAAAGTCTTTTTAGTACTCCCCCCACCTCATACCAGTCAGTAGGTCGTATATATTGACTTTGTCAGGGAAAAAGGGCTATTCCATTGAACTCAGATTTATGCTCTCATATTGAGGGGGCTAGACAGATTCTAGTCATGTCTACCAAGTATGTTTGAGGGTCCATTAGTCAATCAAAAGTCTTTTTAGTACTCCTCCCACCTCATACCAGTCAGTAAGTCGAATATATTGACTCTGTCAGGAAAAAAGGGCTATTCCATTGAACTCAGATTTATGCTCTCATATTGAGGGGGCTACACATAATCTAATCATGTCTACCAAGTATGTCTAAGGCCCCATTAGTCAATCAAAAGTCTTTTTAGTACTACCTCCACTTCATACCAGTCAGTAGGTCGAATATATTGACTCTGTCAGGGAAAAAGGGCTATTCCATTGAACTCAGATTTATGCTCTCATATTGAGGGGGCTAGACGTAATCTAGACATGTCTACCAAGTATGTCTAAGGCCCCATTAGTATTTCAAAAGTCCTTTTAGTACTCTCCATCCCTCCTCCCCAACCTCATACCAGTCAGTAGGTCGAATATATTGACTTTGTCAGGGGAAAAGGGCTATTCCATTGAACTCAGATTTATGCTCTCATATTGAGGGGGCTAGACATAATCTAGACATGTCTACCAAGTATGTCTAAGGCCCCATTAGTCAATCAAAAGTCTTTTTAGTACTCCCCCCACCTCATACCAGTCAGTAGGTCGAATATATTGACTTTGCCAGGGAAAAAGGGCTATTCCATTGAACTCAGATTTATGCTCTCATATTGAGGGGGCTAGACACAATCTAGACATGTCTACCAAATATGTCTAAGGCCCCATTAGTCAATCAAAAGTCTTTTTAGTACTCCCCCAACCTCATATCATTCAGTAGGTCGTATATATTGACTTTGTCAGGGAAAAAGGGCTATTCCATTGAACTCAGATTTATGCTCTCATATTGAGGGGGCTAGACATAATCTAGACATGTCTACCAAATATGTCTAAGGCCCCATTAGTCAATCAAAAGTCTTTTTAGTCCTCCCCCCACCTCATACCAGTCAGTAGGTCAAATATATGGACTCTCTCGGGGAAAAAGGGCTATTCCATTGAACTCAGATTTATGCTCTCATATTGAGGGGGCTAGACACAATCTAGACATGTCTACCAAATATGTCTAAGGCCCCATTAGTCAATCAAAAGTCTTTTTAGTACTCCCCCAACCTCATACCATTCAGTAGGTCGTATATATTGACTTTGTCAGGGAAAAAGGGCTATTCCATTGAACTCAGATTTATGCTCTCATATTGAGGGGGCTAGACAGATTCTAGTCATGTCTACCAAGTATGTTTGAGGGTCCATTAGTCAATCAAAAGTCTTTTTAGTACTCCTCCCACCTCATACCAGTCAGTAAGTCGAATATATTGACTCTGTCAGGAAAAAAGGGCTATTCCATTGAACTCAGATTTATGCTCTCATATTGAGGGGGCTACACATAATCTAATCATGTCTACCAAGTATGTCTAAGGCCCCATTAGTCAATCAAAAGTCTTTTTAGTACTACCTCCACTTCATACCAGTCAGTAGGTCGAATATATTGACTCTGTCAGGGAAAAAGGGCTATTCCATTGAACTCAGATTTATGCTCTCATATTGAGGGGGCTAGACGTAATCTAGACATGTCTACCAAGTATGTCTAAGGCCCCATTAGTATTTCAAAAGTCCTTTTAGTACTCTCCATCCCTCCTCCCCAACCTCATACCAGTCAGTAGGTCGAATATATTGACTTTGTCAGGGGAAAAGGGCTATTCCATTGAACTCAGATTTATGCTCTCATATTGAGGGGGCTAGACATAATCTAGACATGTCTACCAAGTATGTCTAAGGCCCCATTAGTCAATCAAAAGTCCTTTTAGTACTCTCCCCCCCTCCCCAACCTCATACCAGTCAGTAGGTCGAATATATTGACTTTTTCAGGGGAAAAGGGCTATTCCATTGAACTCAGATTTATGCTCTCATATTGAGGGGGCTAGACGTAATCTAGACATGTCTACCAAGTATGTCTAAGGCCCCATTAGTCAATCAAAAGACCTTTTAGTACTCTCCCCCCCTCCCCAACCTCATACTAGTCAGTAGGTCGAATATATTGACTTTGCCAGGGAAAAAGGGCTATTCCATTGAACTCAGATTTATGCTCTCATATTGAGGGGGCTAGACGTAATCTAGACATGTCTACCAAGTATGTCTAAGGCCCCATTAGTCAATCAAAAGTCCTTTTAGTACTCTCCCCCCCTCCCCAACCTCATACCAGTCAGTAGGTCGAATATATTGACTTTGCCAGGGAAAAAGGGCTATTCCATTGAACTCAGATTTATGCTCTCATATTGAGGGGGCTAGACGTAATCTAGACATGTCTACCAAGTATGTCTTAGGTCCCATTAGTCAATCAAAAGTCTTTGAGATCATTTAAAAAACATTTCTAAGTTATAAATGTATAAAAATTGGATTTATTGCGAATAAAAATGATATATCCGCTTTTGACAGGGTATATATCCTTTTATATCCTGTTTTGACCCATATCCTATAAGTGTGTATAGATATATACTTGGAGGCATACTTTGAAAAAAACGTCAAATATCAAATATCAAATGAACTTCACGCTCGTTCACAATGGCGCATAAAAAGGTTATAGCACAGGTAACATTGATAAAGATATAGCTTTTTGTCTTTTTGGTCTAAAAATGATCCCGCCTGATGATAACTTGGCAAAACCAAAATGGAACTCTGCCAAGGACATGTATCAGCAAGATTTATTTTGAATATGTTGAGCATCATAAGTAATAGAGAGAACCAGGACGAATTCACTCACCCAGGCCTCTTGTATGTTGAGGCTAGCTGATTATTATCTGTGGAGTCCTCACTCTTATTGAACATTTGATTCGTTTGTATTAACGACGTTTTCAACACTAATAAGGTCAAACAGAAGCCTGTCATCGGGACTCATTGCCCTTTTCTTTTCGTAGAGTGAATGGCGGTCTTTCTTTTGTATTACCTTGGAGTAATAATTATTACTCCAAGGTATTACCATGCGTCGAGGTGGTCAGCGGTGGGTTTTTTTTTTATTAAGACCCGATATTCTTATCAAAAACCTGCCATAAACGGTTGAATCGGAAGCATAAATCGGTAAATTATCTACTGGTATCGACTATCATTACTGCCCGACTCGTGCTAACGACTCTAAACGCTCAAATTAAAATTTCGGGAGTAATTTCATGTTTTTTGTATATATACGCTGGCATGAAACTGTCCGCCATTGGTAATAATCTATAAGAATCTAACGATCCTTTAAGGTAGCGCTGAGTATTAAGTTGTCTAATCCATTGTTACTATTGACTCGATCTCATTGAACAGATAACGCATAAATAAGATATAAATGTGAGTGAGTGAGCTTACACTTTAAATACATAAGATTCAATATACCTGAGTTCAGCTTGTCAGCTCGGTTTTCTATATAACTCGACTCCAAACAGCTCTAATTAAGAACTCACTGGTGTCATAGGTGAATATTAATATACCTCAGTGCGGCTTAGACCCTCTATAAACATCATACATATCTTGAAAATATTTTCTTACGAAATATGTATAAATATAATAATCTGACGAATATAAATACTTGATAAGCATGCACCAGAACAATCAATATCAGAAAACCTGCCCCGTGGTTATCTGAAAATAAAAATGCTGAAAAGAGACATAGAAGAAAATTAGAAAGGAAATACAACAAAATACAGTTTCAAATACAACGAAACAAATATAACAATATGATAAAATCTGCCAGAAATAAATATTTTTCCAACACGATAGATGCAAATAAATCGGATCCGAAGAAATTATTTAAAATATTGGATACATTATTACATACTAAAGAAAATACCCCTTTCCCGCAACACAATGATACTGAAGTATTAGCGATGAAATTTAATAATTTTTTCTTAGAAAAAAATGCGAATATAAGAAAGGAAATGGACGAAAAAACGGCAAAATCACATAAACATCATTAGAGAATTTCTCACCCCCAAAAACCTGCGAGGTTAAAAAACTGATTAAACCGGCAGCAAAGAAGTCGTGTGAATTAGACCCCATACCCTCATGGCTTCTCAGTGAATGCATTGGGAGCCTACTACCATTAATAATGGCAATAATAAATAGATCAATTACTCTTGGTAATATACCCGATGATTTAAAAATGGCGATAATAAGGCCACTAATTAAGAAGTTAGGACTAGAACTAATTAAGAAAAATTACAGACAGGTGTCCAATCCTGCGTACCTCTTTAAGTTAATTGAGAGGGCGGTGGCTACAAAGTTTTTGCAAGTTTCAATGCAAGTAAGAGTTGCAGCATCAAATTTTTGAGCTCGCGTAAGTTTGCAAATCCCAAGGCAAAATCCCAAGGCAAAATCCAATCCGCATACAAGGAATTTCACAGCACTGAGACTGCATTGCTTGAAGTGCAGAATGATATACTTATGGACATCGATAATAACAAATCAGTGATGTTGGTGTTACTGGACCCGGTGGCCGCTCGGCGGCTTTTGACACTATTGACCATACATGTAATTACCGTACATGTAATTACCGGGATTAGAGCCCAAGACCTTAAGCATAGAAGACAGACATTTTTTTCAGCTGATCAACGTCCCTCTCATTTACATCGTGATGTTAAATGAAAGCAAATAGAGAAACATGTTAGCGTGTTCATCTCAGTGGTCATTGCGAGGTGCATGGAAAAATAAAACATCCAGATAAATATTACAAGTCTGGCCCATGTCCATTCAACATTATGTGGCAATTGCATGTTCTCAGAATGTATCAAGCATAAACATCTTATAGAGAGAAGCTCTAAATTCATTCTCGCGTGTACAACATGATCTTTGTGATATGAGGCTTGGAGAATAAGCCCACAGCTTGCAGGACTCTCACTGTCAAAAATAAAGTGCACGGAAATAAGGTTGATGTGAATCAGAGATATTTAAATGTCTCTGTGTGAATGGTGCGAAAACCACTCCAAATGCGCTGTCACAATTCTACTTGAAATTAACGTTAGGGTGATATAACATTAACATTTCTTTATTGATCAGGAGGTGTCAATGAAGGCCCAAGTAAGGAGGATGTGCAAAAACGGTTATTATCATCTTAAAAACCTGTCTAGAATTAGGAGCTGCATCGATGAAAAAACGTCTAATACTTTAGCCCATGCATTTATTAGTTCTGCACTGGACTATGGAAATTATCTACTGGCTGGTTTGCCCAGATGTGAACTGGCAAAGCTCCAAAAACTTCAGAATGCGGCAGCTAGAGTAGTAGGGAGATTAAATAGGAGGGATCATATCACAAAAAACTAATGGATCTGCATTGGTTGCCTGTTGAGGCTAGAATTGATTTTAAAATTGCACTCCTTACTTGGAAAATACAAAATGGCAGGGCTCCAGAGTACCTAAATAACCTACTAGAAATAAAAACGAGTGACAAAAATCTTAGGTCGGCTCAAAAAAATGAATACATAATTCCTAAAACTAACCTAAGAACATATGGTGACAGAGCTTTTTCAGCATATGCACCGAAAATATGGAATGCCCTGCCCCAGACAGTGAAAAACTGCAATACCATAGATTGCTTTAAAAAACAACTAAAAACTCATTTATTTAGAGAGCATTATTTACACAAGCGCCATGAGCAGACCTTGTCTGAAATGGCGCTATAGAAATTTATTATTATTATTATTATTAATATAAAGAGTAAATCTTGATATTATATAATAGATATAATATTAGAAACTTTTCGCAATTTGATATTTTTTATTTAAACCACCTCTCCCGATAAGCAATCTTGTTTTTCTGAGGTTAAATTTCTTATGTTTTCTTAATTTTCCTGTCAAAATTCATTTTATTGAACCCACAATTTGAATGAATACCACAAATTAGATATAAGTAAGTTGAAAACCTCTTACAAACTTTATGAAAGAGATCTTTGCACTCTTGAGAGATTTCATGAGAAATCTCCTGAGCGTTCTGCCTTGAGAATTTTAGACACGTCCATCATTAGTTCCAATTATGATCGCTTGTGAAAATAATTATATTATAATTTATGCTTGGCACAATACATATATATTTACAAATGCCTGTTACGCATTGCATTGTCCTTGGACGGCAAGATGGCACACTGGCAGGATCTGACCACCACAGCTGGGGAAGCGGAGAACAGCTCCCTGGCTGAGTATGAGTATGAATACAGCCCAGCCCACCCTGCTACCGTGGCCTCCTACTATATCTGGACCCACATCCCCCCTGCCTTCTGGCTAAGCGGCACTGTGGGCAATATCCTCATCATCATTGTCTTCTCCAGGAAGGGCATGAGAGGAACATCCACCGCTGTTCTCTTCAGGGCCCTGGCCGTGTTTGACATGTTTTCCTTGCTGGAGTCCCTGGAATCAATCTTTGCCTTGACTGGGTTTGTTGGCATTGCATACAGCAGATATGTCTGTAAAATTTGCTACTGGTTTCTGGATAGTTCAAAAGGTAAGATATACTTTATATATCGCAAACTTATTAGTCCACACCATATAAAGAATTTTACTTTCAATGAAATAAATATAAATTGTCTTTAAAGGTTCAGATCGAGTGCGTCGAGCAGCTAATGTTCAAATTTACATTCACTTGTCCCTTTCAAACCTCTGACCACAATCATTACATGTTTTTCCCTTAAGCCAACATACCTGACAAAAAGAGGAAAGTCTCAGGTAAGGGTACAAGCGGTAGAGATTAAAAATATGAGCTGGCATCCTGCTGGGAACACTTGCTTGCTAAGATTAGTACTCAGATTAGTGGGGTGTGTGGTCACTTTCATATGTAAAAATAGTGGGCAAATCACTGAACACACATCTGAGCATTATTTCTACACATGTTTCTTTAATCAAATTGTGGTTTTATTTGACAATTAAAATAATGATT
Source organism: Amphiduros pacificus (assembly GCA_949316495.1). NCBI lineage: Eukaryota > Metazoa > Annelida > Polychaeta > Phyllodocida > Hesionidae > Amphiduros > Amphiduros pacificus. The sequence continues at coordinate 12,059,683 of OX439003.1, read as the reverse complement.
GCAATATTAGAACTTATTTCAAAGATAGAAATTCTAATTCTTCATTGTTAATAGTGTTTAAACAACTGTAAAACACGAGAACTATTTTAGAGGCATTGACACTATTTCCAAGAGGTCATCTTTGCACATATGAATACATGCATTGTATGAAATTTGAAAATTTTCCATTTCTCTGCTAATATAAACAATTCATTTTATTTTTTTGTATTTTCTGCATTTGCAAAACATTTTAAGTGTTCTGACTTTCATTTTGCTCTAAAAAGATCCCAACATGAAGATTTCATCTTTGTTTATTGTGTAAAGTCATTATTTTTTCATAATTTCTATCAAAACAAAAAATATTTCAATTCTATATGTTCTGATGTGCATGTTGCGAAAATAAAATTTCAAAATGAAGATTTCAGTTTCAGCATGAATAAAAAAAAATAAACTTGTTCCTGACAGGAATCGAACCCCAGACCTTTAGCTCGGGAGAGAGATGTCTTACCCGCTGAGCCATGTTGAATATGATTTGACCTTCTCACTGATACATCACACAAATAATCAACATCTTTATCACTTTGTCAAGTTATTTTATAAAGGGATATTCAGTTATTTCACACAACTGCCAAAGTTAAATTTGTAGAGTAAAATTTTCCCAAAATATGTTTGTCTAAGATGATATCAATAGTAATGCAAATAGATCAAAAGAAACCGATATCTATAACTCATCTCTCATTTAAATCTAACCATTTTCTAGTTGATTCTCTGTAGGTAGGTATATAAGTTTAGCATGTAGTTATTTATATTGATTATGAGGTGTGTCATATAATGTCCATACACATTTTATATATTTAATTTGAACTCAAAAAACAGAGAATTGTTATAAGGCAAAGAAAATCAGTTATTGTAGTGGTGCACAATTTTCTGGAGAAATCATATGGAAAGAAGTCCGGTTGGATGTAAGTTTCATAGGGAGTTAATGTGTTGATATGTACTTAATGAGTTCACTCATATAACAGAAATCAAGATGGTCGAATGTTGGTTGGGAAAGTGCTTGATTTCTCTTAAGGAGGAGTGCACGTCATGAGATAATCTAATTGAAACTTTGATTTTTGTTAATATGTTGTTTATGAGTAAACACGTTTCAATGATGAAAATCTTAATACATGATATAACTCTAAATATTCTGAACATTTTTTTAGAGGAGCTAAACATTACCATATCATATGATAATTATTTGTAAGCAGTTTTCAGTAACACCCAAGTCAACCAACTTTCCTATGTAATACTCGAGTCGATTTTTGTACAATAACGAGGTCGACCTTTGTGTGTGGTTCTCTACTTGCCCTTACCAGGCAGCACATTTAAGTTTTTTCTGAGACAAATGTGACTATTTAGTTATTTAGATGACCCATTATCGACATTATGCCTGTTATCGATAATTGCCTCAATGATTTTAATTGCCTCAATGATTTAATTCACAATTATATAATTTGTAAAATGATGAAGACAGAATGAATAATTTACCATATTTACATCTGAGCTAAGGGCGTTCTGGTTTATCAACAAAGATGGTAAAAGTTAAAACAATCCTACATTGATCAACACAACAAACTAATAAGGAATATCAATAATGTAGCAAGTTACATTTTGCATAGATGCCTTTTCAGACATTGAACAATGAAAATCTAAAATGTTTTTAAAAAGCTGATGGTGCGACCTGGTAAATAGGGTGAGCAGCGTAGGTTAAACCCGAACTTATTGGAACATATATAATATATCAAACTTCTTTTAACCTTTCCTGATCTAGTTCTGCCGGCTGCATATTATTGGTTTGATTTTTCCATTAAGTCACTAACCCTGAGTCAGTCACTAACCCTGAGTGAGTAACTAACCCTGAGTGAGTAACTAACCCCGAGTGAGTAACTAACCCCGAGTGAGTAACTAACCCCGAGTGAGTAACTAACCCTTAGTGAGTAAGTAACCCTGGGTGAGTAACTAACCCTGGGTGAGTAACTAACCCCGAGTGAGTAACTAACCCCGAGTGAGTAACTAACCCTGAGTGAGTAACTAACCCTGAGTGAGTAACTAACCCCGAGTGAGTAAACTAACCCTGAGTGAGTAACTAACCCCGTCAGTCACTAACTTTGAGTGAGTAACTAACGCTGAGTGAGTCACTAACCCTGGGTGAGTCACTAACCCTGGGTGAGCAACTAATCCTGAGTGAGTCACTAACCCTGGGTGAGTCACTAACCCTGGGTGAGTAACTAACCCTGAGTGAGTAACCCTTGAACCAATCTGGGGTTGCAACAGGTGACAATTTTAACGTTGACCTCATTTCAGAGATGGAAATTTTGAGTGAGTTTGACATTAACGTGGAGCATGCAATTAAAACTAATTGGATAGTGCTTCTGATGACAATACATTAAGCCTCTTATTCTGATAAAAATATATATCGTGATCAAAAGGTCATGGAGATCATCAGATGGAAATATGGTCCCTTAAAATTGAGAGCAATATAACTTATATTTATTATAGCTCTCAGCTTAAAAAGGTGCCAAAACACCCAAAGCTTATTCGTCCATATATAGACTGGTCATGAATGTGTTTGTTTGCAGGAATAGCAGCCTGGATCCTGATGGGTATATCAATAGAAAGATGTACTGGCATTTGTGTTCCACACAAAGCAAGCTTACTATTCACACCCAGACGAGCCAAGATCTTCTTAGTATGTCTCATCCTCTTCAAGGCCGTCCTGTATTCTCCCAACTTCATAATGTGGGGTGTATTTGAGTTCTATGAGCCTGTGTTGGAGGTATACAAGCCTTACTGTACCCGCGAACCTTGGGCTGGTAACCGTCACATTGATTACTTCGCTGTGGACGTCTACCCTTGGATCCAGCTGACCAGTTATTGTTTCATTCCAGTTGTTGTATTGTTTGTGGTCAATATCATCATCCTCACCCGCTTGTATGCAGCTGTCCAGCAGCGAAGGTCAATGGGAGCGACAGGTTCAGGATCAAATGCCCTTTCTATGGTAAGCCTGACAACAATGCTACTCTCAGCATCCATTGCTTTCCTCGTTCTCACCACTCCATGGTGCGTCTATTATCTCATATGGGCATTCGTAGACATAGGCCCACATCAATTCTTCCTGAACATGGAGATCCTATGGTCTACAGCTTGGACCCTGACGCAGACCAATCACGCCATAAATTTCTTTCTCTACTGCGTTTGTGGCTCCAGGTTCAGGAAAGAATTTTTCGCCATGTTCTCTCGAATTAATATATCGAAGTGTCACTCACAAGAAGGAAATGCAACGTCGGTGATAATAGTGTCCGAAAATAACAAATAGATCGACTTTGAAGATGTTTTGGGATGTCATGCAGAAGTTCGTTGTGTTCATGTGGTTTTTTGTTGTTTTCGGCTTGCATTTCTGCATTACACCTCGCATTACATGCCAATACGATATCTACTACTAAGTTCTTTGTAAAGAAATAATTTTTGTCTTTCTTTTGGGAAAATAGTGCATTGAATTCCGCTGATAAATGTCTATCTGAGTTGAAAAGGCATACATTGTACTGAAAAGGTCGTTAATGCAAACAAACAAAAATAAATGTTGCAAAGTCTATAGATAATCCACTTTCAATATTGATTGGATTGGCGAGTTGATGGTGAGATTGATGATGTTAATGGATTGATAAGATTTCTTAAGAGGAGTTGATGCTAAAAGCAAATTGGAGAAGTATTCAGTGATTGTAGTATGTATAGGCCTCAGTGAGGTGAACAGGGAAGAACATGGCAGAAACATTCTCAAATATCTGAAAAAAATCATATATAAACTAGCCATAAATTAAACATGCCCCCCTGTGTATTTATGCCAGATACCACCAATATCCACAAATAACAAATCTGAAATCATAAATGCACACACAAATTTGAAATCACCATATGCAAAAAAAATCGGAAAAACACTCACAGATGGTCAGGTGAAGGTTCTGACAAAACACCGAAGGAGATTTCGATCGTTCCGACAACTGACATTGTAAAGTCCACTGATAATCAGTCATTACAGACCTTTCCATAATTATATGCTGTGTTTTTAAAGTGTTTCAAAAGGCACATGTTCTGAACTGCCTTAATTCCTTAAAGGTATTAAGCACCAATCCTGTTTTCTTGGTTTTGCAACAGTATATATACATATGAACACCATGACGTATTAAAGTTTGACATCAAGCAACAAGAAAAGTTGCTACAAGACATAGAAGTTGCACAGTCTGAATAAGATTTTCTCAGTCCATGGCTGCACGTGACGGGTAAACACGGGTAGCGTGAACTTTATTTGACCTCAATTGAGGCTCAAAGTGGGGTAGCACTGTTTGACGTCATTTTGGTACTATTCAAAAGACAATACATTTCATGACGTCATAAGCATATTTCCATGCTCTTATGACGTCATTTTACCTTTCAGTGCCTCTATGATGACACTCCACATAAAAATGACGCCAAGAAAGGAGTGTGCTTTCATTAGGGGCCTATATGTTAGGTCCATGTTCAAATAGGTTTTACAGACAATGATGGGGATGCATTTTTCAAAAAGTTTATAAACATGAAAGACAAATACATTTATTACCAATATGTGAATTTTAAACGTTTTTTTTCAAAATCGGTGCTTAATCCCTTTAACTTATTTTTTTTTCTATTACTGAGATTGAAATGTTATATATTTATCATGATGTTAAGTCTGTCCATTGTCCAGATATATGGTGATAGATGAATTATTGATTATAAAAGAAATTTATGTGAATGTCATGATCAATGTTGACGTTCTGATATGTGTCAGTAGGTTCAAAATGAAAGGTCATGATGTGGTGTGTGTGCTAGAATATAAATAGGATAGTTATGTAATGTTATTTAGAGCCTTGTGTACCTGTCGAAATGGAGGATCAGAGCACATGGGAAAGTGCCACTGTTCACCTGGAAATAGATCTAAAACATGCAAGCTGCCAAGTCCAAGTAAAAGAGTAGGCAAAATAACCATGAAATGATCCTGAATTTTAACAGCATAAATATGTTGCTCAAGGAGAATATAGCTCAGGTTCAAGGTGGGGATGAGCCAGGAAATGTCATCATGTTGGTATTCAGACCAATTTTCATGTGTCAAAACAGGCACCAGCCAATCATATTCTTGGTAATCATGACACTTTATTGTGGTAATGAAACAAAAATATATTGTACCTCAAGATATCATAATATGTAAAAGTTCTGTAATTGACGAGAACACCCTAGGATGAGACATAGAGAAGTAAACAAAATGAGCCGAGAAGCCCAAGGAAGGACATGAAGCCCATAAGTGCACGAAAGTTTTGACATTTCCCTCGTGGGTGTAGTGTCTATGTGAAATTTTGTGGAAATTGTAAGAAAAGGACAAACACTTTAGATAACATTGTAGAAAATGTAAGTACTCTAAATATGTGTAAAGATCAAAATAAAACATCAGAAGCTGTACTACAATTGTCAAGACTCAATTATTTATTAATTTATGAGCCATGTACATGTAAGAATGACGATGATATTGGCTGTACACGATTGGCACCCGCCGTCTAACCGGCGGCAAGAGCGGCAGATCGCCGGATCCTCCATTTTGTCCCGCCGAATTCACCTCAGTGCGTCTGCCGCCTTCCGCCACAGGAACCCGCCGGTTCAATCGTGGAGAAACGGGATAACCCGGGCTAACTTGCCGGACCCAATCGGGTCTGCTCATGGCGCTTACGCAGATAGTGTTCTCGGAACAGGTATGTCTTTAGTTGCTTTTTAAAGCATCCAACAGTTTTACAGTTTTCCACTGTACGGGGCAGGGCATTCCAGACTCTCGGTGCATATGCCGCAAACGCTCTATCCCCATATGATTTTAGGTTGGTTTTAGGAACAAAGTATTCATTTTTTTGAGCCGACCTTAAATTCTTATCAGTTGTTTTAATTTTCAGAAGGTTTTTTAAGTAGTCGGGGGCCATGCCATTTTGTATTTTCCATGTGAGGAGGGCAATTTTAAAATCAATTCTAGCCTCAACAGGCAGCCAATGTAGGTCCATAAGTTTTTGTGTAATATGATCCCTCCTACTTATTTTTCCTACTACCCTTGCCGCTGCGTTCTGAAGCTTTTGGAGCTTTGCTAATTCACATTTTGGCAAGCCCGCCAATAAGGAATTTCCATAATCTAAAGTAGAGGAAATAAATGCATGTGCTAATATTTTTGAGGTCTTTTCATCTATGCAGCTTCTAATCCTTGCCAGGTTTTTTAAATGATAATATCCATTTTTGCATATTTTTCTAATTTGGGGTTTCATTGATAGCTCCTGATCTATGAG